>CM042015.1:59919268-60519268 GCA_023525715.1 Cichorium intybus
GTTCTAAACATCATTGGAACTCAATTCCACCTTTGGAAACAATTAGAAGCAAAAGGAATTGAGAATTTTGTTCAAAAACCCTAGAATTTGGGTTTGTGAAGATTGGTTTGATTATAGTGTTTATTTGGTAATAAGTGTTGTTTAAGATGCTTAGAAATACTCTAAATATAATGTTTCGACCTTCCATTGAATCGGATTTGAGCTAAAACCATGCAGATTAAAGACTAAAAGCTGTATAGGAAGATGAAATGGGCCTGTAGGTGAAACACAGCCCGTGTTCCCCCTGACACGGCCCGTGTTGTCTGTGCAGGAAAACAGAAGGTGGTCTGTAGGTGGAACACGGCCCGTGTTCCCCCTGACACGGCCCGTATCAGTGTCTACAGAAGAATTGAAAGTTGAAGATCGCAAAGTAAGGCGTAGTATCCTGAAGCTCATTCTTCTTAGTGTGTTTAAGCATGATTAGTGGATTCTGAAGATAAAGAAGGAAATTGACTAGTGAAGATTTCGTATCAACAAGTTGAACTAATGAAGGTATGACATTCTTTTCTTGGTGTATCTTCGAGATGAGGAAGTTACTATGAACTATTAGTTCTACAAGTTCATATCAAGAGTTAATGATTATTATTGGTGAGAGTATAGCATGTTATTATGGCATAATGATATAGTTGAAGACAGTTCTTCAAGATGCTTGTGGTTAACTAACCATCTGTGAAGCTTTTCATGGGAGCATGCTATAACTATCTTTGGGTTAGTAAAGATTGTTTTATTAGTAAGCTAAAACTAACACCAGGATGAAGATAACTTATAAGAGTTTTCATGAACTGTGATGAAGTTAACAGCTTCTCACCATATGATTATCTTAAAGATGATGCAGCAATTGACAAGATGGTTTATACATACAATGGTGAACAACAAGGTAATCTGGTTGCATCACGAATGGAATGAGTTAGGAATGATTGGATGAAAAGCAATAGCTTAATAAAGTCTAGAGATTGTTATGAGGAATCAGTAGGTGAAAGTAAATATAGAGATTCTAGAGATTGTTATGAGTATTATTATATAGAAATCATATTAGAACTTGGACCTTAAAAGAAAATGATCTCCATTTCTTTTAAGGGGTAGATGGGAAGACTTGGATGTTTGGTTTTATGATGACTGCCTCGATAGAAAAAGGTGCAAGTATAATTCTCAAGGGTATGATAAATGAAGTTCAACAAAGAGCTCAGAAGTTGTCTAAGGACATTGTAAGATAATTGAAGAGTAGTCAGCAGTAATGAAGTCCTCAGTAATGAAGTCCATATATAAATGTTGGAACTCTAATGTTGAAATAGAATGTTGCAGAAGTTATGGATGTGAGTAAATAGTTGGTATGTATATGATGAAATGAAATAGATGAATCTCTAGTCATTTGTGATATCATATATATGCTGAAATACCAGAATCAAGATAACCAATTAGAATTATAAAGCAATTTGGAACTTAGTAAGGTCCGAAGCTAAAAGTCTAATGATTGGAAGTTATGTAAGAGTAGTAAGGTAGAATGCTATTTTGGATAAATACTCCAAAACTTTATTATGTGAATACTGGTGCACTGGATTAGTGGAAAGCAAAAGTGTTGAGGAATTTATCATGTGTGAGAACTAATTGGTGAAGAGAAAGTAATGGAATTGCGTGTTGACTTTGAAAAGTCAAAGTTACTATGAAATGTGATTAAGGAAGTCATACAGGTCTCAAATAGAATATATATTAGTGATTATGAGCTAAGCAAAGGAAACATAATAAATAAACTTGAATGAGATCAAAAGGAATGATTATAACAAAGATTGCACAAGGCAATGATAAATTGAAGCAAGAGATTTGTAGAGAACTTAGTAACAACTTACATTTCATTATAATTGTGTAGTTGCAAGTCATGTTGCTTCCCATATAGTGATTCCGAGGACGGAATCCTTTTAAGGGGTAGATAATTGTGACAACAAAAATTTTATGTAAGTAATAGATACATATAAGTATAGTTGAGGTTTAAAAGTTTAATGTTTATGTATATCGAAAGTATATTAAAAAAGGGCAAAATGGTCAAGTGCTCATGTTTGAAGGATTATAACGGAAAATTTAGAGAGATTCAGTCTTAAGTGAGTAGAAGGAAGTTGTAAAGCTCATTTCCACCTTTCCAACGATATAAAGTTTGTAAAAATTGGGTTAGATATGTGGAAGTTAGGTGGGTGTAAAGTTTGCGAAAAAATGGAAGAAATCCAGAAATTTACTAAGGTATATATAAGGTCAGGGGCATTTTGGTAATATTCGCATTGCCCAGTCAAAAAAAAAATTAAATTAAACCCGGTTTGTTTCTTCCTTTTTCCTATGTACGTGTTTGAGTTCGTAAAAGAAAGAAGAAGGAGAAGAAAGTTCGAGAAGGAAAGAACCACACACACAAACCTTCGATGATTTGTGTGTGGTTGTAAATCGAATAATCGATGAAAGAGAGAGAGAGACCGAAGGAGATAGATTGAGAGACAGGTCGAGCAGAGGGAGGGGGTGAGCGACGGCAGCAATGCCGCTGGAGGCAGAGGAGTCGACGGGAGAGCAGCACCTCGCTGGTGTAGCCGACGGTGGAGGAAAGGACGACCGGTGGCGGTCGTTTTAGGTGGAGGACGACCCTCTTAGCTCTGATTGTTGCAGGAACAGCCCCAAAAACCTTCTGATTTCAGATTCTAGTCAAGGAATTGAAAGGTAAAATTTGATTTCATGAACCCTAGCTAATTAATTTTGGAATTTGTGAATGCATGATAGATTTGGAATATATTTCTTGCTATATGTCATATTGTGAGCTCAAAAACACCCAAGAATGTAGTTGGTATGATTTTCAAGTTAAAAATTAAAGAATGCATAATAGATGCTCTATTTGATGGAGAAGATGAATAGTAACATTGACTTTTTCTGTTTTTGGTCAAATTTGACCATGAATTTGGATTGTTACATTGGATTGATCTATAAAGGATTATAAAGTGTTGGAATCATGGATTTCAAAAGAAAATTATGGCACGTACTTATGATTAAAAAGGAAATGTCAATTTAGTTTGAAATACGGTTATGAGAAAGATAATACTTGAAATTGTTAGTCTTGCAATTTGAAATTTGAGAATGAAAGCAATAGAATGGAAATTTAATGACATAAAAACAAGAATGGGATTACCGTTGAAGTTAATATTTGAATCTTTGTATGGTTTGTATGCATGGCTTGAACTATACTAGCTTAAGACACTTTTTGAATAAAAGTTGCAAGAATGGGACAAATTTTGTAAATATGAATTTTGGTTTAAAACATATTGGCATGCTTGGGTTTATATATATATATATATATATATATATATATATATATATATATATATATATATATATATATATTATATATATATATATATATATATATATATATATATATATATATATATATATATATATATATATATATATATATATATATATATATATATATATATCAGACACATGTTAGAGTTAATAACCTGTATGAATGATATGAAATTATGAAATGTAAACAAGAGCTATTCTTGAAGGTAATTGTAAACTATTGGAATGGAATTGGGCATTCCAACCCATTTGGGACAATAATTGGTATTTTACAAAACATGGCACAAA
Organism: Cichorium intybus; assembly: GCA_023525715.1. NCBI lineage: Eukaryota > Viridiplantae > Streptophyta > Magnoliopsida > Asterales > Asteraceae > Cichorium > Cichorium intybus. The sequence goes on from CM042015.1 coordinate 59,922,926, forward strand.
TATATTATAGAAGTGAATTGTTATGACTATTATGAAATATTGGTAATATATTAGAGTCAAGTAATTGAGAAATAGCATGTTTTTGCAAGAACTACTATTTATGGAAACTTTAATGGTCGAGATTTGCTATAATGATATAAAAGAGGAAAATGATAGATGTTTTGACATCTATGCAATTAGTAGTGTTTTATAAGTATGTTAGATTTATAAAGTTATTTAAATAACAAGTTAAACTCAAGAAAATACATAATTAGTCCAAGTGGGACGAAAAGGGATAAAAGTTTCCAATATGAGTATTATGTCTTATGAATAATACTTAAAGGTTGAAATGAAATTAGATGATAATTAGAAAAAGTTCATGTACGATTTGATAAGATTATGTGTTGGGTTGCGTGGTATGTTCTAACCTCTTAATAAACTTATAGAGGTTAAAGGATGTTGGAAGCAAGTAGAGTCAAGAGCTAGCGGATATTTGTAGCTAGACATACCTAGTTACCTCAGGTGAGTACATGAGACTTTTCTGGGTACATAGCAACAAGTTGTGTTTTTATGTTATTTGTTTTATGATTAATAGTTTGACAAATGATTTTCAAAAGTTATGATAATGTTTCTTGAGTAATGTTTTCTGAAGTGGTTTCAAAACTTGAAATAGAAAGTATTGATTTATGTTGAAATAGAAGTACAGTTTTATGTGGAAGAATTGAAAATGAGTTTACATGTTTTGAATGATGTTTATCTAGAGACCAACTTGTGATAATATGATAATGATAAAACTTGAAATAAGAATTAAATGAAAGAAATGAGAAAGACGTCTGGACAAGGATCTCACCCTAATGAGGGGAGGTCAAAAGACACTACTGGGAAGGTACCTCCCGTCGCGAAGAAGTTGTCTCATCACGCCCTTATGGATAGATTTGTTCTATTCCATGAAGGGAAAGGGAACTAGCACGCTCTCACGGATAGAGTGGTTTTATTCCGGGGAGGGAAAGGGAACTAGCACGCCCTCACGGATAGATTGGTTCAATTCCGGGGAGGGAAAGGGGTACGAGGAAACTCGTATAAAGCCAAATGATAATCAATTAACCATGAATTACAGTTGGTCTATGTTTGTTAAGAAATACTTGAATTATGTTTGCTAATGATGAATTGCTTAATTGACATTTTAAGCTAAAGTATTTGAAGTTTTAACAATGAGCTTTTGCTTGGACAGTAAGTAATGATTTCTGTTTTAATGATTATAACAATGAACTTTGGTTTTATTGTTTTGACATAATAGTGGAGTTTGTAGGTTTTGAAAAGAAGGGAAAGGTTTATTTATTTGTTAATAGCTAATGATATTCAAATTGATTTAAACCCATTGAGTCTAAAACCCATGTATCTCACGAGGCATTTTTGTCTTACGTATTTTTGTTTTAAAAACGCTATGTACTCAGGAACAGGAATGCTGGTTAGCAGATGATAGAAGGAAAAGAGTTAGAAGCTGATATGAGTAGTATAGATAGAAGAGATGTTTAGAAGATAAAGTATCTCAATTTTGGTATAGTTTGTCATGTAATTGAGAGATGTTTTATTATGGTTTAGAATTCCCTTGTAGTTGTACAATAAAGTTGTGTTATGTCCCGTATTGTTTTTGGGTTGTTTTATTGAGTCGGGTCAGTATGGATTTGTCCATATTACCCAAAGGTCATGCCAAATTTTTGGTAGAATTGTTAGTTTAATACGGGACATAATTTTGTGTTGTTAAAGGCTTTACTATGGTTGTTTTGATATGAGTTTGTAACCCCCAATGTTGTCTAAATATGTTTTTACGTAATTTTTTTTATTGGGACCAAAAGTTTTAAACATTGTCTTATTGATTTAAAGAAAAAGTTTTAAAAGAATGAAATTTTTACTTCACCATGTTTTTATAAATTAATACACCAAATAAGGTGTATGAAAGATGGGGTGTTACATCCGACATGTCCCTCAGATTATACCTAATCTTGGTACACGTATTCGTGATTCCTTTCTAATAGCCCGCAACTCCTCTGTCGCCATCGGATCCCGGATCACCTAAGCACTCAGACCAGCACCCTAAGTGTTCCTACTGAACCTCACAATCACCATTCAGTGATAGAATGGACAAAAGAATACCACAGCTCATTAGCACCCACATCTATTATGATAATTACTTACAGCCTCAGCTCATTGGATTCCTCATGACCAATTCCCGACTCGAATGCGGATCCTATGCTTTTAATAATAGGAGCTCTACTACTACCTTCCACACCTATCCATGTCTGTTCCGAGACCCGTCCCAAAGTCCCCAATTCACTTTTCACCGAGAACTATAACACATATGCCCCTACAAAGCATATGCCAACACATTCCTAGAATAATAGGAATCCCACCCCCACCCTGCTACTATAACTAATACAGAATTTCCTCTAGTGATGACGAGTTGTCTCGTGAACGTGCAGTAGTATACAGTATAAAATTAAATAGACTTTCGAATAACAGATCCAACCCTAAGGCAACAGCCAAACAAGGAACATGCAATAAGGCCAAATCCAGTATTCTAAGGCTATTCAGTTCCTGCTGCATACAACATAACGACATTCCTAAACAACCTATTAGAATTAGCATTCATTCCTAATAGCAGGCAGCAAGTAAACAGTACATAACTGCTCAGCACTCTCAGCTGTGCATACAATCTTGCTCTATGCATCTTGCCGGACAATCTTGCTCTAAATACAAACATGCTATATACTCAATGCACACCCTAGCCTAATGACACACATTCATATATCCACATATATCACACATATCACAATAAACAGATTTAACATCAAGCTCGTATTCACAACACAACACAATAGAGGATGAATGACATCAATATAATGCAGGGAGAAACTCACCTGAAAAGTAGTAGTAGTAGGTACACCCAAGGAAGTAGTACTCAAAAACCATCCTTCTTCCCCGGACCTACATTCCACTTATAATTATATATTTTTCCGATTACTGACACGCACCATGTCCTACCATGCACCCCCTCTTAATCTAATATTTACATCATTGAGGTTATTAAATGTTTTCATTAAGTTTGGATGCCATTCTAAGAAAATTAAGTTTAGATAGGTCCAAACATACACTATGACCTCTAAAACTAATAACCATGACAATTACCACAAAAGGAGATTTGACAAAAAAGCTGATTTTTGACCCACAACAAGATTTGCAACAACTAGCTAAGGAAGGTTCAAAGATAAAATCTAATAAAAATCAGACTAACGCTAGAGCCAAGGATAAGATCACAGGGCCGGATCTCAGGTAATTTTCACCTTCGAATAATAAAATAAAAATCCCCGAGGTTGACCGATATTATCAGTCCACCCACTGAACCACCTTTCAATGATAGAACCATAACACAAAATGGACAGGGGTTAGGTTATGGGTATTAGAGTGAAAAAACTAGACTAACAACACAAAGTGTTCCGATTGGTCTTGCCTCCAAAACATGTTTTTACAATTAACTATGAATTTTCCAAGACATAATTCCCTATTAGGCACCATTGCGGACCAGTCAGTGAATATCGCAATATTCACCTATCCTATGACTTGAATTAGGCCAAGACCTTCTGGAACAAGAAACGAAACACAATGAAAATTCCAGGGATATAGAGATCACCCCAAATAGACACTCACACGATTTTATACGAAATTTCCAAACTGACCCAAAATTAGTGAAATTTAGTTACACATGAAATAACAAATAGCGTTAGGGTTTTCACCCTCCTAACCCATTAAGACACTCATAAAGACATTAAGGCCTGAATAGACTTCGAAGGGGCACTCAAAAATAAGAACATCTAATACAACTTCCATACCCACACTTAAGCACCAACAACCGATCAAACACACACACACACCCTTAGCTATGATGGGGAGTGGTGGTGCTCACGATAGAATCAAAATGAAAGAAAAGAAAGATTACCTTGATGTCCAACCAGTAAACACCAGCCCTCTACACAATCGACCACCTCCTCAACCATGCTACCTTTCTTCTTCTTCTCTCTCGCTACACATACATCTCCTTCTTTCTCTCTCGGCAAGCAGAAAACAGGCTAGGAGGATGTGTACGACTTGATATGTGAATGAAGGTAGGAGCTTACTCGACCGCCCATAATTTGAAGAACTCTTATTGCTCTACAGCTCAATAGGTGTAGCCCATCTTCACTCGGTCGCACACCGCATTATTGAATGCAAGAGCTTGATCCTCGAATAGGGTTTTGCTTGCATGTGTGAGGTTAACGAGAGTATGGTTTCGGCTTGGGTCTAGGGTATTGATTATGTGAAGACGGCAACTCGGTCGCACAAATAATCCTCCCGAATGCACAAAAGAAATCAGCCAAAGAAATATCATGCAGTGATGCAACAATTGGCAAATGACAAAAGTGGTCCCTCATAAATACTATGATAATTATTTCGAACCCAACCTCTTTATAACTAACATTATAAGTTTCTCGAAATGACAATTTACCCCCTTTACTTATAATAAAAGTTTTATTATTATTATTATTATTATTATTATTATTATTATTATTATTATTATTATTATTATTATTATTATTATTCGCTATAAAATTATAAGTATTTCGCCAAAACGAACATTTCGGAAAACGAGGTGTTACAAATGACCATTCACTTCTTTATTGGTTGATGTACTATACTCAAACTCACCCTCATTATCATCATTATTTTCATTATTTGAATCATCACTTAAGACATCTCCATACTCGACAGTTTCATCATGTAAACTTATGGATTCTTCATTAATAGTGCTAATGATTTCATTTGCTTCAACTTCGACTTCTTGAAAAGCAATATCTTTTTTAAGTTCACTTTTTGTGTATCCGTCCATCCCTAAGGATTAACTTTACATACAGCCAACCAATCAGACTTGTTTTGTTTCATCCACGAACTACAAAACCAAAACATAATAGAGAAATATTTACATAAATATGGATGGATACATACAAACACACACATGAAAACACATAGAGAAGCGTACCTATACACACAAATTCACACATATACACATAAATTGACATCGATAGACACAAATACACCATGTATTATTTTCATTATGTTTTAAATCATGGTTTTACCTTATGACTTCGACTCGAGTAAGATTGTTTAGAATCAGTACTCATGTAATCAAGGAAATAAGGGTTAAGAGATAGTACCTCTTTATGGCCGGCCGAGTCATAACTTAATTCCTTGATGAATCTAAGTAAACCAAAATCCCAACGAAGAAAATGTAGCTCGATGGTAGAGCACAACCTTGCACCCAAAAGTACAATTACAAAATGCATAGACCTTCTTGTTCCACTGAATTCAAATATTTCTGTCACTTTGGATTTCTTTATCTTTAACCTTCATAATAAGGACGAAGGGGAGTGGTTACATCAACCGTGCTTTGGTGTTGTATCGGTGGAGCGTTATGTGTAATAGTGGTTACAACGATAAGGCTTTAGTGGTGTATTGTTGAATTCGCTAGATGTTGTGTGCACCTAGTTTTAGACTTCAAAGCTGAAAGTTGGGGTTAGTGGGGGAAGGGGTTGAGGGAAGGATGATGATATGATTTGTGTATTGATCGTGGTTCTCGTTGAGGAGACGACGTGGAAACGTATTACACAGATTGTGGTTGAGGGAACCATGTTTTGGCTTTGTTAATTGTATCATGTGTTTATCCACTAGTACCTATTCATTTAAAGATTTATGAGAATCTGATATATATATATATATATATATATATATATATATATATATATATATATATATATATATATATATATATATATATATACACTAGGTTAATACCCGTATACTATACGGGCCGACAATCTAAAATAATAAAATTAAATTATAAATGTTACTATTCTTGTTCGCAATGGAAAATAAATTTTGAAAAATTAAAAAAAATCAAATATATACATAAAAATATTATATATTGACTTTGAATAGGAACAACAATAAATACAAAATTGATGGACTTAGTAATAAGGGTCCTATTTTTAAACTATTTATCGTACCAAAAATAAAACCAAATCATTTTGGAGTCATGCTTGAATTTTAATTTAATAAATGAATAAACTCATGCTAATCCTCATATATTTATTAATTTCAAATTGTAAAGGATGTTATCATAAATTGACTCCCTTCAAACTATAAAACAAATAAGTTGACTTAGTATCCAAATACAACCAAAATTTCCATAAATGTATATGGTCATACTCTTAAAGAAGAACATGTAGATTTGAGATCGGGCAATGAATATAGTCTAAATACCTGTCAACACATCCACAACATAATATAATATGATTAATTTCAAGACACCATTGGATTTCTTTGAATTTAGGTATTTACCAGGAGCTAGAACATGCTAAACCAAAAAACATTTCATCACCGAATAACCCAATTTATACTATAACTATCACTTAGACAGATAAGAAAGTATAATTTGAATGGACCAGACATAGATATTGGGGATTTCTAACTTCTATTTTTCATTGGCTAAATAAAATGAACCATCAAAGGATGTGTTATTTCTTGCAATTAAGATATTTTAGCTTTCACTTAGAAGAGTTATATTACCTTACTAAAAGCAAAAACCTACTAAATACTTGGAAAATAAACTTTACAAGTTAAAGATCAGTCACATAACTAACAACATTTAGTCTGAGCATGCTCTCAATTTAAAATTAAAGCAATTATCCTTATCCATACCTGCATTTGACAATGCCATATGATACTCGAGATGTTGGAATCAAAACCATTTACTCCTTTGTTCTAGCTATGTCTGTAGAAACAAAATATTTTTGTAACAGGAATACATGTCAATTTAATTGTATAAAACGTAGCTGAACATACACCAAATCTAATAATTCTCACCATGTGAAAGAACAACAACTGTCCCAAAAAATGCAATCACAATCCAAACGAATGATATCCAATATGGATGACATGTTCTAGATAGGAAATAGGAACCACTGTCAAACTCCACATTCCAGTTCCATGAATTGCAAATTGAAGTATTGAACCCGTTCACGCCTCAGTAAACTCTAAAAAATATAGGAATATTCCAAAATTACAAAAAAGTAAATAAAAAACACTTACCTACGATAAGCCTTTCAACCTTAAAAATCTATAAGAATATCGGGATCATGCTTAGCTTGACTAAGAAGCAACCCATCTGAAATCGTGGAGAAATCAAGATCAAACATCGTGAAATCGTGTAATCATGGCAGTGAAATAAAGTAAAAGTTAAAAACTTACCTATAACAACCAATGATGGATTGACGGTGAAGGACAATGATATCTTTCTAAAATCGTGGGGGAGTTTCTTATTCATGGAATTTGGGGATGAGCGGAAAAAAAAAGAGTAGTGGAATTAGGTCGGTATCAAAACTCTCAAAGATTCAACAAACTTCGATCAAATTTGGTAAAACATGTGTAACGTCGTTTCTTAAGTGTTTTACCCTTTGAGGTTTTGAAAAACCATGTCACTTATACTTCAAATTTAGTACATAGATTCGGTAAATAATATAGAGAAACTGGAAGTAGGAAAAAGACGTTCTTTGATGTTGCAGGGCTTCATAAAGTGGCTTTTGGCCTGCCTTCTTCAATTTCTACACACAGAGGGTTGATTGAACAAATATTAGTTGAATAATTAAGTCCCATTTCACATATAAGGAAAAACCGATGAACAGACCTTTCCGACATAATGGAGTAGACGTTCGACGGCGAGAGAGATTCCGACGATGACGGTGCAAACGGCGGAGACAACCCAAGAAACAATCACTTACAACTGAACCTGTATAAAGTTGGACTTGGAGATAATTTACCCCATACATAAATCGAAAATATTATTCTCACATTGGGTCGTATCAGCAATCTGTGAAGGAATGTTATTAGTCACTCGATTCAACCACGATTTCCTCGTTTCTTTCGGTGCGCAGTCTGAAACAAAAAAACCAAAAAAGAAAAGAACCATCTAAGAAGAGCAGTAAAGAAGAATAAGGGATTGCAAAGATCGAATTCAAATCCCTAAATGGGACGTATCGAGTTTTAAAGGAAGCGGAATAAAAATTTGAAAATTAAATTTACATGGGAACGGACAGAGATCTAGTAAATGGCAGTGGCGATGCAAGGCGGCGATGGTGAGGAAAATCAATTGCAACATGGGTGGCGAATAGGAAGAGCACTTTCAGTGGCTTAAAGAGAGACGAAGGTGAATGATTAGAATCGTGTCTCTGTAAGTTATCGGGATAACAACTGCTAAGTTGAAAGTTGAAACTGTGACCGATATTTTGGGAATTGAATTCGTAACTGAAATTGGGTTTGATGATGGACGAAATTTCCCTAAATTAGGCTACAGAGGAAGTATTTGAGCGGGAAAACAAATTTCAGAAATTGTTAGAACATGACACGTGTTAAAGTAAGGTTCTAAACAAATGACATGTGGCACTAACATGGTTCCTTTATTAGAGAGTATAGAAGATATATATATATATATATATATATATATATATATATATATATATATATATATATATATATATATATATATATATATATATATATTCAAATGAGACCATGTAAATTTTGTGAGACCAGGAGACTCAATCCTAGCCACTCATTTTAGAGATCAAAAAATAAAAAAAATTAAAATAGGCTAAAATAATGAGAATTTTCAAAAAAAAAAATTTCTACTTAATTTCGCTACTTATACAATCTAAAAAAAATAAAAAATAAAACTAAAAATAAAATAAATTCGAAAAAAACCTGGAAAAATCAAAAAAATATTCTATTAGAATGTTGCTGGATATTGCATATTCTAATAGAATATTACACAAACTAGTGTAATATTCTACTAGAATATGAAAAAACGCTAATTTTTTTAATTTTTTTTTTAATTTTTTTAATTTTTTTTGAATAAAAAAATGACGAAAATAGTAAATAAATATATTTTTTCAAATTATTTCATTTATTTTGCATTTTTAATTTTTTTTTGTTTTACACCCAAAATAAGTGGCTAAGAATGCGTCTCCCGGTCTCACGAAATATAATGGTCTCATATATATATATATATATATATATATATATATATATATATATATATATATATATATATATATATATATATATATATATATATATATATATATATATATATATATATATATATATATATATATATATATATATATATAACTAGGATCCGGTAGGAACCGCGATGACTCTTCTTGTCCAATTACTCTCCTAAAGGCAATAACGTCAAACGTCTTCCTTCGACGTGACACAATCACGTGCGACGGACGTCCATGGGATGAAATACAGACTCGAGGATACGATCATATGTTACTCAAACCCATACAACATAATTTAACCGAGTTTTTTTGGTTTTATTATTATTTTTAAATATTATCTTTAGTTTTTTTCAGTATTTTTATTTTTTCAGTTTTTTGTTTTTATTTTAGTGTTTTTTCCAGGATTTTGTTGTTATTTTTTTCAGGTTTTTTCTCCTTTTTCGTTATTTTTCCGGTTTTTTAACGTTTGTTGTTGTATGTTTTCTTAACTCGTTTTGGATCATGGATCATAACGAATTTTAAATCTTGGATCATAAGTTTTGAATCATTTTGTCGTTGTATGTTTTTTAATTCGTTTTGGATCCTAACGAGTTTTGGATCTTGAATCCTAACGAATTTTGAATCTTGGATCATAAGTTTTGAATCATAAAACACATTTTGGTTTTTATATCTTTGGATCATGTATATTTTTTTTTGCTATTTTGATAAGTTTTTTACTTAAAAATATAAAAATGAACACGAAAAATTTTTTTCAAAATTTTTTTTGCAAACTTACTAATATAATATCTACAATGATCCTTAAATTTCCATAATTTTTGGAAATTTTTTTAATTTTTGATTTTTTATAAAAATAAAAAATAAATAATATTTTTTTTTCAAATTTTCATGATTGTGTTTGTTTTGTAGAAAATTAAATTTTAAGAACTTTGATTTTTTTAGAAATTTTTTTTGTAAAGAAAAAAAGTTATTGTCAAAATACAAACTGGGTGGAAAATAAATAAAGGTCAACAAATCACAAGTTGACACGTGCTGTTGAGAGAGAGAGAGGTGCGTGAGACTGCACATGGCTTTTGTAATTTGACTAAAATGTCCTTCTAAATTTTTTTATACTCCCTCTTAGTTTCTGGTTTTTAGAAGAATAACCCTTAATTTTAAAACATGATCATTATTTACACATTAAATCTTAACCATTAAATTTCACATTAAATGGTTCAGATTTTTCTTCGCGGTTCTTATCGGATTTTGGGTTCCTACAAGATCCTTATTATATATATATATATATATATATATATATATATATATATATATATATATATATATATATATATATATATATATATATATATATATATATATATATATATATATATATATATATATATATATATATATATATATATATATATATATATATATAGTTGGCGAACTTATTTCAAAAAGGAAAATTTTATATTTTATAAAGTACAATGTTTATAAAATATAAAATAAAGAAAGAGAATCAGTCGTTTTCTCTCTTGATTCTCCTCCCTAGGCAGAGGGAAGACAGAGGTCCCATGAATTTCCTTTGGCCTCTTCTTTTACCCCAAGTATATAATTTCTTTATCTCATGGTAAGGGTTTAAAATGAAAAGGACATCCATGCTTGGTTGTTAGTCTTGAGAAACTTTGTTGAGAACATCTGTGATGATGTGTTGACGTATCCGAAGTCCCCCTCATGAAGTTTGTTAAATAAGAAAACCCCGAAGTGAATAAACAAGAAAAGACACCGAAGTCTGAAGACTCCGAAGTGCTATGCAAGGAGGATCCGAAGACTTCACAGCCTGTCATTTGTCTTTTGTATGCACGCGTATAGTACAATACGTGTTGCATGAATCTTCTATCCTATTGGCTAGTATACTGATAGGATATTCTCTGTAAAAGTTGTACTATTGGTATCACTGATTCAGTATAAATATCAGTGATACCATGCCATGTTGTAAGTGAGACTACAAGATTAGATTACGAGAATTGTATGTCTACCAAATAGAAAACTCAACTGTAAAACCAAAGTTCTAATCAAGCATTCGGCACTTGTTATTCATATCACCTTGTTCATTCAGCTTTATTGAATTACTATTGTGTGATTGATTGTGTTATTGATTTAACATCAATCTTTGTTCATCTATTCTCTTATTTCAACGACTAACAAGTGGTATCAGAGCAAGTCAACTCAAAAACCTGTTGATATTGATAGAGATCGAATTAGTTTGCTTCAGTTCTAGATCTGAATCGATTCTCAGATCTAGCCTTCCGCAACTGTTGCAAATCTCTACTACCTATTTTTATTGAAAAGATCCAGTTGAAATACATCAAGATGACTGATTCCACAACAACTTATGCCAATATGCTTAACTATGCAAACCTCATCGGTTCTGCAACAAAGGCCCCTGTTCTAGTAACTTCTTACTATGATTATTGGGCCGGTCGAATGAAGGATTATCTTATTGGACTGGACAAAGATCTATAGAGGTCTGTGACTGAAGGTCCACACACAGACATTGCTGGTCGATTCGTTGTTCCTGACGGAGAAGAAGCTGTTGTCCTTAATGTTGCAGACATGAAGAAGCTTGAAAACGATGAGAGGGCCATGCGTGAATTGAGAAGTGGCTTGGGTCCCGATGTCAGCCACCACATTGCTGATGCGAAATCTGCAAAGGAGATGTGGGACAATCTTGAACTCCGCTTCGGAGGAGATAAAATCCTCCATACTAGCAAAGTTCAAGAAATCCTTGCAGACTTCGGGAACTTTAAGCAAGAAGAAAACGAGTCCTTAGAAGCCTGTTATGAATGTTTGAGCAACATGATTTACACACTGGATAAGTATGGGGAAACAAGAAGCCAACAAGAGATAAATATCAGATTTCTCTACAGTCTTCGCAAGGAGTGGAGGCCAATCATGCTTATGGTCAAATCCTATGATAATATTGAGAAATACAAGCTGGCTGCCCTATACAATCTATTAAAATCACATGAACCCGATGTGGTGGGTCAAAGAAGTGAAATGGCTAGTTCTGGACCACTAGCTCTCGTGTCAAAAGAAGAGGAAGAATCAAGTGATGAAGACATTGCTGCCTACATGGTAGATGATAATGGAGATACTGTTGCTCTCTATGCCACCAACAATCGTAGATTCAAGAAACCCTTCTTCAAAAACAACACTGGGAAGGCATTTGTGAAAAACTTTAACAAATAAAACTTCAACTCCAAGCCTAAACCTGAAATATTCACTCCAAAGGAGGAGAACTTGAATTTGTCAACCCTGAAGCCATCTGAAAAACCGGCTTCGGAGTCATCCAAAGAAAAGTCCAAAGAGAAGAAGATCTCAGGTGATTCTGGTTATGATTGCAATTATTGTCATGGCAAGAATCATTTTGAAAAAGACTGCATGCTTCGGAAGCAAAACGAAAAGAAACCACAAGTGAAGGATGAAGCATATTACGCAAGAAAAATGGAGGAAGTTAGAGTAAGGACCAAAGACCTAGCCTTAATGGCTGCTGATGATCGTCAAGGATCATATCAAGTTTGGTCTTCGGACTCAGATGATGACGAAGTGAGAAAGCCATCTCATAGTGCTTTCATGGCGTATGATGTCGATAAGAGCTTTCTAAAAGACACTTCGGAGAAATTGAATGATGAGGAAATGATGAAGGTTGAAACAACTGCGGGTCTTGGGTTTGTGACTTCAGAGGGATTGGAAATGACAGCTGCTGATACTCCGAAGACTTGGTTTGAAGACTCTTCTGATGATGATGAAGAAGTATGCTTGATGGCAAATGACACCCGTTTGACAATCCCAGAACAGGTATCAAAACTTCTTTCATCTTTTAAAATTCCCATTTCTCATTCTGCTCCAATTATGAATGAAATAACTCGTGATTGCTCTGTTATGCATAAATTACTCATTGATGCTAAAAATAGGGAAATACTCACTGAGCAGGAGCTTCTAAGCTTGAGGGTGAGAGTAGAGAGCCTGAAGCTAGCATTAGAAAAATCCAATCTTAGAATCTCCTTGTTAGAAGAAAACAAAGAAAAATTCCTAAACAATCATGATGTAATCTTGAAACAGCGAAACATATTTTGTGAAACAGCCAAATGATTATATGCGCATATTACTAGAATTTATCATTCAGCTGATGTTTGCAATATCCAACATAGACAACTATTGCCTTTCATTGAGTTTAAATTAAAGGAAGTAGATAGTATATCCTATGAATGCGAATCCATAATATCAGGTTCCGAAGTTACAAATCCATCATATAAACATGGCCTGATATCTGTAGAAAAACATCTAACTGCTGACAACTTGTTGAAAATATTGTCTCAAGAAATTCCCATCCTGAAAAAGGTTGTACCTCAAATTGAAACAAAGGAAAAGGAACTTGTCAATAACATGTCTGAGAAGGATTCTGAAAGTGATTCGGACATGGAAGAGATTGATTGTTCTTCCTTGATATTGTTAAAGTCATCCTCTATATCCGAATCGACCTCCGAAGACATTTCACAAATGTCTTCGGTGGACAAAGGAAAAAAAATGGATTGTGAATAAAAAATATTTGAAACCAAAGAAACTTCTAATTTCAAACTTCAAATCACTGATGAATCCGACTCTTATGATCAATATCTCAAGGATGATTCAAAAAGGCTAGTCAAAGTGGCATGTATCTATCCTAAGGTTTCTTACTTCAAAAACACAATTTTTGTAAAACCCGGTGGATTACCCTCAATTGATAATGAATTGCAAAAACTTCTTGAAAAGGATAACTCCATAGTTACAAATGAAGGGTTTTTCTCATCATCCAAAATGGTCGAGAACAAAATGAATAAGAAAATGGAAGTAAAAATAAATATAAGGAAACAAGAATTATACGGTCACAATGTGTATAATCGTCTTTGTTTTGAAAGAGAGAAAATACCCAAAAACATGTCACACTTACTAAATCTCAAGAACGATGATCACATTTACTTTAATCAAAACTACAAACAAATTCAAGTTGTGGAAAAACCCACAGTTCCGAAGATGGATGTATTGGAATTAATGGAATCTTGTGAATGTGTACCTTTTTCACACAATCCTGAAAATGAAGTTTCAAAATCAAAAGTTTTAACCAACAAAACCTCGACACAAAAAACCCAAATTTTGAAAAGACCACAAATTCTACAAAAACCAAAATCAGCGGTGGTGATTTCAAAACCAACTCAAAAACCCACGGTTGAAAATTCGAAAACCAAGCAAACCTTAAATCTTGTGAAAAGAAAAACTTATTTTAGAGATTTGAAACAAAATGAAGCAATTGCTTCCACTTCTGGTACAAAACATGTTTGTTCAAAAATCTTAGAAGTTAAAAGTCGAAATGAAAAACCAACTTTTACACCAACAAAACCTAACTTTCCAAATCCAATATTTCAAAAACCAACGAAGAAAACATTTTCAAAAGGAAACAATCTGATAGATACATTCCACAAATGGCTGGACAACAATTTGGACATGTTCAAGGATAAGGATCTCTCATTAAATGACTTTAAAATGGCATACAAAGAGTATCTTTGTACCTCTACGTTGTGTAGCTCAATTTCAACAAAGTCAAAAACTGAAAAACCAAAACAAAACTAGAAAATAAATGACTTGAAAGAAAACTTAACTGCAAAAACAAAAACATTAAAATCTTCAATATCCTCAAAATCAAAATATTCCATTCAAAAATGGGTTCCGAAGTCTGCCATTTTTTCAGTCACTTCGGACTCATCATTTTTAACTAAAAACTCTTCTGAATCCTGCTCAAACACTTTAGAATCGTGCTCATCACATGAGGCTTCGGAGAATTTGATCAATTTAAATGCAAATGAAATTTCTGAAGAGGCAATAGAAAAATGGATTCAAGAATCCTTTACTTAACCTGAGGACCCAAGATTGATTGGGTACCAACTCCTTCTTGATTGATTGCAGGTTATGTCTAATGAGCGGTATGATTCAAAATGGTACATGGATAGTGGCTGCTCAAGACATATGACTGGGAGGAAGGAATATCTCAGGGATTACAGGAATTTGGATGATGCTGGTAATGTTCGCTTTGGTAATATTGAAACATGTCCAATTTGGGGATATGGAAAAATAACAAATGGCCAATTCACTATCAGCCGAGTGGCATTTGTTGAAGGATTAAAACATAACCTTGTGAGTATATCTCAATTGGTGGTTGGAACAGGAAACGCTGTCACATTCAACAACCAAGGGAGTGTAATCACCAAAGAAGCAAAAAATGAAGTCTTACTGAAATCAGAAAGGAAGGGATCTATGTTTCCCTTAAATCTAAAGCCAGTGACAGGTGGGCAATCCTTATGTCTTCTCTCCAAAGCCAAATCCGATGTCAGCTGGTTATGGCACCGAAGACTCGCCCATCTAAACTTCAAAGACCTGAACAAATTGGTGGCTATGGATTTGGTTCGAGGTATGCCGGCTCTCAAATTCGACAATGATTCTCTTTGCTTTGCTTGTGAACATGGCAAGTAGACAAAACAAAGGCATCCTACAGTGATCAACCCAAAAATCACCGAACCTCTTTCTTTTCTCTTCATGGATTTGTGTAGACCATCTGCAGTAGAATCAATTGGAAAGAAGAAGTACATTCTTGTTATTGTTGATGACTATTCAAGGTTTACTTAGCTGTTGTTCCTAAGAAACAAATCTGATGCAGCTGAAGAAATCATCAACTTTATAAAGAAAATGGAATTGATGCTCAACAAGAAAGTCCGAACTGTGCACAATGACAACGGTTCAGAGTTCAAAAATCAGACCTTGGATGGATTCTTGAAGACAATGGGTATTAGTCACAACTTCTCTGCGCCCTATACTCCTCAACAAAATAGGGTTGTGGAAAGAAGAAATCGCTCTTTATGTGAAGCAGCCAGAACAATGCTAAATTTTGCAAACTTGCCCATGTACTTCTGGGCTGAAGCTATCTCCACTGCATGCTTTACTCAAAACAGATCCTACATTCACAAACGATTTCATATTACACCTTACGAACTACTCAACCGAAGAAAGCCAAATGTCAAATCTCTTCACATCTTTGGCTGTAGGTGTTTTATCTTAAACATGAAGGATCACTTGACCAAGTTCGATGACAAATCAGAAGAAGGCATCTTCCTTGGTTACTCTTAAGACTCAAAAGCCTACAGAGTCATGAACAAAAGAACTCGCAAAATCGAAGAAACCTATAATCTAAGGTTTGATGACTACTACATCAAGAAGTCTCTGCATCCATTTCCTATGTCTTCAATCTTTCCAAAGCCTGCTGTAGATGCTGTTCCAATCATAACATTTGACACAGACTTCTCACTTTTATTTGTTCAACTTGTGAGAGCTGTGGACTCCGAAGCTAGGGCACCAGATAACCATGAGTCCGAACTCTCCAAGCTCATAGATGTACCTGCAGACTCCTCTACAAGCAGCATACAAAGACCATATTCTATTGAGGGGGAGCCATCGAACCTAAGTAGGGGAAATGCAAGTGTCGAGGGGGAGCCATTAAACCGAAGTGCTGGCACTCCAAGTACTGATGGGGAATCAAACAACAATCCAAGAGGAACCAACACTCTTATCTCCACTCCCCAGTCAGTCTCAAATATCATATCCCTGTATCCAACAATCCAGGGGGAGCCAGAGACTGTCACTTCGAATTCAGCCACAACAATCGCTTCGGATAAAGCTACCACTTCCTCAACACCAACAAATGTCCAGGGGGAGCACACATCAAACTCAACTTCACAAATGCACACACCACAAATCAACACAAATTCAAATAATCACCTGCTAATGGGTGATTTTTCTTCCACTTTGGGATATCCCTCAGACATTGAGGACATCGATGCTGAAGGACCTCCTGATTTTGATCCAAACTATCCTCCTTTAGACAAATGGACGAGAAATCATCCTCCATCACTTGTCATCGGTGATGTTCGAGATAAAGTACTGACTCGTGCACAACTTCACCAAAGACAATTAGATCTTAACAAAACTTCTGAGTTGTGCATGTTCAATGTCTTTATTTCTAAGGTAGAACCTAAGAACGTCAAAGATGCATTTGATCATTCAGACTGGATTGAAGCAATGCAGTTGGAATTAGAAGAATTTAAAAGAAACAATTGTTCTGGAGGCTAATTCCAAAACCTGCAAATGCATCAATTGTCGGTCTCAAATGGGTGTACCGTAGTAAACTAGACACTGAAGGCAATGTAGTTCGGAAAAAGGCTAGGATGGTTGTCAATGTTATTGTCAACAAGAAGGGATCGATTATGAAGAAACTTTTGCTCGTGTTGCGAGACTTGAATTAGTTCGGATATTTTTAGCTTATGCTGCACACAAAAACTTTGATATCTATCAAATGGATGTTAAATGTGCTTTTCTGAATGGTGATCTCGAGGAAACCGTCTTTGTTGAACAACCACCTGGATTTGAAAGTAAAACTCATCCGAATCATTGCTATGTGCTAGACAAAGCAGTCTATGGTTTAAAATAAGCTCCAAGAGCTTGGTATGAGACCTTGACTAAATTTTTGAAAGAATCAAACTTTAAACAGGGATCAGTGGATCCAACACTTTTTAGAAAGAAAGTCGGATCTCACTTGATGTTAGTTCAAATTTATGTGGATGACATAATATTTGGATCTACTGACCCTAATTTGTCAAAAGACTTTGAAAAACTGATGAAAAGCAAATTTCAAATGAGTATGATGGGAAAAATAAACATCTTTCTTGGTTTACAAATCAAACAATCTAAGGAGGGGATATTCATCAATCAACAAAAGTATACGAAGAGTTTGCTTGAACGCTTCGGAATGACTAACTGCTCCAAAGAAAAAATCCCTTTGCCTGCAGGTACAAGGTTAAATCCATCATTAGACAAACCGAAGACAGACATACAGCAATACCGAAGTATGATTGGATCCCTGCTTTACCTTACACCCAGTCGTCCAGATATCATGTTTGCGGTCTACAATTGTGCTAGATATCAGGCTGACCTAAGAGAACCTCACCTGGCTGCGGTTAAGACAATATTCCGATATCTTCATGGAACTACTGCTTATGGTCTGTGGTATCCAGCAAACTCTGGCTTCTACATTCAAGCTTACTCAGACTCCGATCTTGGTGGATGCTCTATTGATCGCAAGAGCACTTCGGGGGGTTGTCAATTCTTAGATGGCAAACTTATCAGCTGGCAATCCAAGAAGCAAACTTGTGTCTCTATCTCCACCGCAGAGGCTGAATATGTAGCAGCTGCAGCGTGTACTTCATAGATCATATGGATTCAGAGTCAATTGAAAGACTATGCCATTAATATGAGAAAAATTCCTTTGTTCTGTGACTCTCAAAGTGCAATTCGTATATGCCACAATTCAGTTCAACATTCCAAGACGAAGCATATAGCTCTTCGCTATCACTTCATCAAAAGTCATGTTGAGGAGGGGAATATTGAGATGCACTTTGTTCACACTACAGAACAATTGACAGATATCTTCACAAAGGCTCTAAATGAAGAAGCATTCACAAGAATCGTTCGTGGACTTGGAATGATAGATGGATAAACTCTTCAATAAATTCCAGATTTGCTCACTCTTACTCCTTTCTGCAAATTCAAAAATTACAAAAACACTAAACTCCGCAGACCCCCGAAGTCAATTTTGGCTTCGGAGCTCATCGGAGAAAAACAAGAAAAAACACTTGGAACTGCACCGCAGTACTCCGAAGTAAAATATCACTTCGGAGGTCTGCGGAACAAACTTTTATTCAAAATAAACTCTTCAAATTTGAAAATCACTTGAACAAATGTTGACTTCATCCTTATTTAAGTCATAGGAAATTCACATACAATAAAATTCATACCAAATGACAAGAAAATTTTGTTGCAAAATGACAAAGTTCAATCTTTCTCTCATGAATTAACCAAGTAAAGGACAAAACTTTGATTTTGGATTCTGAAAATCATACCTTATTGCACTAAAAGGTATTTGGGAATCGACTTGAAACATTGGTAAGATGACAGACTTCGAAGTGAGGTCAAGGCTATTTTACAATTTAAAGCCTTGTTTGATTTCAATAACCTTAACACAATGTCTATTTCTAACCACCCTTCGAAACTTGACTCGCTTCAACTTCAAACTAATCATGTAGCCTCAAAACTACACAGGATAATTCAAGTGCTCCGAAGTTTTCCTCAAAAATAATACCAACATTGTTTGATAAGTAAATTTACATCTCTTTTCATTAATGGTATAAAATTGAACTATATGAAGATTTTCACTCACAAGGATTGTTTAATACAAAAACAAAAAGCACCAAAGAAAGAAACCAAATGGAGATGTTCTATGTCTTCGGATAAGGGAATTCATAATAGAAAACAAAAGCAAAAATCAAAATAGAAAACCAGAAAGAAAAATAGAAAAAATTTGTCAAAAGAAACAAAGACAAACAAAAACCAAAAGATAACCAAGGGAATGCAAAAAAAAAATCAGCATTCAAAGGCTTATTCTTTTGCTTTAAATAACGATACAAGGAGCTCCTATAATATAGTCGAGTACCTTGTAGAAGAATATGAACATTTCAAGTAGTCTATCTTAAATGATAAAGTGGGAGTGGTGTACGAAGCTCAAAGGCTTGTCATCTGAGCTTAGTATCTAAACACCTCAACTGATGAAAAGGAATAAAATTTTCAAATGAATCTTCAAAACAATCCAATCCAACATCAAAAACACTTCTGATGCTCAATTCACGAATGAAAACTTCTTTAAATTTCAAATGCAAAGGATGTTATCTTTATTATATTTGAAAATTTTGAAGCACATAAGCACAACTCAAAACATGTTTTCAAATGCGAAATCAAGTTAGTGATGGGGTGATTAGACTTATACATCCATGATCGATATTGAATCAAACAAACTTCTAAATGAAAAATGGACTTCCAACATGATTCGAATGATTCTGAACATTAACTCGTCAAATCATCTTTTCATATTATTCATGAAAGCTAAGGTTATACGACATGTTGCATCAGTCAAAAGTAAAATAAAAAACTCATAGAAAAACAAAGAGAAAAACATATGGACTTCGGTACATTGATGAACACTTTGCAATCACGTGTCAATCACCGAAGTGAAAGAACACTCTTCAGAGTCAAACATAACTTTATGCTCCGAAGATTACCCTCAACGGTCATAATTTTTCATAACTGCGAAGTCAATTAAATGTTTAAATGATTTCCACATTTGTGATAAATCACAGAGACAAACATTCCTTGAATTATAAATGTTTGTTTACAGCTGTCAATAAAAATTAAATGGAAAACCTTGACCATAATGACTTCTCAAAAGGTAGTGGTTAAAATTTTGAATCATTGCAACTGACAGCCGTATATTTCTCCTTTTTGCAGAGATAGTGGGACGAGCAGGTGCTGAGGTGTCCATTTTCTACAAGACCATTTCAATCGTGCATTAAATGACCTAGGGACCACGAATACTATATAAACTTCTCACCTCTTCCACTACACTCTTTACGCGAACACAACTCCCATTTCTCTCTACAAACTCACTCTCGAAGAAATCCACAAACCCTTCATCCTCTTCATCTTCTTCATCTCATCATCAATGGCGGCTAAAGCATCATCGCAAACCGCTGAAGCCATGTCTGTTCCAAATCTCAAGAGTCAATCATCAAACCTGGTGCTACGGAACGATCTATCTCTTTACCCTAAACTAGTCGATGCATTGGTGGAATGCATGAAAAGGTCTGTACTAGGTTATGCCTTAACGTGAACTCCTTCAGTTCCTGCGACTCTGGTTCACAGGGCTCACTACACATCCAATGCCTTGTTTGACTCCAACAACCAGGTCAAATCCGTGTTCTATGAGGCTGTTGATGCCAAGGGCAAAACAAAGAAAGTGCAATTAACCAAGGAGAAATTTGCTGAAGCTCTCCGACTTCCAATCTACAACTCAAAGGAAATGGTGGTCCCATCTGCTGACCAACTGGTTAGTATGTTCAACGAAATGGGGTATGAACCCCAGCTTGAAAGAATAAGCACCTTCAAGAAAAACCAACTCCCTGACCTCTGGAGATACTTCTTCAGTATCTTCCTGAGATGTCTCTCTGAAAGAACCTCAGGCCTTGATTCTACGAGTGTTACATTCCAAGGTCTCCTCTACGGAATTTACTACGATGTCAAGGTGGACTTCGCAACAATTTTGTGGACCGATTTCTGCTCCCACATTAATCACAGTATGAAGGGGACAGAAATTGCTAATGCAAGATTTTGGGCAATCGTTGTTCATGCCCACTACCAGCAGATAGGATATATTCCTGATCCCTCTCTTGGAGAGATGAAGTTCACTCCTATTGCAATTCTGATTCTAGACGATGAACCGGATGCCTTCTGTGCTCAAATTCCAAATGTTATGCTTTCTAAAGTCCCCGTGGAATGCAATGAGGTAAACTCCTATCGCAACACTTTAATAATTCCTTACCCAACTCGCGACATGAGTCTGGTTGCACCTGTAAGAGAGCTTCCAAAAGGAAAAGGGAAGAGGAAAACGGCTGGTGGACCCAGTGGTCCTAAGAAAGAAGAGAAGAAAAGAAAGACTTCGGTGAAAACAACACCGAAGAGGAAACAGCCAAAGAGGCAAAGGAAAATAATGGTTGTAGATGAGTCTTCGGACTCAGAAAGGACTCCATCCACAGTCCATGAAGAAGAACAAGAAGAAGAACAATTTGTTGATCAACCTCCTTCACCTACACCAACAACCAGACCAACCTCTCCATTGTAAACTACCATTCCTCCATCTCCACCTAAAATAACCAGACCACCCACACCTACACATACTATACCACCTCCTCCACCACCTCCTACAACAGCTCAACAAACTACCACCATTCACACTACTTCATCTGATATACCACCACCACCACCAACAACTGCTCCTCCAACCTCCGAAGTACCCATCTCTGGTATTGATTTCTCTTTACCAGAGTTCGACTTATCATCATCACCCTCTAAAGAAAACCCCACTTCGGCAGCATTCTCTGAAGCCTTTCACATGGCTCCTTTGAATGTTGAAGGAGTATCAGATGAAGACCTGCCTGATGAAGGCTTTGTACTAATGAAACAGTACAAAGTCCTCAACTCTAAGCTTGATACTCTCATTCAAGCTCAAACTGGTTTTGATCCCACCAAACCAACCCTGGGAGACATTACCGAAGAGATTAAATCTCTGGAGTTCACCATGTCAAAAGAGATAAAAGATTCCATGCGAAAACTTGATCAGAAGCTCTTAGATCAACAAAGTCAAATCCAATTTTCCTTCGAACAGAAGTTGGAATCCGCTGTCACCTCCATCAACAAGAAATTTGATGCCCTTGCCGAGAAGACGGAAAAATCAAACTCCGAAGTCATAAAAGCCTTGCAAGGACTTTAGAGTGAATCTCAGCAAAGTACCAAGCTTGAAAAATAGCTTGATGAGGCTAGAGCAAAAATTGAAGAGCTCACAGCCGCCCAAACCACTTCGGATATCACTAAGTTTACAGAGGAACTGCAACAAACGAATGCAGCTCTCACACAAGACTTGGTTGCAAAGTTGAGAGTTGCACTTCAACCTCTGATAAACTTTTCTGATAGGTTGTCTAGGCCACAGGGCATGCCTACCACTGCTCAGCATACGTGGCATGCTTCACAAGGGGGAGAAAGGCCTAGACAGATCTCTGCAGCCACAACAGGACCTTCAACCTCAACCATTACAACCACCACCATTGGTTCTAGCGGATCGGCTGGAGCTGGAAGCTCGACAGACCGGTCACTAGAAAGCATAATGGCCCCACACATGGAGGAAACATACAAGGCCAGGCGAGCAGATTACAATCTAATGATCAAAATAAACGAATTTGCTCGTGATAACGGTGAGTGGACTGTTGAGGCAATCAAGCAATTTGGATTCCAAAATCCAAATGTACTTAACAGACTTCCGCTTCGGAGTTTTGCAACTATTGACTCCGAAGACATCCAGCTTGACATCCCCTTCAATCCGAAGACTTTCGCTTTTCTTCAATTCATCTCTTCGGTACCCGAGGAACAGAAAGCAAGTTTTTGGACCAACAAAATCAACTTCCATACCAAATACATTCAACGTCAGAGTGTGGTATGGAGTTTCAAAAAAATCAAACAAATCATCTCAATCAAGGAGGCTGAGACTTACAAAGGATTCATAAATTATGAATTTACTGTCCTTCGAGGTGAAAATAATGATCAGTCAAGGTTTACAATCGCCGACTTTCCTATAATGAATCCAATGGACTTCATTGTAATTCTTGAGATTTTGCGAAGTGGTGAAGCAGCTCAAGTCGGATTACCAATATTTGCTGTCAAAAACCATGTTATGGGCTTTCTAAATAATTACCTGATGAGGTTTGCCAAAGATGACTTGAAGTTATGTTCCTACTACAGACAACCATTAAACACTCCTCCTGTTGTAGTTCGGAATATAGCTAGATTCAAGAATGGAGAGATTCTAGATGAACCATATGGCGTAGTCTTCAAAGGACTTCAAAACGAAACCGAAGTCACAATCAAGTTCTTTGAAATAGACTACATTGGCCTCCATCCCTCCGCTTTTATCTCCGACATGATCTCTCACGTAAACGCTTGTCATGTAAATTCAACAAAGAAGAAAAAGAAGTTCATGGAGCACATGAACTGGTACTTGGCGGTGAGGAATACCTTGAAGAGGGCTTACAAGAAAAATTTTTGTGTATAGACTTCGGATGCACATCACACAAAGAGGGAGATTGTTGAGAACATTTGTGATGATGTGTTGACGTATCCGAAGTACCCCTCATGAAGTCTGTTAAATAAGAAAACCCCGAAGTGAATAAACAAGAAAAGACACCGAAGTCTGAAGACTCCGAAGTGCTATGCATGGAGGATCCGAAGACTTCATAGCCTGTCATTTGTCTTTTGTATGCACGCATATAGTACAATACGTGTTGCATGAATCTTCTATCCTATTGGCTAGTACACTGATAGGATATTCTCTATAAAAGTTGTACTATTGGTATCACTGATTCAGTATAAATATCAGTGATACCATGCCGTGTTGTAAGTGAGACTACAAGATTAGATTACGAGAATTGTATGTCTACCAATAGAAAACCCAACTGTAAAACCAAAGTTCTAATCAAGCATTCGGCACTTGTTATTCATATCACCTTGTTCATTCAGCTTTATTGAATTACTATTGTGTGATTGATTTAACATCAATCTTTGTTCATCTATTCTCTTATTTCAACGACTAACAAACTTTTCTTCTCTTTTTCCTCCCTCTAAGCCGAGAGTCGAGGCTCTCCCCCACTATCTTCTTTTGCTAACAGTTACTAAATTATGTTGTATATTTTTTCTATTTTAGATGAAAAAGTTAGTTTTAATTTTTTAAGCACATAATGTTTTCATAATGAAAGCGTGGACTAGCATCCAAAGGTGGTGGAACACTTGTGGTGGATACCATTAGAGATGGAGTAACTTTGGTCCTTGTTGCCATCTTCAACAACATCTAATTCTTGAGTTGGATCCAAAGGCTTCAAAGGTTGTAGTCTTAACGTGTTGTTTTTTTATCTTTTCATGCATGTAATATATCCTTAGTGGGAGTAAAATTGTTTGATGTTTTGTTCAAAGCTTCTGTTTCAAATGTATGATTTTATGTTTTTTGGAGACCATCTTTTGAACAAAATTTCCAACAATTGGTATCAGAGCCTTTATTAGAATTCATGATTAGATAACTTGTTTATTTGGATAAACTTTGTTGTTGGAAGCCACGAATAATTTTCATCTTGTATGAAAATTTCATGCATCACTTCTTTAAGAACATGTGTGTTTTAGTTTTATGATTTTATGTGACCAACTTTTAACATGCATTTCGTTACATAAATGTTTCCTTAGAAAAAAAGTGTCTTTTGCTTATGTATTTATGTGTGATTTGTGGACAAACAAGCCATGGACCAATTTGATATTTGTTGTGTTGGACGTTTAAATATGGTTGTAATATTATTTATTTATTCAAATGGTTTGTAATAGTAAATAGTTTTTCTTCATTTTGTAAGTACCAGATCAGTACTAGACTAGTTCATATTACTTAAAATGTAATCAGACTTGAAGATGGACTCCATATTGAAGAGCAAGAGGTTGTTCACAAATTTTCGGGTCTTTTTTATACTCTTAGCCTTAGGAGTAGAAAATTGAAATCCATGGTTTTGGTTTGATGGTCCAATGCTTCATCGATTCTTCATTATCTTGGATACATAGGATGTTTAGCAAGTGAGAGCTTCAACAACATCTAGTTTGAAGATTTTTTATGTCCCTTAGGAGTGGACTTGTTATTTCATGTATTAGCCTCACTTGAAATATAACTAGTTATGGCTTGTTTCATGCACCTTAATTGGCATATGTAGGATGATGGTATGTTGTTATTATTTTTGTGGATGAAAATAGGATTTTTGCATGCTAGATAACATAAATAATGGAACATAAATCATCATGGAGTTTGTTTTTCAAAATATGACAATTTTAACACAAGATGCTAAAATGGGTTTTTATAAAATTGTTTTTTTGTAAAGACTTTAAAATGTCAGTACTTTGAAATTGGTTAAATGAGTTAAAATATAGATTATAAGAACTTGTACAAACTTGTAGTCTAATTAATAAATGATGTTTATTAAAAGACAAAAACGGTTCTTAATGTGTTCAAACACAAAATTAAACATGAACTAAAGAACCATATGATGAGAAATTTCATTTTTCAAAATAAAATAAAAAGTACCATGTTCATTAGATGCATACAATCTACATGATACCTAAATGTTTTCATAACCAGACTTGTAAAACATATAAATCCTTTTTTCAAAATGCAAATCTATGCCATCATTTTCAAAAACACTCATCTATTATTTGTGAGGCATTGTAGGAAAAAGATTACCTAACTACTTGGATGCGCCTTATGATGGCCGAGGTGGTTTTGCATTTCTTGTGGTAAAATGGTTACATAACCGCTAGTTATTGTCAATTTGACACTTTTCTCAAGTAGGATGATTTGACCGAGAGTCTTTTATGAAAAGATTACCTAAGCAACAAAGACTCGAGGCATAGATGGGATCAAACATTCGAAACAAACATACGTTTTAAAGTATCCTATAACTCTAGAAGTTACATTTGATGTAATTGGTAAATCTTATCCACCTTGTTGCATTAAATAGACGGGAAAAAAGGTTATCTAACCATTTATTTGTCGTAAATTGAATTCTAGACTGTAATGGTTACTGTCTTAGAAACCCAAAGGGTGTTAATTATTATATAATTAAATATTGAAAATGGAAAGTCAATATTGTTAAATTTTATAAATTGCCCAAAATGCACCAATCCCCATTAACTCATCCTTTCGATCTCTCTTATTAGAGTACAGATTATGTATGTACAATTTTCCTTCTTGTTATAAAAATTTGAGAACCGTTCTCATACATGAGAGGAAATTATATGTACTCATCAAACCACTTCCCAAGGAGCCACCTACCGCCTCCTTGGACGCTATCAAATATTGGTTTAAACATCGTGATGATTCAATCGATGTATCACCTCATACTAAATGTAGCTCCATTCCTCAGGACCGGACTAGAACGTCTTTCAGCATATGATATTATCAATGAACTAAAGGAATCATTCCAATGACATGAGAAGATCGAATGCTTTGAAATGGTTTGGAGAGACTTAGTTATCCCATTTAAAATGAGATATACATAGGCTTTAACTCTTTGACCAAGGCATATGATGCACGTGTCAAAAACTTTGATATTTATCATCAAAATAGCACCATCTTAGAGTTGCATATGTTGCTCTTGGGTGATGAGAAGAACCTTCCAAAGGTAACAGTTACGTGCACCAAGTGTGGTGTTGTTGGTCATTGTAGGCGGTATTGTGCTAAGCATTTTAAACAGTTTCTAATGAAAAAGAAGAAGAAGCTCAGAGAGGCACTTTGGGTATCTATATGATAGAACATTTACTTTTCATCTAACACTTGAGTATTCAATACTAAGTGTAAGACTAACATTTGTAATATGTTACACGTGTTCATGAAAATTATGAAGCTGGATGATGAGAAAGTTTGGTCTCCATGTTAGCAAAGAAGCAAGGGTTATGGATTAGAGCCCTTGGTGATTATATTTTATGTTTTGAACATAAAATACTTTTATTATTAACAATGATTGTTTTGAACAATGTATGTTTTAATTTTTTTATGACTAAATTTGCTTGTTACAACTAGATACTTGGATATGTGAGGATCCAATAAATAGTTCTTCAAAGCTGATCACATCATATTTACAATGATTAATTATATTTTGTGGATAAGATCTTTTAATCGAATTATAGAGTTAATCTCAGTGGTTTTCTAAAAAAAAGTTCTAAGTCATATAAGAACCATACGACTGAAAATGATTTAAATCAAGTCTCTATATGACATAATCAGCTTAGTTACATAAACATAAATCAATTATCACAACTTCAAAAGTGTTGTATTTTGAAGGCAAACAAGGGTGTTTCATTTGGTATATGCGAGTATTGTTTATACAAGAAATTAAGATCTTTTCTCTTGTAGTTATGAAAGAGCAAAAATGATTTGCTAAGAATGATACATGGTGATGTATGTAGTCTTCTTAAAACCATATCCAGATATGATGATAAATACTATATTATCTTCACTAACGATTCAATCGTTGTAGTTGTGTTTATGAAACATAATTTATACTTTCCTTTTGAAAAGCACTTGTTTATTATTTCTGTGGTCCTTGTGAGAAATAGGTTACATAAATGCTTGGATTGTCTAGACTTTTCCATATTTCCCATCCTATAGATCCGAATGAACAGATCATATGATCTTGTCAGAGAGTTAAGTATAATATTGGTACCCAACTCCCAACTGATAGGAAAACCAAGTCTTTCCAGCTTGTCAATGTATGCCTCGATCTTAGACAAAGAAATTCTAAGTCCCTTCGGATCTCAGGAACCATTCTCAATGGTATAAAGCTTTCCTTCGAGTCTGAGAACTATTCTTCAAGTCTAAAGCCAGTCTAAGTAATTTAGACCATTAAGCTGGTCTATACCAATGATTTTATTCTTTTGAGAAGTATGAGAGAGGTGATGGTGGAAAAGGAAGATGAGAAGGAGAAAAGTAAGAATTGACACTTGCAGCAGACATCTATAAAACAAGTTTTTAGTTAGTTTGGTTTAATCCTTTTAAATAATTACCCAAATATTATTTAAAAAGGCTAGTATCCAACAATTTACTTCATGATGTGAAGAGGGATGCCGTAATCGCACCATAAAGGTCATTAAGGTAGATAAACCATTTATCAAATTTAGTCACTACGAAATTCCTAAATCTTTAAGATTCGTTGACCAAGGGCAATAACATGTTAATCTCGATTATGCCCATCTCAATTCATGACATGTATGCCATGGATCACAGATTAGATGGTGAATAAACAATGCAAAAACCACATGATTCTCAGCTCAAGATACACTTGAGTATCACCAATGCCACATCATCTTTAATTATAATCTCAATTTGACGTGTCGGCTAACCGCACAACTCCATTAACATATTATAAAGAAAACGTGCATTTTTTATGGGTTGCATATGATTCACTTTTTTTATACTTAAAACAGTACTTTTGTTTTAATCATTTAAATTAATATTTTTTAGCTTGAAACAATGCCCTATCAAACCCTTTCGATAACTCTACTCGGGAAAAATGCGACAGGCGGTAGGGTGGTAAGCAATCAATGCTATTTAAAAACCGACCTCATTAGGAATCATAAGAAACCTCCTACAAACCTTCTAAACAAATTTTAAAAGTGGGTGAGCCTAGTCATGGTTTGACCAATGTTTTTTGTTTTAATCTTTAAGTTATACATATAGATACTATTCTAATATATATAAATAAAATAAATTTTAAACCATTTTAAACTTTTATGTTCATATATTAATTCCATTAACATAATGCTGTTTATTAATTTAAACATAACCCTAATTATCATGTTTTTATATAAGGCAACAAGGGTTACCTTGGAGGCTAAGCAAGTTAGGAAACTTGCAAGGCAAGTTAGGGTTGTAAACCCTAGCCGCCATACCTTAGTGAACAAGCAAAGGCCCAAGGTCACCACCTAAACCCTAGAATTTTCGAACATGATTCTAGCATAACCCTAGAATTCAAAAATAAGCAAGCAATTCAAGAAGGTTTCTAGCATATATAGATTGATAATCATATCATGAAAATTCAAAAACAGATTCTAACATAAATCCTAGAATTTAAGAAAACAACAATCATGGAAACATAATTCATAATTCATATGGGATCTAAAAGTGCATACAACCTATGAACACATGCTCTAATACCACTGAAGGGATTTGATCATAACAACAAAAAAAACTTACATAACGGAAGAGTTAACAAGATCAAATCATAACTTTATACAAAACTTTAACAAGGATCATACAATTCACAGTAATTGTTGCAACTAAAGGAAGAATAATGAATTCACCCCTTTGTTTGGATATAATGACCCAAACTAGATTCCCTCTAATGATTCACACCTAAGAACACCATAAAACCAGACTGACAGAGGTTCCACTCGGAAGGAGGCAAGAGATCACAAAACCTAGAAGGGTTTGTGATTTTCGCCAAAAAGGGAGGGGAGGAGAGCAATTGGCAACTCATACAAGGAGAGAATGGGATGCTTAGATTTTGATCCATAAGCCTCTATTTAAAGGGAAGCCCATCTAGGGTTTCAAACTTAAGGATCCTCCTTACACTTCACCACCTGGACTATTTCTATTAATTAAACTCTTTAATTAACTAACATCCCGTCCCTATAATTAATTTCTTCCAAATTAATTATTAACTAGTTTCTAATTAATTTATCATAACATGAAAAATTAATAAACTAATTTTCCCAGTTGATTTCTGTCATAAGTGTGTTTTTCTAGGCACTGGGACAACCCAAAAGGACTATGATATTATTAGAAATATCACCAACAGTTAATGACCATGCACACTATTTCCAACAATAATATGACTAGAGTCTCATTATGAGATAATATGTTAGATATTACACTTATAGTGTAAAATAAGGCTATTAAGACTTAAGGTTAAGAGGTCTTTATCTATTAAGACCTAGCAAGTTATTAATAAGAATGTTATGAATTCCTTAGATAATTAAGGAGTAAAAGTCCAAGGAATTGGAAGGGGCAAAGGAATAGAATAATCCTACTTAGACTTCTCTAACTAGCTAAGGTGACTACAAGTAGTTTTTACCCACTTTGGATACATGGCAAGTATTATGAAATGTTTATGTATGTTTGCAATATGAAAATATGAATATGTTCTATACTTATATTATGTTTGTACGTATTATATATGATATGAAATGAGTATTCTATTTAGAATACTATATATGTGAAAGGTATATGATAAGAAAAGTATAAGGTGATGAAACAAGTAAGGTATTTTCCATGAAGCCTTATAATACAAAGAAATAAAGAATATGGTATAAAGAATGACAAATATGTAAAAAGAGAAATGTATTTGCTTGTAGCCTTAAAATAAATATAAGTAAATGTTATATGATATAAAAAGAGTAAATGATATGGTATAAGAAGATATAAAAGACTTATAACATAGAATGATTTTAAGTAAATGATATATGATATGGTAAAAGAGTGGTATGTATGTTATAAGTTAAATGGAGACGTAACTCTCCATAAAGTATATTTTAAGATGTAAAGTAATAATGTTGGCATATAGCCTAAATGCTAGTATGAATGATATATAATGAAATTAAGTTATTGGGGACGTAACTCCTAATTATAAATGAATGATGATGTAGAATAATTGTATTGGATCCTATCCATATAATGTTTAATTGATTGACAAATGATGAAAAGTATGAATGAAAGTAATGCATGTAAATAATGAATGGAAGTATGAATGAAATAGCTTTTTTTGGGAATATCTAGTCTTTATAAGAGGTTTACGGAATCTATAGGGATAATACACCTCTCATCGGTAGATAGATGTCTTAAGATCACGGTACAAGGATGGCCTGATTATGTTCTTTATATTTTGGTACAAGAGACTTTGGGAAGAACCGCATGGAGTGAGTTAAACCCTAAGAATGTATAAGTAAAGATACGAGTAAGAAAAATTATTTATTATGTAAATGAAAGGGATAAAGCCAATACAATATATGATGACAAGAATATGATTAGAATGGTATGAGTCTTTATATGGTAGAATGTGTTGACACGTGATACATTAATTATGAGATTAATGTATTACGGATCAATTATGTAAATGGTATGTACGGGCTAATTTATATGATTAATATGTTATGGATTATTAGTATGTTGAATGTAGTATGGATCACTTATACGATTTTAGTGATATGTATGCATGATATGTTTAATGTGATAGGAATCATTTATATGACTAGTATAATATGTATAGTTGCATGTGTAACGATGTAGGAATCCTTTAAAGGATAAATGTATTAATGTTATGTATATGAAATTATAAATGAATATATATATATATATATATATATATATATATATATATATATATATATATATATATATATATATATATATATATATATAAAGAAGTCATTTATATGACTTAATGGATAAAGTATGGTTTATATGTCTAATATGTATAACAATTTTATAATCGTTAATAAGTATAAAGTCTTTCTTATGACTAAATGAATGAATAAGTCACATCCGTGACTTATGAAGTAAAGGTCGTGTATATGACTAATATGTAAAATAATGAATATTATATGTTATGAGTCATCTTTATGACTAATGAATGTATGTAGTCATTGTTATGACTAAAGTATACTGAGTCATCTTTATGACTAATGGGAAATGGACTATAAGTATGAATAATGTAATGGAGTCATTTCTATGACTTAATATCTAAAGAAGTTGTATTTAAAGATAAGTAAATATAAATATGATAATAAGGCAGCACGAGTAAAGTGAATACAAATGAATGTATGTGTAAATATACTATGAGTCCAAACTTATGTAACTCACAAGACTTTATAGTCTTACGCAAGATTGCGGAACTCACTACTCGTTACTCGTTCGGTCGAGTGGGGAGTAGCGAGTACTCGGCCTAGGCAGGGAGTACTCGGATACGGATTATATATATATATATATATATATATATATATATATATATATATATGACATCATTAATCACACTATCAAAATTGGGTTATGAAACTTGAGATTGTAAACAAACACATCTTTACTTCAATAATAATTAAAACATCAAGTGCTCATTGAATTATCATCTCATATTTTATACGATGTGTGTGTAATATACTAATATTATTTATGTGTGTAGTGTGTGATATAGTGTCTGTGTATGCAAAATAATTTATGTATATAGTGGGCGTGTGTTCAAAAGTGTTTGTCTAAAATAATATATATATGTAGTGTATGTACGTGTGTTGAGATGTGCTTGTGTAATATGATATATGTATGTGTCGTAAGAAAATACAAAGGAACAAAAGAAAGGAACAAGTGTATGTATGTGTCGTATGAACAGAAAAAGAGAGGAAAAAAAAGTAAAGGTTGGCATCCCACATCGCTTGGTGAAGAAAAAAGTAGAAGGGGGATGAGGTTATAAAAGGACTAAGCTGGTGGGGCTTTCCCACAAAGAGATGTTGAGTACTCGGCCGAGTTGTCCGAGTTTGACAACACTGGTTTTACGTATGTATGTTTTATGTCTTGTATTCCAGCTTATATAGGGGTGTTCAGAAATAATCGAATCCGATGATCCGATCCGAAATTATCCGAAAATTCGGATATGCGAATTTTCGGATATCCGAAAATTTGATATCCCGGATTTTCAGATTCGGATTCGGATATTAATTATGGGAATTTTCGGATAGATATCCGAAATCCAAAAAATAAATTTTATAATTATTTTTTAATATTTTATTTGTAATTTGAATTTGAAAAATAGGAAAACTTTAGATTTTCTAAATACTTTTTAGTATCTACTAGAAGAATAGAGTAATACATAATTTATGAATCCATTGTTATTTTAGATTATTTGCTAAGTCAAGAGTGTTGTTGATTTATGCTAAATTAAGATTTAAGGGTGATGTTAATTTATTTGCAAATCTAATAAATTAGGAAGTCATTTGCTAAATTTGAAAGAAAGTAGCTTAATTAAGACATGCTGAAGACAAATTGTGAAGAAAATACATAAATTCTTTATCAATTTTGTTGATTTATTAATTAATATGTAAAGTTAATTCATTGTATTGCTAATCTCATTAGAAAGTACATATTAAACATTAATTACACATATTGAATATTTGCAAAATGTGAATTTCAGATATTTGATTCAGATATCTGAATCCGAATTCGAAATTTCGGATATTTGAAATTCGGATATCCGAAAAGATGCGGATTCGGATATCAAAATCCAGTATCCGAATTTTTGGATATCCGGTTTTGAACACCCTTTATACAGGGAT
The DNA here is from genome assembly GCA_023525715.1 of Cichorium intybus. Taxonomy (NCBI): domain Eukaryota; kingdom Viridiplantae; phylum Streptophyta; class Magnoliopsida; order Asterales; family Asteraceae; genus Cichorium; species Cichorium intybus. The sequence goes on from CM042015.1 coordinate 59,956,732, forward strand.
TAAAGAAGATGAAGTAAAGTGAAGTATTAAAGGAATGCAATTTATTTATATTCAATCATTATGATCTTTGTAAATTTTTGTTTACTACTATGTTTGTAATGATATGCAATTCGTGATTACTCAAACTTTTATAACAAGTATTAATGTTTTAAAAGGGGACCATTTTTAAAGCAATGAATTATAAAACTACGGTTTCTGAAAGGACGAAAATATCTGGGTATCACAGGTACCTTATTTAAAAGGTAATTAGCTGAAGATACAAATTCCCCCACATTGACTGGGGTAACACAAAACTTAATTGACATGACATTCATCGTCTCTTTTAAGGTCTGAATTTTCCTTTCTACAATGTCATTTTGTTGTGGTGAAAAAGGCGCATTAAACTCATGTCTTATGTCATTTTCTATTGCTTCATATTTTATATTAAGTAAATAAACATAATAAAGTTTATTGCACTCGCAAATAAAAGTTATAAACTATTTATTTCCACTTTTGGATGGATTTGACTTCATGGCATACATATCGGTGTGTATTAAAAAAAGTGGTTTGGTAATCCTTTCAATGGATTTGAGCGATTGTCATGTTAATTTTGATTCAACACATACGTTGTATTTGTACTTTGAGTCAATATGAATGTGTGGTATGTGGTTGAGTTTAATTAACCATCAATGAGTATCAAAAGTAACATGTCCTAATCTAGCATTCCATATAATTAAATACTCAAGCAAGTAAGTAGAAGAGTTATTCATTTTATTATCACTTGGCTAAATAGCCATAACACATATTTTGAACATGCCACATATTTTGAACATGCCCTTATCTGCATACCCCTTTGCCCACATACATATCGGTATCTCTAGAACATATAACACATCATTCAACGTCATCTTCAACACAATCTTCCCAACACCATGGATATCTGAAGTCGGCAAGCTTGTCACCGTTGTCCATAACCTTGAAGTTTCTGAACAACTCCCTATTTGAGCAAAGATGTCGAGTGGCTCCCATCAACCCACCATTCACTTGGATTAGACTCCACGAGGTTGACTTCAGAGATAATCGCAGCAAGATCATGTCGGAAACGTCACGACTCACGAGTTATCTTCTCCACAACATTCGCCTCCTTAGCTTTCTCTCGTTTTTTCCTGTGCCGTAGTCGGTGACAATTAATTTCCATCATCTGGTCCCACGTTGGCACCTTTTCCTTTCTTTTGAAATTTCTTTTTGAAATTTCCACCATTTCCTCCCAAGTTGGCCATTCCTTTGCCGGACTTGTTCTTCATGTTCTACCACGTTGGCTTTTTAAGAAGTAGGCTCATAACTACTTTTTTGAGCAACCTTATTGTCTTCATCGATTCAGAGTCTAACAATTACGCCATCGACGGTCATTTCCTTTTGTTTGTTCTTCAAATAATTCTTGAAGTCTACGCAAGCGTAGACATATTTTCCTTGAACCTTTATGGTTGATCGGTGGTGCATTCGTATCTGCCAGATGCACTCACCCACAAGTTCAGTGAACCCAATCAAATTTGGTTCGCAGTTGCACCCCTTACACGTGCAAGGGAGAGTCTTGATACTTAAGTCTAACAAAGCATGAAGGCCTTTAGACTTATAAACTCATTTCCTTTTCATTCCCCCACTAATGTGGGATGAGTTAATAACTCATTAACTTATTTTCCAACTTCTTTCAACTACCTTATTTTGAGATACAATAAATCATTCATATTAAATCCGTTTTAGACATGTGATCTACCGAAACAAATGTATCGCGGAGGAGAACACAAACATATAACAGTTAACTTATTTTAAATTGTGTTATAAGCGTATTTTGTATTTAAAAATGAAAAAAAAAACATTTTATGAAATTTGTTTAAACCATTTTCCAAACATAGTTTATAAATGTGAAGTCGAAATACCCTTTTGATTTCTATTTTTAAAGTATATTGTTAAAAACTGTTAAAAGGTAAGAGTCTTTTTCAAATTATATATATATATATATATATATATATATATATATATATATATATATATATATATATATATATATATATATATATATATATATATATATTAATTTGTAACTTTAGTTGTGAGACCAATCTACTGTTCATTTAGTTTTCCTATTTCAAGAATCAAAACTACTAAATCAAAATAATAGTATAATTGTTAAAGCATTTAATACAAAATTCAAATAAACTTCTATCTGTATATACCATTTTTGATTCTTTTTATAGCAAATTTTCATATTTACGTTTTTTCCCATCAACTAATTTCGAATTAATTGTTTTCATCCCTATTTATTATAAAGTTATATTATTGGTATTTTCTAAGTTGCGATTCCGGTCCCTTATTATATTTTAAAGTTACATTTTTCGTCCTTTGTATAATTTGTTAGTTTGTCGAGCAGCTTTTTCCAATATAACGGGATTCCGTAACATTGCGCGGACGGTCCAAACCCTAGTTTGATTTAAATAAATAGATAAGTCAAGTGTCTGACCTTGTCAAAGAATATTACTACGTCATCGGAAAAACTCCTCCAGGCCTTCCGCTTCCCTTGACGAGCTTTCTCGCTGCTCCGGCGAACAAGCGCCACCGGTTGATGATGGTTCTCAAGTTTCACTACCCAATCCGACTTTCCCTCTTCTTCGGTGAAGTATCCAGAAACAGAAATCGAAAGCATAATCCGATGCACAAAAGCAGCATAAAATAAGGGAAGAAAAGAGGGAAGGGAGAACCTTTCTTCTCAAAAGAAAGTAAGTGTTTTCGGTAAAAGAGGGGGAAGACCGGAAGACCCGATTTTGGTAGGTGCATCCATTGTTTCGTGGGGGGAATGGAAAAAAAAAATCGAGTGTATCTTGGAATTTATAATATACGATTAAATGCATATTTCAAAAGTATAATCCTAAAAATAAACCCTGACATATAACACACCATTTTGGTATTATTTCCTCCCAAAAGAAAGTAAGTGCTTATTTGGGTGTATTTTCTATTTTTGTGATTATTTTATAAGAAAAAGCAAACATTTACACTTTTACGTTTTACAATGTGGTAGATTCTTTGTTGATGATTTTGGTTGTAAAAGTTTCAGTGTCTTGAAGTTATATTTCATAATGCTTTAATCAATCAACGTAAAACAATCTAAATAAAAATTGCTAAAAGAGATCACACACCAACTATGAATTTCACACTATAAAAAGTCAAAAAATCAATCACAAATGTCAGACACCCTGGGCTCCATCACTCTTTCCAGGAAAGAAGATTATCATTATTTAGGTTGACTATGAAACAGTGCAAATTCTTATTCTACTTCTACTTTTTTTCTTCTTCATCAATAATTATGTTGGCTGCTAATGGCGAATGCCAAGGAACCTCAACCCTCCACAGATTGCACGCAAGCATGTCGTCAGTTCAAATTTCCTGAGATTCTCTTAGCAACCAATAACTTTGACGAATCATTTGTAATTGGGCACGGAGGTTTTGGAAAAGTTTACAAAGGTAACATCATCAATGGATCAACTGTTTCCGTTGCTGCCATTAAACGGTTGGATTTCATGTCAACTCAAGGGGCAACAGAGTTTTGGGCCGAAGTTGAGACGCTTTCCAAGTTGCGTCATTGTCATCTTGTGTGTTTATTTGGTTATTGTAATTATGAAAAAGAGAAGATCCTCGTCTATGAGTATATGCCCAATGGAACACTCGAAGACCACCTCCATAAACTTAGGACCCCTCTTTCTTGGCTTCAACGACTCAAGATCTGCATAGGTGCAGCTCGTGGGTTAGACTATCTCCATACTGGTACGGGGATTGAGTTTGGTGTTATACATCGCGATATCAAAAGCTCAAATATTTTGTTACATGAAAGCTGGGCAGCTAAAATTTCGGACTTTGGGTTGTCTAGAATCAGCCCAACTAACCAGCCCTCTACCTATGTCAATACACTTGTTAAAGGCACTTTTGGGTATCTGGATCCTAATTATTTTACAACCGGAAGGCTGTCTAGGAAATCTGATGTTTATGCTTTTGGGGTGCTATTGCTGGAAGTGTTATGTCGAAAGCGTGCTGTGGATAGAAGTCTTGATGAGGAGCAATGGGGTTTAGTAGCATGGGCTCAAGATTCTATCAAAGAGGGCAGTTTAAAGCTTATAATTGATTCTGATATAAGGGGACAAATATCCCCAAAATGTATGAAGGAGTTTGTTCGAATTGTAGAAAGATGTTTACTCAGCAATCCAAAGCAGCGTCCTACAATGGCCGAGGTTGTGGTCACTCTTGATTCTGTACTAACATTACAAGAGAAAAGCAATACTTCCTTGCAGGGTGCGGGCAAAACAATATTTGGAAGAATGTTTGATATTTTTCCCTCCCCTTCCAATGGAGAGAACTCTGGTATTTCAAGCTTCCATTGAATTATGTGTATAGATTCTTTAAAATTTGTGTGCATCCATCTTTGCATATATTAGCAGAACATTAGTTAAAATATATGAATGCCATCTTCCAACGTCAAAATAAAATAGTACTTAATGTGTTAAAAGAGTGTTGATGTTGATTTGTCTACGGATGTGATAGTTTGTAGTTTAAATATGATTGTTGAATAATTCTTTATGCCTTTCATTTCTGTCCCCAGATTGATAATACAACAGGAGAAATCTTCGGTACATATTTGAAGATTTCCATATTTGTTGTAGCAATACATGTTCTTATTGATGTTTATTGTCTATAGCATATGGTCTGTGACCTCTTCGTTACATAGGCATGCATAATATAAATTGTAAACTGGAGAATTCATATCAAAACCTGGTGGAAGAACATATGGTTCTGTATCCTTGAAGAAAGTTAATGTATTGTGGTGGAAAAGTTAAAAAAATGATTTTATAATCTGTTTTGTATTAATCTATTTCAGCCCCTGGTGATTCAAAGCTATCAAGTAATAGCAAGGCAAACAGTAGAATTGGTGGTGATGCTTTAGGGGCCGGCAACATTGATTTCACAAGTCTGAAAGTATTCAAATTTGCTGATTTGAAAAAGGCTACAAGAAACTTTAGTCAACGTTTAGGTATGGATGATTTTGGAGAGGTGTTCATTGGTTGGATTGAAAAGAACACATTTTCCCCGTCAACAGAGGGTAGTGGAATTGCTGTTGCTGTTAAAAGGTCTAAAGATCTTCAAGAATGGCAGGTAAGATCGATGAACACACATAAAATTACATCTATAATCAAGACAAAGAAATTCAGATTTCCATGGAAAACCGTGGGATTCCAAAGTCTTGGTTCTCCTTCACATTAAATATCATTAGAATGATATGCAATTTTTAATTTTCATTATGCTTGAAGTTTGTGATGTACTTCATATGAAAGTTAAAGTCTCAAACTACAGATATGGTGTTATTCTTCTTTTCTTGATGGTGTTTTCAAGAGTACAGTAATTGAGTGATCCAAAAATCAGACATTTTAACAAAATTTTGGATTCATTTTAAGAAATAAAAGTTAATAAAGTACTTGTGTAGAGAAAGCATGGCAAAGTTTCATGGATAGTTACCTCCAAAGTTTATATGCTATATTATTGTAAGACGATTTAAAAAAGGTCCTGTCATTCTAACTAGGGGCAACAACACTCTTACTAAAAAGATAAGTTAGAGATGATACATGACGATGAAAGAAGATAAAAGAAAGGGTAAGGATTTTTTTTGCATGTTCTAGGAAATTTCTTCTGTTATTTTATATCCTTTTCTCGACTTGGAGAGAACGCAAAAGAAAGCCGACAATTTCATCCTATGGATAACCTTCTACTTTATTTTATATGCATGTTTTATGTCTTGAATAATGCAATTAAGAAGTCTTTCATAGGACAATGCTACAATTTTGTTTTTTGCTACATGTTGCTGAATTTAACTTAAATTTTGTGAGATCAGACGGTGGTGACCATTTTAGGATTGTTGACTCATTCAAATATAATTAGTCTCTTGGGATACTGCAATGATAAAGAACACAAATACTTTCTTGTCTACGAGTACATGCAGAACCGAAAGTTGAGTAACCTCATATTCCGAGGTAATACGTGAATCTCTCAAAAAAACTCTTGCTGGTTTTTCAGCTCAAATTTTGGAATGATGTAATGAAATATCTCATGTGATATAACTAACTTTACATTGCACTAGATGTTGTGGAACCACTTTCATGGGGAACACGACTTATGATAATGATAGGAGTTGCTTATGGACTCGCTTATATGCATACATCAGAACATCAAGTCATACATGGCTTTCTTAAAAGCTGTAGTATATTGCTCAATCAGGTAGTCTTAAGCTACTTTTTAGACACTTCTGGTTTTATACCACTAATGTTAACCATTTACTCATGCTTGTTACAGGATTTTAATGCAAAACTGGGGACTTTTGAGTTGGCAAGATTTTGCAATGATATTGGGAATATAAATGGTAGGTTGTCTTGTAACAAATTGATAGTTAAGCAAGTGAACTTTTACAGCCTTGATGTTTGATATTAGGTATAAAACAGATCATTCTTGCAAAAGCATAAGAATGAGCCCTTTTAAAACGTAAATATGAAGAAAAAACATCATGATTGTACTTTTTATCTAAAATCATATTTACAATTACGTTGGTTTATTTTCAATAAATGTGCCCAATTATGGTGGTTCTAAAAGTCGATCTATATATTTTTGTGATTATTAAGAATACATTTTAATGTTACAGGTCACTTGGGCATGAAGAGTGACATTTATAGTTTCGGAGTGATTTTACTGGAAACCCTAACAGGCCAACAGGCATTGGATTCAAAGCGCCCCCCTTCCCAATTTGATTTGGTAAAATGGGCAACTCCATTTCTAGCAGATAGAAACAAGCTGAAGAAAATAATAGATCCACGCCTTGAACAAAATTACCCCCTGGAACGTGCTTTAGAATGTGCTGCACTTGCATTAAGATGTCTAGCTAAGGATCCGAAGGATAGGCCTTCAAGTGAAGAAGTCTTGTGGGGCTTGGAACAAATATATGTTGTGAACAAATAATGGATCAAAAATCTGATGTTATACTTAGACGCGGTGTGTTTAATGGGATACTAGAACTTATGTTATGTTTGTCGTAGTTTCTTTTGTTTCCTTGTTATTTATATATTAAGATGCACATATCCTGTCGTCATTTTCTACTTTTACTTTTTCTTATGTTGCACCATCTAATGAATGGCTATTATTTGGAAGACACGGTATCCTTTTTTCAGAATTAGGTGTAGTGTTTAGGATACATGCTAAAACTGTAATATCCGAGGGTTAGGTATCATTTTATTTTGAAACTTTTAAGTGAAAGCACATTGGTATTTTGTGCACGAACTTAAAAGGTAGGGGCTGTGATGATTGGGGATTTATATGTCACTATCAAGAGTAGAGGGGATGTTGTGTAAATGTTCTAAATGACACGGAGACCGGAAAAAAGAGAGCTATTTTCTTCGTCTCTTTTAAAGTTCACATACATAAACACACAAATTTAGTGCAAGGTTAAAGGATGCCCTTAGGCTATACAGAGTGGAGGTGAGGATACTGCCAGCATCTGATGTGGCAAGCGATGCCGTTGCGGAACACTACCCCGTCAACGCGGCAAGGCTCCAAGGCAATCGTTCATCGGCAAAAGTATGCCGCCCCACAACACTCTCATTACAGCCCTCTCTCTCTTCTCTCTCTTTCTGTTCTCCACCATACCGTAAAGAAGGAATCAAGAAGGCATGCCGATGGCATCCTAGGTGGAGTGTTGTTGATGACATCTCCTCCGTTTAGCTTTAAGTTGGTTAAAAAGGCGAGCAAAAGAAAGTACTTTGAGTTGTACTTTTAAGTCAGATAAATTAGTACGAGATTAAAGGATCACCTTATGATTAATAGGCAATAGAAAAGAAAAATGGGCAAAAGGAAAGGGTTACAAAATGTCTATAGGTGTTTAGTTCATCATATTTCGTAGGATTTTAATGGAATTGAAATTTACTTCCAATGAAATGCCATGTTTGGTTTAAAAATAAAGAAAATTAAATTTCCATAAAATACCAAAAAACTGTCATTCAAACGAAATCAGAAAACCTTCGAATACTCCAAGCTCATGGAAAAGGCATGTTGTTGATAGGCAAGCTTTGGGGGAGAAAAGAAGGTTTAGTGGGAACCCAAGTCCAACAAGAAGGGGCTATCTTCCTCTAATCAAACAAAGCAAAAAGGAATCAAGGCATTGTAAGAAGCGTGGGAACTACCACAGAGGATAATGTAAAAGGGTTCCAACCGATGGTTGGACACAAGACTGCAGAGTGTAAGATGAAGGATGCCACTGAAGTAGAATCTTACTCGTGGCATTACAACTTTAACTGTCTAAGAAAGGAAACGATCGATGGTGTGGACCGGAAGCAAAAAGGTCGGGTTGACTAAAGTAGTGGGACGGGCCTTCCAACTCACCGAAGAGCAAGCAAAGCTGACCTAAGATGTGCCTTCAAGTATCTTCCCACTTAATTCGTTAACCGCTCGTAGCTTATTTGACTCAGGTGCAAATTATTCATTTGTGTCTTATGAGTTTAGCAAGATATATTCATTGCCATTAACACCGGTAGATGATACTTATGTCATAGAAATTGTCAATGGGGAGTTTGTTACTGTAAGGCATATACATAGAAATTTTGTGATGGAAATCAACGGATCGAATACCATTTAAAATTGACTTATTACCGATGTGTATTAAGGTTTTTGACGTTGCAGTAGGTATGGATTGACTCGTGGCCAATAACGAGAAAATATTATGCGGACAAAAGATTGTGTTACGGAAAGCGCCTAAGGGGAATAAGTCGTATATCTACGATGAGAAAAGAAGAAGTATGCAAAGTTTGATTTTAGCAATTAAGGCATAAAAGTGTATTAAGAAGGGTTCTGAGACTTATGAGGTTTATGTAGTTTACAGGAAAAAGGAGAAGAAGATGTACATGTAGTTTGCACATTTCCCAAGGTTTTCCCGATTGCCCGTACTCTGTATCGCCTCACATTGATGACCTTTTCGATCAACTTGAAGGAGTTGATTACATCTCGAATATCAATCTTCGATTTGGGTATCACCAGGTCCAACTGAAGAATGATAACAGCAAGAAGACTCTTTTCGAACTCGTTACGGTCATTATAAGTTTGTAGAAATGCCATTCAGACTTACAAACACGTCGGCTATATTCATGGATCTCATGAATAGAGCGTGCAAGCCATTTCAAAAAGCGAAAGTGAGCATGCTGAACATCTATAAAAAAATTCTTCAAGTCTTGAAAGATGAGTAGCTTTATGCCAAAATTTTGAAATGCGACGTTTGGTTAAGAGAAATACAATTCATCGGCCATGTTGTTGCCCCGTCAAAATCGATACGATAATGAAGTGGGAACCTTTGAATACCCCACGTAAGTGATAAGTTTTTTTGGACTATCTGGTTATTACTGTCAGTTTATCCAAGACTTTTCTAAGATTGTGGTACCGCTCACTCAGCTGACAATGAGGAAATGAATTTGGGATGGGCAAACTAGCAACAAAAAGGGTTCGAGGTGTTGAAACAAAAACTCTGTGAAGCTCCGATCTTATCACTACCCAAGGGAAACGAAGGATTTTGTTTTCTTCAGTTACGCCTTGAATAAAGGTCTCGGTTGTGTACTTATGTAATGAGGCAAGGTTACAGTATATGCTTGACGACATTTGAAGTATCTAAAGACATGTTATACGACACACGATTCGGATCTTGTCGCGATAGTTTTTGCTCTCAAGATTTAGAGGCATTACTTATATGACACGAAGTGTAAGTTGCACATTAACCATAAAAGCTTGCAGTATGTGTCTACTAAAAAAACTTAATATGATGTGTAATTGAGAGGATTGGCTCGAGAGATTTGGCTATGTGATTATAAAAAATCGTCATATAGTGGATGTTTCTCTCTAGAGGTTTGTGGTTATTCTCGTGTGGAATATGCCTTCAAAAGGGCTGCTTCAACAATGGCTAGCTTAAACTTTCAACAATGGCATGTAATAGATTTATTGTCAACAATGGAATGCAAACCAATTTCCTATAAATAGGTTAGGAAATCATTTATACAAACCACACCACACAAACACCAAAAATCATATCTTCTCTTGTAAATACATAAGAGTTTTAAACTCTTTGTATTTTTATATTTCTCCAAACATTATGTAAACACCACAAAATATAGTGAATTGGTTCTCGGCTTCCTCCACCCGTGGTTTTTCCCGATTTGGGTTTTCCACGTAAATCCTCGTGTCTCTATTTTATTTACTTCATTCGTATTTTCGTTGTGATTATTATCGTTTGATAATTTTGATCCTATTCCGCATTGAGCTAATATTGTCTAAAGTCAATTCGGATCCGTCGTATTTTACAACAATTGGTATCAGAGAATCCGGGTTTTGATATTAGCTAGTTGGGATCATTTTATCAAGTAATAAATCATGTCTTCAGTGAAATACGATATTCCGCTGCTGGATCGGAATACCCGATTTCCGCTGTGGCAAGTAAAGATGAGAGACATTCTCATTCAGATGGATTTACACAAGGCGCTCTTGGGTTTCGAAAGGATGCCCGCTACATGGACCGAAAAAGAAAAGGAGATGAAAGATCTGAAGGCTTTATCTCAAATTCGTTTGCACTTGTCAAACGATGTTTTACAAGATGTTCTAAAAGAAACGTCGGCGGCTGCTTTGTGGCTGAAGTTGGAGCAGTTATTGATGACAAAGAGCTTACCAAACAAGTTGCATCTAAAGCAACGGTTGTTCAATCTCAAGATGATTGAAGGAGACTCGCTAGCTGAACATATGTCTACATTCAAAGAGTTAATAAATAACTTGGAGAATATGGATGTTCAGTATGAAGATGAAGACTTAGCTTTATTTTTGCTGTCATCGTTGCCCGAATCCTATAGCCATTTTTGTGATACGATCATCTACAGCCGTGACACTCTTGTTTTAGATGAAGTCTTTACAACTTTGGATTCTAAAGAGAAGATGAAGTATATTACCGGTGGTGGTTCACATGATGCTAAAGCCGAAGGTTTGAATGCCAGAGGAAGAACAACAGAGAGAAGTAGAACTTTTCAATCTTCCAACAGAACCATATCCAAGTCAAAAGGCAAACGAAAGTTTTGCAACTATTGTCACAAGAAGGGACATGTGCTTGAAGAATGTTTCAAGTTGAAGAATAAAGAAAAAGAGAAGGCTGCAGCAAATGGTAAACAAGCTAGCACTTCGGGTGAAGCCGATGTAGCAGAGGTCGAATGTATTGGAGAACTCTTGACAGTTTATTCAGATAAACTGGATTCCACTGGTGATTGGATACTCAATTCTGGTTGTACTTTTCATATGTGTCACAACAAAAGTTGGTTTTACACATTTGAAAAGGTTAACCAGGGCTATGTGTTGATGGGTAACAATACTACATGTCCAGTTCTTGGACATGGTTCAGTCAGAATCCGTATGTTTGATGGCGTTATCCGAACCATTGGGGATATTAGATATGTCCCTCACCTCAGAAGAAACTTGTTATCTCTCAGTTTCTTTGATAAAAAGGGATATGAGTTTGCCGGTAAAGGTGGAGTTCTCAGGGTGTTCAAAGATGGTTCCGACAAATTGAGAGCCAGTCGAAAAACCTCAGACCTCTACTTTCTTAACGGGCAAACAATTTCGAGTGATGCTGTTGTTGTTTCAAAGTCACTTTCTGATCCAGATCAGTCCTGTCTTTGGCACCTTCGACTTGGCCATATGAGTTTTCAAGGCATGTCAGAATTGAGTCGAAGAGGTTTACTTGGTCAACAAAAGATTGTTGATTTGGAGTTCTGTGAAGACTGTGTATATGGCAAGGCAAAACGAGTGAGGTTTGCTAGTGGTATCCATACAACAAAAGGACCACTCGACTATGTCCACTCGGATTTGTGGGGACCAGCTCGAGTTGCTTCTAAAGGTGGAGCTAACTATATGCTCACTATCATTGACGATTTCTCCAGGAAGGTGTGGTGTTTCTTCTTAAAACATAAGGGAGACGTTTTCTCTACCTTCAGAGACTGGAAAGTTCAGGTTGAAAAGCAATCAGGATTGGTGGTAAAGTATCTTCGTACGGATAATGGACTAGAGTTTTGCTCAGAAGAGTTTAATGCCTATTGCCGAAAGGAAGGCATTACTAGACATCGCACGATAGTCCATACGCCTCAACAAAATGGTGTAGCTGAAAGGATGAATCGCACCATTATGGAGAAGGTCAGATGTATGCTTTCAAATTCCAAATTGCCAAAGTCCTTTTGGGCAGAGGCTGCTTCTACTGCTTGCTATGTCATCAACCGATCACCGTCACGAGCAATCGAAAAGAAAACTCCGTATGAGTTATGGTCCGGGAAACCTTCCGATTATACACATCTGAAACCTTTCGGATGTCCAGCTTATGCACGAGTTGACAATGGGAAGTTAAAACCGAGAGCACTTAAATGTGTCTTTCTTGGTTATAATCCAGGAGTTAAAGGTTACAAGTTATGGAGCAATGATCTAAATAAAATCATCATCTCAAGAGATGTTACTTTTGACGAGTCTGCTATGATTCATCAAACTTCCGACTCTACAGAAGATACAGTCGCATCATCAAAAGCCAATGAAGAGAAAGCTCAAATGGAGGTGGAGTTTCCTACTTCACCTGTCACCATTCCGAGTCCAGTTGAGCAACAAGAGTCTTCCTCGCCAAATGAGCATGTCGTTGTTGAAGAAACAACAAGTTCACAACCACAAGCTACTACTCGAAGCATTGCAAGAGATAGACCGAGAAGACAAATTGTTCCTCCAAAGAGGTATGCTGAAGCTGAACTTGTTGCTTATGCTTTTATTGTTGCTAATGATATTGAGTCGGAAACGGAGCCTCTAAATTATGATGAGGCTATCAAATCTAAAGACTCAAGTGATTAGATGATTGCTATGTATAATGAGATGGAATCCTTGCAAAGAAATGGTACTTGGGATTTAGTTCCTATTCCAAAAGGGAAAAGGCCAGTTAAATGCAAATGGGTCTACAAGCTCAAAGAACCTGTTAACCCGAATAAGAAACCAAGATATAAAGCTCGGTTGGTAGCTAAAGGCTACAGTCAAATTCCAGGCGTTGACTATAGTGACATCTATTCCCCAGTAGTCAAACACACTTCTATTCGTGCATTGTTGGGGTTAGTTGCTTCAAATGATTATGAGTTAGAGCAACTAGATGTTACTACAGCTTTCCTAAATGGTGAGCTTGAGGAAGAGATTTTCATGCAACAACCTGAAGGTTTTGTAGTTCCTGGCAAGGAGGACTACGTATGTAAACTGAAGAAATCTCTCTACGGCCTCAAGCAGTCTCCTAGACAATGGTACAAGAGGTTTGATAGCTGCGTTTATTTCAAGAAAGGTGACGATGGTTCAAAGATCTACTTACTCTTGTACGTGGATGACATGTTGATTGCAGCAAAGGATATGAAGGAGATTCAGAAGTTAAAAGACCAGTTGAAAGCTGATTTTGAAATGAAGGACTTAGGAGCTGCCAAGAAAATTTTAGGTATGGAAATTGTTCGTGACAGGAAGTCTAGGATCTTGCATCTTTCTCAAAAAGGTTACATTGGGAAAGTCCTAAGACGTTTTAATATGCATGAAGCAAAGCCTGTCAACACACCTTTTGCAGCTCATTTCAAGTTATCATCCGCTTTAAGTCCTACTACTGAGACTGATATAGAGTACATGGCACGCGTACCATACTCTAGTGCTGTTGGATCTTTGATGTATGCTATGATCTGCACACGCCCTGATTTGGCTTATGCAGTTAGCATGGTTAGTAGATATATGGCAAACCCGGGAAGAGAACACTGGAAAGCAGTACAGTGGATCTTACGTTATCTACGCGGTACGTCTTCTATGTGTCTATGCTATGGACAATCTAACACTGGGGTGGTTGGATATGTTGATTCAGATTTTGGCAAAGACTTAGATAAACGAAGATCCATTACAGGGTATGTGTTTACACTGAACGGTTGTGCTATTAGTTGGAAAGCCCAGTTACAGTCTACAGTTGCACTGTCTTCTACAGAGGCAGAGTATATGGCGATTACAGAAGCAGTTAAGGAAGATATTTGGTTAAAGGGATTGTTTAGAGAACTCGATGATAGAATAAATGTTACCACAGTATTCTGTGATAATCAAAGTGCTATCTTCTTTAGTAAAGATCAGATGTTTCATGACCGTACAAAGCACATTGATATTCGTTATCATTTTGTGCGTGATATCATTGAAAAAGGTGATTGTGTCATAGAAAAGATCGATACAGATTATAATCCCGCTGATGTGTTCACTAAAAGTCTTCCAATAGCCAAGTTCAAACTATGTTTGGACTTAATGGGTGTTTCTGATCGCAGTTGAGCCTGATTAGGCTCGTGGTGGAGGAAGTATTTCATTTTTCAGGATCAATTTTTCTCTATATGGTGATTGCAATTTCTTATGGAGTTTTAAAGTTTGAAGAGTTGTTGGTTTTACCAAATGAGTATACAAGTTTTGTTCCATTTTGAAGTCAAGGTGGAGATTGTGGAATATGCCTTCAAAAGGGCTGCTTCAACAATGGCTAGCTTAAACTTTCAACAATGGCATGTAATAGATTTATTGTCAACAATGGAATGCAAACCAATTTCCTATAAATAGGTTAGGAAATCATTTATACAAACCACACCACACAAACACCAAAAATCATATCTTCTCTTGTAAATACATAAGAGTTTTAAACTCTTTGTATTTTTATATTTCTCCAAACATTATGTAAACACCACAAAATATAGTGAATTGGTTCTCGGCTTCCTCCACCCGTGGTTTTTCCCGATTTGGGTTTTCCACGTAAATCCTCGTGTCTCTATTTTATTTACTTCATTCGTATTTTCGTTGTGATTATTATCGTTTGATAATTTTGATCCTATTCCGCATTGAGCTAATATTGTCTAAAGTCAATTCGGATCCGTCGTATTTTACAACATCTCGAGTTTTAAAATTTTCTATATCCATTATTGTGTCATAGAGTGTTCAAAGTGTGTGTTAAATATTTGGAGAGTGCGAGTGTAATTGAGAGGAATGGCCTAAATCATTTGGCTATGTGATCATAGCAAATTATCGTGCAGTAAATGTTCTTTTCTAGATGCCTATGATTATTTTCGGATTTTGAAGATTTCCACATCTACTATTGTGTTCAAAGTTTCTTTATTATTTTTCATTGGGAACCATGTTAGGAAGACTCACATTGATGCATAAAAGTAACATTAATTTATGAAAAATCATATGAGATTTATTTTCGAGCATAATGAATGAACATATATTTTTATACATTATTATATTTTCTAGGTTATTACGTTAATATCTGACATATCACGTCCATGATTGTTGATTTCAGACTCTTGGCTGAAATCTTAGTAAAATATTAGACACTAGGGAAATATGAATAGATAAAAGTATAGGTGGTTTGCATAATTGGTATGTCTTGGTAAAGCAAACAGATCACTAAGAGCGTTGACAAATCAAATACTATTGTTGCCTCCATTAAGCTTGATTAGAAACATTACCTGGGCATTGAAATATATTCTATGACCAAGTATAAATATGAAACCAACTCAAAAGGCTTATTTGTATAAGTGGGAGGGCTAGCTCTATTGATAATTGTGGCAAAAATTCAAAGTTCTGCTGCAAGTGTAGCCCAAGAATAGTTAGCTCTGTGATGGTATAATTACAAAACAAGGGGAACTAGAACAAAAGACCCCACTCTTGCTCATGAACATTGACTAGCAGACTACCTACTGAGAGCTCATACCTTCACAGTTGTGAAAAAAATATTCAACAACGTGGAATTTGTTTACATGCTTAGATCAATCTACAAAAGAACTATTAAGTTCGATTTTTGTTATCTAAATTTTGAGTTCTTGTTGATCGGAAAGGTATAAGACTTGAAAATTCCTTACAATAACGAGTGTTTGTATTTGTTAGTTGAAACATTGAAACAACTTTGGTTAACATAAATGCTCTGTTATAAAGCAAACCAATATGTTGAAGTTTGGGTCCATAGTTGTTCGTAAATTAACCTCGTCTACTGACCATAGAGTTAGTACATTGACCAATTTTTCCTTCCTAACTGGTTTCTTTATCATACACCTATTCATGTTAGAATTTCCAAATATACAACTCTAAAGGCATGTGTTTCACTCTTCAATCCAAAACATGCTAAAGTAGTGGTTGGCAAGTGTCGACACGTGTACAAATAACTACAAGGGTGTAAAAGAATTGATTGATATATCATTACAAACTGATTGATAAGTAGTAGTGTAATAGGATAATTTGTGGTAAGAAAAATCACTTTTAAATCACAACATACCATCTTTGGTTGCGACTTGGTCACAAGTATAAAGTTTGTTTGGTTGGTAATGAAACCCTTTAGGCAGTGCATAAAATGCATCCATTCTGAAGGAGTATCCACCAAAAGCCATAATTTAGGAATATTCCACTTCAAAGTCCAAAAGTAGAGTATTAAAATCCTGATAAAGAAAATGGAAAATATAGAAAAAGAAACTAAATTTGAAGTTTCATTGATATGAAAAATGCAAGGAATTGAAAGGTAGAGTAAGTTCTTGTATCTATGAATATATGATTGGTTTTAGCTTGGATAAAATCAACTTGGTTCCTCTGATTAAAAAAATCCAGGCCATCAGTTGAGCCTACTACTATTTTCAATCGTGCATCCCAATAAAGTGAAGTTCTACCTGCCTCTACATATAAAATAACATATATGTTATGTATTGTCGATTAAATGCCAGTGAATTTGTGCAAAGATACATGACAACTCAAAAGCAAGGTTCACATTAACAAGTGTTACTTTGATGCAAGATATATCATAATTATAACTAAAATAGGAGCTTACTTCCATAAAGATACCTATATATACTTGTGCCAAGAATAAGCTCATAAATACCAAAGACTTCTTGCTTTTTAAGAAGATCTCAAGATTTTAACTATTCGAGTTCTTCATATCGTGATGTAAGACGCGATGTGGAGTTAACATACCCATGTGAAGGTAGTCCATTACATGCGCTTCCCTATGCAAATCTTAAGTCTATTGAGCCACGATAAGGAATAATCAACTTTGTGAAGGCGATCTTAAATTTACCGTTCAGCATGAAGATATATATAAAAAGGACCATATATTTATCTTCATTACAATAAACAGTTAATGATACAGTATTCCATTTTGTAGCTTAATTTTTCAATTAATCCTAACACAAGACGACCCCAAGGCCCAAGCATTCTTAAATAACACATAG
The DNA here is from genome assembly GCA_023525715.1 of Cichorium intybus. Classification (NCBI taxonomy): domain Eukaryota; kingdom Viridiplantae; phylum Streptophyta; class Magnoliopsida; order Asterales; family Asteraceae; genus Cichorium; species Cichorium intybus. The sequence goes on from CM042015.1 coordinate 59,974,089, forward strand.
CATACCTGTCGCATATATGGAATCTCTATCCATAGTTGTGTCTCATTACATAAAGTTGTTGTTGGAGTGATATGTCTAGTCATATTGGTTCTATCCGCAATCTATGAAACTGACGTTCTGGGAAAGAATATTTGGTCAACACAAAAAACGGAACGGATGGTTATTTGAGAATGTAAGAGTGTTGAGGTAATTATAAAATTATGTTATAAAATCTTGTTATTAATACCTTTGTGTTATCTTATAAATTTAATTACAACGTATTGTAATACAAATAAGACTATTGTTGGAGAGGCACCAGCGACTTTCGTCGGTAATCATCGTCATCGACGTTCATCGGCAAACATCGTCATCGACTTTCGTCGGCAAACATCGTCATCGACTTTCGTCGACAAACACGTAAGACACATACAACACATTATTAGACAAAGTAATAAGGCTACCTACGCATGCAATATCACTCATAGTATAGTGAGAAGACTCACTTGATCCACAAAGCCAGACAACACTCCTCACACGCGTCTACAGACAACGCGAACTTCCTAACAAAGAAAACTCCACTCAAAACTTCTTAAACCCCAAACAGGATAAATCTCTAAGATCGGTGCCCCGAACTCTCAAGCTTGACCAAAAGACAAATTGGTCAAAAAGTTAACGGTCAATGGTCAAAGTCAACAAAAGTCAACAGGCACAGTTAGAGCCGCTAACTCCCCAAGTTAGGCGCCGCTAACTATGAACAGTCTCAAAAGTCCATTAAGCTCATTAAGCCAAGGTCTTAATCCTTCTATGGACTTTTCAAATAGTGCCAAAGTCCATAAAAATCCTAACTTTAACATTCTAACACAATCACACAAGCTCAAGAACAAGATCCAAGTCCAAAATAATCCAAAACTAACCAAAATTACCAAAGGGAGTTTGGCTTACTCTTTAAACCAATCTAATGGTTCTAAATCAGACCTTAGGGCATTAAGTTCCAAACTTTATCTTTTCCAACCATGGACAAGTTGGATTAGGTGTCTAAGCCATGACTAATAATTTATATTTACCTAATTGATAGTAACAAAGTCCATTTGGGTTGCCCTCATAGCTAGAGGTTTGGCAGAAATATCAGAAGAGAGAAAGATTGATTTATTATATGATTAATAAATCAATAGAAATAAAATAAATAATTTATTAATATGTTATGTTGACAATGTATTAATTAGAAATAGTATTAATTAATTATATATTAATTTGGAATTAATTGGAATTAATTTGGTGATTAATTGAATTAATTAAAGGTGTAGGGGCTGAATTGTAATTATTTAATAGTTGAGTAGTGACAGTTATAGCAGCTGGCGGTTGGCAATTTCTAGAATGAGATAATCCTAGATTTCGAAATTAATAAATAGATAAATAAGAGTTTGAATTATATGATAAAATGTTTATCTTATTTGAATTCAAAAATGTTTATCTCTAAAGCTTATCTGGTAACCACCTAGAAGCTATAAAAAGGGACCCTTGGGTACCCCTTTTCTGCACCATTATTTCCTTACTCTCTCTCTGGATTTTTGAGTTCCCTAGCTACTCGGTGTGAATTCATTTGAGGAAAGACAATTGTGTTGCTTAGCTTGCAAGAAAACAACTAAAGGTTAGTTTCTGTTTTGTATTTCTTTTAGTAAATTTTCGACTGGCCTTAGGGTTTATATTATATGTTCAAATAGTGAAAATATAGACCCAAATTAGGTTGCATGTGAACTTAGGGTTTGAGTTTATTGATTTGCATAAAACCTACCAGGACAATCACCAAGAAGGACCATTACATCATTTTAATCCAAAAAATCCCACTAGAAACACATTAAGAACATTAACAAAGCATAAAGGTGGGAACTTTACTCACAATGGTCCAGAAAATGCAGATCTTTGAAGCTTCACTCAAGATGAACATCTTGTAGCATCACCACCTTCCTTCTAGCATCATCAAGACTTCAAAAATCCATCCAAACACACCAAAATCATCAAAAACCCATTCCAGAAGTCTAGAGAGAGAGAGAGAGAACATTTTAGAGGCTAAAAAGTTGCAAAATGCGGCTGCACTAGGGTTTCCCACCCTTAAATGTGGCCCAAACATCAAAATTTAGGGTTTTGGCCCATTTTCAGCAGTTAGCGTGGCTAACTATGCAGTTAGCGTCGCTAACTGCACAACGTGCAAACCCATTACCATCACCACACATTAGTATCACTAACACTATAGTTAGCGGCGCTAATGTCCTCTTTCACACATTTTCCAATTTTTGGTTCATTTAAGCTCGAGACTTGGACTATCCGGGATTAGGGTCTTACAACTCTCCCCCACTTATTGGGATTTCATCCTCGAAATCCTTTCCTTACATGCCCTAATCGCGAACCAGACACTCAACTATTCCATGGGCATTTAAATCCCTACATGACCGAAACCAGAAAGATCTCGCCCCAACTTCGACAAGATCGTGGTCACTTAAATCCTTACATGCCCGAATTTCCACTTTCGATATATTTCACTACAAACTCCGAAGTTTGCAAACACCAAATGATGACTCTTTCCATGCTAAAATCCACACCCTGCTACCCGAAAACCACAAAGATCAGCCCTCGCCAAAACTACGCCAACCCGCTATCTCCAAAAACACACCTTTGGAAATCCATACAAAGCCCCAATGCTAACAAATCCAATCTTTCGGTGTCTTAGAAGACACTCAACCGCATATCACCAACTAAGCTACTCACATCACACACCGCCTTAATCAACATACATAGAATCGTAGGTTCCCCATTCCCACACACAATACACCACTCTGTCCAAGAGCATCTAAGCAACTAAGATCCCACACACAATACACCACTCATGCCTGGAACATCGAGCTATTCCCACACTAATCAACATACATAGAATCACAAGTTCCCTATTCCGTTCAGTTCACAACCGAACTCGCAGGCTTTTCCCTGTTTCATCCATTCAGGTTCTCCGCTCCACCCAGCTCTCGACTGAACTCACAGTCCTTTCCTGACTCATTCCGATCTCCGTCAGTCGCAAGAACAGATCAGGCGACCGAGAACAATAACTAACACTCATCAATCTGCCGGCAGGGCTACACACAACCTTCCGAATTCAGACTCTAGGTTCTCGACCTAGGGTCACCTACTCCACCCACCGCAACTAACTCAAGTGTCGAAACTCACTCAATTCTCTAACACAGGATCGCTACACCTGATCCTTCGCACACAATAGAACAAGCAGGTCTAACCGATAATCCACATCTTACACCGAAAGCCTTACAGACCTAAATGCACCCATAAAATATACAATCTTCCAAAATCGAGAACGAACTCGAGATACACCCAACCCGAAGCCACAATCACCCATCCTTAGTAAAAGCTAACCCAAACTTCCAAGTAGACAAAACTTCTCAAGAGAGATACTCAACCAAACTTCAACAATTAAAACCCAATCCAAAACTTAACATGTTAAGACGCCCAACCGCTTCCTCGATCGGTCATCCAACCAATCCTTAATGCACTGTGGAGAAACCCTAAAACTCAATGCTTCCGACTCTAACGCTTCAGGAATCCGAGAGAAAATCTGAAGAACCAAACCCACACTACTTAGCCTTCACCAACCAGTCAACATATTAGCTACTTATCAGACACCTACTCGACTTCCATGCAGCCAACACTTTCCAGACACACTATTCTAGGATCTCCCTTAATACCTAGTGCTTCTTATACGACCGATCCCTCCATCGAGAGGAAACCGAATACCCGAGCCTAGCATTCCCAATGCTGAAGAACTGAGGTGCTCTTGCTACCAAGCAAACGAGCACACTAATAACCATTTCTTTGCCCAAACCTCCCCGGTTACCCTACTGCACGCGCCACCGTCCCCACTCGACTCAAACTCGGACAGATAACACAAGTTTGAGCACAACAAGCTTAGAAGAACTTACTGACGATCCCCAACGCTCTTTACCCGATCAACTAACAGAATCCCAATAGATAACTCAATTTCACCAGAACCCTACCTCTTAACAAAAATTCCAACTTCCTAATGATAACACCTCAACCTCCCGGCGACATCACAGCGTTGACAATAATCTTGCCGCGTACCGAAGCGGCCTACTCGCAAACCACACTCAACCGACAACCTCACAAACTGAACAAAAGCTAACGATCTCCCACCTAGCAATCAAAGCATCACCAAACCGACCATGGACACCGTTACCCGAACCGAACATATACGTGTTGGATATATGTCCAGGTCATCAACTATGATGATGTTTCTAACAATAACAATGTCCCATTTAGTTTACCCTTACGGCCCAGTAAAAACAATTAGTAACAGAAATAAAGAGGATTGATCGGTTTATTAATTAATTGAGAAATTAATTAATGAGAAACTTGATCAAGAATTAATTAATAAATTAATTGGTAAATTAATTTATGAGAATTAATTAGAGGGTTGAATTGTAATTAATTAATAGTTTAATTAATAGAACAAGTCCAGGGGGTGCGGTCGCCAAAAGGCTCTAAAGGTTGGAACCCTAAGGAGCCTTGCACTATAAATAAAGGACTTGGGGTAATACCCAAAAACATCCCAAAAACCCTTGAGTGTGCAGCCACCCTCAAGAAACCCTCCCCCTCTCCTCTTTGTCGATTTCCTCTAACCATCCAAGGGTTTCTGGATTGATTTCCACAAGGCTTGGAAGTATCTATCTGCTCGTTCTTCTGGTCTCCTTGGGTGTGAACCAATAGAGGGATTCTGGTTTGGATCCTGAACATCCAACCACAAGGTATGAATCAGTTTCATGGTTTTGTTGGTGTAACTGTTATAAACATATGATCTTGTTATGAACATGTGATTTGTGTTAATCTATGTAACACAACCCAAACCGACGACCCAACCACTAATGCAACCTTCCTGCTCCATACTGTAATTTACTAAACTTGCCACATACCCTCGATCTCTTCTGCAAACCACGCACCCAACGATCATCCACAAGCGACCACGCAGAACTCGACTCAACCCTCAAACCACTAGACGTTGAACCCGCAATAACCCTTGAACGATGACGACGAAGCACCCGCGCACTCACTTCTGCTGCGTACGGAAATGTGACACCCGGTCAAGGTTTCATACCATGCTTAACCTGAGCTAATTTCCACTTGCTCTACACTGACTATTCGTAACTCGCGACCGCGTAGAGAACATCCTTATCTTAATGCCGCAAACCCCCTTTGCCGACCCCTCTTAACCTAACACCGACGATGGAGTCTACCCGTGAAAACCTACAGAACAGGAAATCCCACAAAACTCTCATAACCCAACGAAACGCACTGACAAAATTCTTCCTCCTTTACTCTAACAGTTCTCCCCCACTTAGGGTTCGAACCCGCTAACAGCTGACCAATCAGCCACTGTTATTCCATAAGCAATCCACCCTTCACTCACTACCAAAAATCACAGACAACATCATGTCTTCAACCGCACACTCGAGATAGATCCTGTCTAGTTACCCACACACTAAAAACTAGCGAAAGACAACAATACCGAAAAGCGACAAAAGCAAAACCGCAAAAACATACCAGACTGGCAAGGTTCCACTTGTACAACCAGTTGCTAAACCCCGATCTCTTTCAGGTCATCCATCTTCACCCGCCGAACACCCTTACCCTACGGTTAGCATTACTTGAACTCTGACCATCATCCTTTGACAAACCTGGATAGCTCACCCAGACGTGGCCAATCTGATCGTATGAAACACAAAACCTCACATCTCGCTTACTGTCCAGGCGGTAAGGGTCCTCCATTCTTATTACCGGCGGTAAGACTCCATCTCCACAAGAATCTGTCACCGATCAGCAGCACAAACCCGCTGATCTCCTTTCTTGTCATAGCCTAGCACCGAGCCACCATCGCCTCCTCCTTCGTGGCGAACCGCTCCTCAGACAACACTGACATCTTCAATTTATCCGAATCAATCACTGGAGGGAGCATCTCGAACACAACCCTAGTCACCTCCGAGTCCCGAATCATTTCCTTTAGGTCACCATTCCTCATTTAGAAATCCGAAAAGAAACGAGCTACATACTCGCCTACTACATAGTATACACGACTCCCTCTTCTACAGACTCCTTAGGTCCCTCGGGTCTCCCTTCGTCCCATATACGAATCATGTGCTTCCAATAGTATGGGACCTTGTAATACCTTCCACACCTATTCGTACTTGTTCCGAAGATTGTCCCGGTTCCCTAAGTTGCCTCACTCCCTTCTAAAGAGCATCTGGATATCATCCAAATAACGTTGCATCGAAGTTCCTAACACTCTTCCTAGTCTACCTAGGAATTCCACATCTCACCCACACCACAAGAACTTTCGCTAATACCGTCACGTTGTTTCGTGAACGCATAATTGTATGCAACAAGAACAAATAGACAGTCAAATAGATGTCCCTACCTTAAAGTCACAACCAAATAAGGAACAGCCAGTAAGGGCGGTTCAAGAATTCTAAGGCTATCTAATCTTATTACATACAATCCTAAAGCATTCCCTTATCTTCCTAACAGTACAAGCATAGGTCCAAAAGGCACACACAAGCAGCATATAGCAAATAACACATAGTAGGCAACAAACTAGGCAAAAGGCATCCCTATGATCCAGGCCAATTTATCATGCAATTTTCCTGAGTGGATCCTTAGCCTATTTGTAACATATGGCATGTCATCAACACATAATATCTGTTAGGACTTACTTTAGTGGTTTAATCTTTGCATTTATAGGATCTAAAATAGAAAATATCATAGTTTAGAGGCCTGTTTGAGGATTTCGGCCTGGACCGAAATCCTAGATTTCGGTCATCATGACGGAAATCCTAAGGATTTTGGTCACGCCTGGCTGTGGATTTCTATCTGATGGGCTTAGGATTTCAGTCCGGATAACTTAGGTATATATATGTGTCCCTAGCCTTCATTTGGTAAGTTAGTTGTTTTGGAGCCTTAGACTAGCATAGCGAAATTCTTCTGTTCAAGCAACTATTGTTCTTATGTACCCGACTTTATAAATATAAAGTGTGCATTGAAGAACTATTCTCCGTGTGTTTGATCGATTGATTGATACCTGCTTAGATCTAGGATTTTTCGGGACCTACAATTGGTATCAGAGCTTGAAAACCTCGTGTTTTTGAGTATTTTGGTATCAATCATCGTTTCATTTCCTTGGATCTGGGAGTTTTGAGCATTCTTGGATGATTTTGGACTGATTTGATAAAGTTTGGGTGTTTTTGTTATTCGCGTTTTTCATGTTTTTGACATACTCAAGCAAAAACCACTCAAAAACGGAGTTTGAAGACGTGTTTGCAAGTTTTTCAGATCTGATAGAGGATTTCGGCCATGCTCCTGAGGATTTCGGTGGCGGCGGAAATTGTGCAGGATTTCGGTTACGGTTTGTTGGGTTTTCGGTCAATTGGTGAGGATTTCGGTCGGCCCAAATAGCTTTTCGGTGTAACTTTAGGGTTTCTTCGATTTCGGTTTAGGATCGATTGCGGTCAAGAGTTTTCGCCCCAGGATTACGGTCTACCTGCTTTTCGGTGCTATTTTTCGTTTCAGGTGGTTTTCGGTGGAGGTTTTCGGCATGATTAAGGGTTTTCAGTCCAGCTGCTGTTTAATTTCTGCTAGTTGTTTTCAAATCATTTAAGATGTTGTTAGCTTCAACAATGCATTCAGATCTTGACTCGGTTATGGGCACTATCAGCCGTATCCCCAGGCTGACAAATGCGAAAGGATTTTCGGAGTGGAAATACCGTTTCGAACAATACATTAAGATGAAAGACATAAAACTGTAGAGAAGCTTTTTGCGTACATTTCCCAAAATCATAGTTACTCTTCAAAAGTGATATAAGATAAACCTCTCGAAGAATATTCATATGCGGAATTTTATATCGTGGACTGACACGCCTAGGTCGTCGTGCTGTCAAAAATAGTAAAATACCTCACTCACACTAGTACAGTGGTAGTCAGGGTCGATCCATAGGAGTTTCGTGGTCAAGATAAGATGATAGTTTACCAACTGCAATGTCACGCTACAGCCAGAGGGACTAACTTCTACTTTCCCAAAACAATCCAAAAATACAATTCTAAACTCAAAGTCCAAAACCAAATCACACATAAACTAAACTAAGATCCAACTAATGTACTTACTGAAATCAGAATTAAGATTCAGAATCCAGAAGCAAACAAATCAACAATTGCATTCAAACATTCAAATACCAAAATACTGAAAAACATAAATAAACATGGAACCAAATGATTACTCGCATAAACTTCAAAACCATAACATCCAGAGTATTCAAGTACGAAAATAAGTACTCTAACCTACTACTACTGGTTCTCACAATCCAGAAACACCAAGCTAAGAGCTAAAGACAACTAAACTAATATTGAAAGCAAGTGAAAAACATAAAAATACCACAATGGAAACTTGAGTCAAAGTCACCGTAAGTCCACCTTAGGGTCTGATCTTCGCCTCCGGAATTCGACCTAATGGCCTCTATTTTATACTTGTGTAAAATTAGAACCCGCGCTGCGCAGAGCTCAAAACCGTGGCGCATGTAGAGCCTTATCCCCAATTTCTCGCGGTTTGAATTTCTTCCACCGCCTTACTTCTGACGTGGCGTGTCGCGCACACATGCATTCCTGCGGCGTGCGTGTCCAGTCGACTCTTTTTGACTTTATCTTCAAACTTCTTCATTTTGTACGCATTTAACCGCTGTTTGTAACATTTCTTTGCAAACAAACACTAGCACAAAAAGTGAGAATACCAATGCATATATGATATAATTTCACCAAGAATAGGGCTCAATAACGACTAAAATACTTGATATTACTAGGCGTTGTCAAACACCCCACACTTGCACCTTACTTGTCCCTAAGCAAGAGAGTTTTTAACAGATTTTCATAAAGACTCAAACAATTTTGAACGTGTTCAATTTTAAAGCTTATTGTCTCCAGAGTTGAAGTGAAATAGTTTGTGCAAACATAACTATAATATTCTTTGGAACTCATGACTTTCTAAAGAACCCTTGATTACAAATTTTCTGTCAACAATGAAGTGTACGTACTCATTCAGATTCTAAAGGCCATAAAAGACTATCCATGACTTTCGATGTTGTCCGTGTAACAAAATTTCAGAAATACCATCCCAGACCAGACGATATTAGGTGGCAAGGTGCATAAGCCCCACCTATTTTAGACTTACCGGCTCGAACAACAAAGGCCACTAATTGACAGTCCCTCCTAAATTCCAATCCTAAAATATTCCAATCTTCTAACTCCTAAAACTCAACTAATTAACTAAACAGATAGCATGATAACTACTAAATAGTATCTCTTGAAAAATACCACTGCTATAACATTCACAAACTATTCGTTTCGAAATTACAATCCCTTAAAAATTTTGGAAAAGTTGCTAAAATATTTTGAAAATTGATCATTTCCCGCAAAATTTCAAAAATATTCTATCGACCGTCCACACCCCACACTTAAAACCGGACAACGTCCCCATTGTATGACATCGTAGCGGTCGGCATGCGGTCAAAAATAGTAAATAACCTCACTCTCACTTAGCACAGTGGTAGTCAGGGTCGATCCACAGGAGTTACGTGGTTAAGGTAGGCAACAGATTACCAACTGTAGTTTCACTTCTACAGCCAGAGGATCTAGTTTCCGACTTATACCCGAAATAATCCCAAAAATCACGAATCAAATAATCCAACACAAGAATTAATCAAACCAAAACAAAACTAACCTAAGTACTAGCTGAAATCAGAATTGTATCTCAAAATCAGAAGTAACAAAAGGTCACACCAAATATCAAACACAATCCAAACATCGACAAAATCATTCAAAAGCATAAATACCAAAAAACCGAGCTATTAACATAAACCGAATGTTTATTATAAAAAACTCAGATCCCAAAGGTTTAAAATAGTAAACATCAAATTTAAAAAACTAAAACCTAGTGCCAATGGTTGTCACACCCAAAGACACTCACTAAATCTACCGAATTACCTAAACTAATTGGAAATTAAAAGAGAAAACATAAAAATACCAAATTATGGTTGCTGAAAGCTGAAACTCGGAGTCAAAGAAGCCTTGAGAGTCGTTCCTATGCCAGCTCTTTGCTGCTTTTTCGACCTAAAACCCTTTATTTATAGTTTCAAAAATCATGAGACCGCGCCGTGCATAAATGAATTCCGCGGCGCACGTATGAGTTTATCCCCGTTTTATCGGCATTTGAATTTCCTCCACTGCCTCATCACCGCTTCGCGCCTTAGTGAATCCCGCGGCGCGTGTGCGAATTCGACTGATTTGTCTTTATCTTCAAACTTCTTCCATTTTGTACGCTTTTAGCCCCTCTTTATACCATTTATTTCCAAACAAGTACTGACACAGAAAGTGAGAATACCAAAGCATCTATGATATTATTTCACTAAGAATAGGGCTCAACAATGACTAAAATACTTGATATTACTAGGCATTGTCAAACACCCCACACTTGTGCCTTGTTTGTCCCCAAGCAAGAGAGTTTTTAACAAATTCTAATAAAGACTCAAACAATTTTTGAATGCGTTTAATTTCAAAGCTTATTGCCCTATGAGTTAGAGTGAAATAGTTTGTGAAAACATAATCGGAATATTCTTTGGAATTCATGACTTTCTAAAGATCCATTGGTTACAAATTTTCTGTCCACAATGAAGTGTACATACTCATTCAGATTCTAAAGGCCATTAAAGAATTGTCCATGACTTTCGATGTTGTCCGTGTAACGTTCTTTCAGAAATACCATCCCAGACCAGACAATCTTAGGTGGTAAGGTGCATAAATGCCTTTTTCGAGGCCACCCATTTTAGACCTACCGGCTCGAACAACAAATGACACTGATTGACAGTCCCTTCCTAAATTCGAACCCTAAAACACTCCAATCATCTAACTCCTAAAACTCAACTTATTTGACTAAACTAATAGCATGATAACAACTAAATAGTATTTCTCGAAAAATACCAATGCTAAAACATTCAGAAATATTCGTTTCAAAATTACAATCTATTAAAAATTTTGAAAAAATGCTAAAAATTTTTAAAACTAGTCATTTCCCGCAAAAATTTCAAAAACACTCTTTCGACCATCCACACCCCACACTTAAAACCGTACAACGTCCCCGTTGTACAAAAAATAATTTTAGAACTAGGGAGAAAGAGTTACCCCTTTGACGGTAGACGGTAGACTGCTTGATTGCCACAGGTACACAAACACACACAAAAAGTCCTCGATTCAGCATTCAGGAGTTGTAGTGTGACAGTGAAACACGCCGGTGGTCAAGGCAAGTGGAGGGGGCACGGTGACCCCACACTTGCTTGAAACAACTCCTCCAATTGGTATCACATGCATAACTCAAGCGAACATTAAATGCAAAAAGAAATAAAAGCTAAAAAGTAAAATAATGTACAAAAACAATTTTTATGTGTTATGGATGACCGTGAAGCGTGATGGAAAGGCGCGCGTCGCAGTAATTACGAGTTTTGAAGGTTCTGTCAAATTGGAAATGACCACGTCGCGTCCTATAAGGGTAGCGTGGCGCGGTAATTGCAGAAAAGTTAACCACTTTCAAACACTCATAAACAGATAGTCAACACAAATTTACCTATTTTTATTACTTTACCTACTGCCCAAAAGGCTTATTCGTATACTCAAACATTAAAAGCCTAAGAATTACTACGAATTGTTAAAAAAATGCAACTATACTAAAAGTAAAACAAAACAACTCAATCACAAAGTAATTACACTACCCTCAATTGTGGGTAGTGTCATCCTCTTCTCCCTCTTCTTCATCTGCATCCTCCTACTCCATGGGCTCGTCTTCTTCTTCTTCAAGGTTTGGTGGCTGGGGTCACAGAATGGGATTTTGGGACCCTTTGATGAAATTGGTTACACATTCCGACAGCCAAAGAAGCTGTGCGTGTGTATTCTTCGTACGTCGGTCCACCTCGTGCATCGCCATTGCCTGAACCCTGTGTTCTAGTTTGTGGGTGTGCAGTGCTTGCTGAACCGTCTTCACTTCATCGACTAAGAATCTGGATTCCATGGTGGCCGGAGAGTGTCCTCGGGGCAAACTGACGGTTGCTCGCGATCGCTTCCTAGATGCTGATGGTTCGGCTCGGAGAACTGGGAAGGGTGCTCGATCGACCGATGTAATCCCGTCGTCGACATAAATAACATCTTGGGAAGTGGTGGTCGGTAGGCTAAAGGGGACTGGCTAAATGATTGTCAATCCACGGGTAGTGTATTCGGATAGTAACCCGTAAGACTGTGCTAGCCTCATCACATAATGTCCACCACCGAGAGCTATATATTTCAATGGCACGTCCGTCAATCGTTTGAAATAGCTGGCGACAAGTAGGGAATGTTGCATGTCTGGAGCATCCGTGTCAAACACCACATGAGATGTAGCTCACGTGGTAACCCTCGTTCCTCGTCCGCCCGAGGCCAAAACATGGTCGATATCAACCGGTGCAACATCCGGTGCGCCGGCAAGTACATCAGTCCCTTGCGCACGGTATTCTCATGATACCCCGTGGATGATATGGTGCTCCAGTAATCACCCGGTGAAAAGGAATCGTCGGTATCATAGTTGGCACGGTTATGGAATGGCCCGAACCCCGGCTCTTCCGACTCCTCCTATGTGTATAGCCCAATTCCATACCCAAACTCTTTTAGACTGCAACTCCGGTTGTGGTTCCCCAACCGAAACTGGACCATCTCTTCAGTATTCATCCCTAATGGCTGATCATCAAAGTGATAACTTGAAAGAAACTGCAAGGACACCTCACGATAAATGGGTTCTTCCATATAAACCACATTCTCAATTGCCCGACACGTGTAAGTGAGTTCGCAATCCTCGTAGCCCCCTTGGACTAACCAGTCTTGTAAATGTTCAAGAATTCCCGATTCCTTGGTGAACTCCCAGTTGACCGGCTGGGCGGGAAGAATCCTCTTATGCTGTTGAATTAATCGGCAGTTGCGAAAACTGTAGGCGAGTGTTCTGTCAACTCTTGTAGCCAAGGAGTTCCAGTCGATGGATTCTGAACTCACAGATGAAGACATTGTTGCCTGCAAAATTTAGCAAAAACCCAAAATAAGCTACTGTTCAGCGTACGCCGCGGCGTGGGAATACAAAAGCCGCATCACGCTCTTTGAAATTTCATACTCCTCGGCGTGCTCTGTAACAAGCCGCGGCGCGGCGTATGAAATTCAGAATAGAACCCACGATTAAACTTGATTTCAGGTCAAAATTGCAATTCTAATTATCGGATTTTGTAGCATGCATCATTCTAATCCTAATGGCAACATTAAATTCAGTATATACTAACTACATTGTCGATTACAGAGGATTTCCACTATTTTCAAGAACTTTAGATAAAAGAGTGAGTTTGAGGAGCTTACTTGAATTGCTGTGATGAGAGAATGAAGATGGAGTGATTGCGAGTTGCAGGCAATTGACCGACAGTAAGAAATTGAAGAAATTACGCACTTTTAATTTATACAAGTTGGGGGATTTGGGTTAAATTTTAAACTCTGTTTTTAGTGATTATCTCTAAATTCAAATTAAGATAAGACCACGGCGCGGATCCTAAGATCCTGCGTCGAGGTTTTGCAAAATTACCAAATTGACCCTACACTTGTTCTTTTCTTACTGTGACCAATTAAATGTGATTAATTACCTATTGAAAATACAGATTATGCATATGATGATCGGGTTGCCTCCCGACAAGCGCTAAGTTTAACGTCTTCAACCGGACATGCACTTACCTGACCTATGACGTATATACAGGAATGTCTGTCACGAACTCCACCGTTTCTACTTCCTATTTCTGAAATGTGCCTGAAATGACATAGGGTTTGAGTCTATGTCCGTTGACTTTGAAGGGCTGTCCGCCTTTGAAATCCCGGATCTCTACTGCACCATAATCTTGACACTAACCACTTCGTATGGCCCATTCCATTTGCTTCTTAATTTCCCAGGAAACATCTTCAATCTTAAGTTGTACAGCCATACCTTCTGTCCAACTTCAAAAGTTTTCAACCAGGGCTTAGCATCATGATATCGCTTCGTTTTCGACTTGTACGTAGCCGCATTCTCGTAAGCTTCGTCTTGCAACTCTTCCAATTCAGATAGCTGCAACTTTCGTTCCTTTCCAGCTTCAGTGTAGTCCATGTTCACTTGTTTGGTGGCCCATAGGACTCGGTTGGTGAGTTCCACAGGCAAGTGACAGCCTTTCCCATAAACCAGCCGATACGCAGGAGTTCCGATCGATGTCTTATAAGCGGTTCTGTATGCCCATAATGCATCATCCAACCTTTGCGACCAATCTTTTCTGTCTGTCCTGACCGTCTTTTGAAGAATTTCGTTGATCTGTCTGTTGGATACTTCTACCTGGCCACTTGTTTGTGGATGATAAGGTGTTGCGATTCGATGATTCACCCCGTAATGCTTCAGCAGCCTCCCGAATTTGAAGTTCTTAAAGTGCGACCCCCCATCACTTATGATGACTCGTGGGACTCCATGTCGAGTGAAAATATTTCTCTTAAGAAATTTGCACACCACGAGATGATCATTTGTGCGGGTCGCTTCTGCCTCAATCCACTTGGACACATAATCCACTACGACTAGAATATAGACATAACCCTGCGAAGTGGGAAATCGTCCCATGAAATAAATCCCCCAGACATCGAAAATGTCTACCACCAATATCGAGTTTAAGGGCATTTGATCCCTTTTTGATATGTTTCCCAATTGCTGGCAGTTCAGGCACTCCTTGGCGGTTTTGTAAGCATCTCTGAAGATAGTTGGCCAATACAATCCTGCTTCCAAAACTTTGTATCCCGTCTTTTTGCCGTTGAAGTTTCCTCCACATACTGACGCATGACAGTGTTCCAAGACATCACCAATCTCACTATCAGGCACACATCGACGAATTATCTGGTCCTCCCCTACTTTAAAAAGATCAGGGTCATCCCAAATAAACCTCTTTGCATACGTGTGAAATTACTTCTGCCTCTGTTTTGTCCAATGCATTGGTATTTCTCCTGTAGCCAAGAAGTTGACATAATTTGCATACAATGGAGCTCCGGTGAGCTCCAATAGCTGCTCATCTGGGAATGAATCTTTAATTCCAGTTTCTAGCCCTTCTGCTGGCAGTCGTGAGAGATGATCTGCTACCATATTTTCTGCTCCTTTCTTGTCCTTGATTTCCACATCGAACTCTTGCAAGAGAAGTATCCATCTGATCCGCCTTGGTTTAGACTCCTTCTTCGCAAGCAGGTGTTGAACAGTACTGTGGTCGGTATAAACCACCACCTTTGATCCCCAGATGTAGGATCTGAACTTGTCCAATGCAAATACTACGAAAACTCCTTTTTGGTGGTTGTGTAATTTAACTGAGCCTCGGAAAAAGTTTTACTCGCATAGCATATGACAACTGGCTTCCTATCAATCTTTTGTCCTAATACTGCACCAGCAGCATAATCACTAGCATGACACATAATTTCAAAAGGTTGGCTCCAATCAGGAGGTTTTAGAATGGGAGCCTCGACCAATTTATTTCTTAAAATGTTGAATGCTTTTACACACTCTTCATCAAAAATAAATGGTGCGTCTTTCAAAAGGAGGCCACAAAGAGGTTTTGAGATAGCACTGAAATCCTTAATAAATCTACGGTAAAAACCAGCATGGCCTAAGAAAGATCTAACCCCTTTCACGGATGTCGGGGGTGGCAATGTGGAAATAACCTTGACCTTAGCACGATCTACCTCAAATCCTCTCTCGGAGACCACATGACCTAAGACTATTCCTTCCCTAACCATAAAATGGCTTTTCTCCTAAGAAAGCACCAGATTAGACTCAACACATCTTTGTAACACCTTTTCCAATTGACTTAAGCACGCCTCAAATGTTGATCCAAAAACTGAGAAGTCGTCCATGAAGATTTCCAAAGCGTCACCAATCATGTCGGAGAATATCGCCATCATACACCGTTGAAACGTAGCGGGGGCATTGCACAATCCGAATGGCATTCTGCGAAATGCAAAAGTACCATATGGACATGTGAATGTGGTCTTCGCCTGATCCTCCGGATGAATGGCAATATGATTATATCCAGAATAGCCGTCTAAGAAACAATAATACCTCTGTCCAGCTAACTTTTCTACAACTTGATCAATGAATGGTAATGGGAAATGGTCCTTAGACGTAGCGGCATTGAGTTTCCTGTAATCGATACATACTCTCCAACCAATCACGGGTCTCGTGGATACCTTATCACCATCCTTAGTATCCACTACAGTTATACCATATTTATTCGGCACGGTTGGTGTCGGACTGACCCATTCACTATCGGAGATTGGATATATGATCCCAGCATCCAACCATTTCAGGACTTCCTTCTTCACAACTTCCTTCAAATTTCGATTCAATCTTCTTTGCGTATCCCTGGCAGGTTTGGCTCCTTCTTTAGTGATGATCCGATGCATACACGTAGTTGGACTAGCACCTTTCAAATCTGCAATCGTCCATCCAATGGCCTCCTAATGTCTGGACAAAACCTTGAGCAAGTCTTTTTCTTGTTCTAGTGTCAATTTTACTGCTAAGATCACCGGCAGAGTCTCTTTTTCTCCTAAGAAGGCGTACTTTAAATGAGCTGGCAACGGTTTCAACTCTAAAGTTGGCGGTTCCTATAAGGATGGTTTTAATGTCTTAGGAATCTCCGTCGGCAGCTTCTCGATGTACGCGCATTCTTCCTGCTTCATGCCTTTGTCCTTTCTTGCTGATTCTTCTTGCTCGTCCTGCTCAGCCTCTCCTTTTTCTTAAGTATCCATCTCCTCTTATTGCAACACTTCAGGCGTATACTGCTGCACTAACTCATCTATGATGTCCACCTGGTAACATTCTTCATCCTCCATGGTACTTCCTTTGGCATTAAAAATATTAATCTTAGTTGGTCGATGCCCAAAGGAAATCCTCATCTCTCCTGTACGACATTCAATGTTTGCATCAGCTATAGCCAAGAAGGGTCGCCCCAAAATAATCGTCGGTTGCTCTCCATTGGCAGCCTGACGGGTATCAGAACTAGGAAATCTGCTGGATAATAGAAATCTCTCACTTTGATGATAACATCCGACAACATTCCTCTGGGAATCTTTGTAGGCTTATCAACAAGTTGTAAAATCACATCAGTCAGCCCTAAAGTACCGAATTCATACTTGTCAAATAGCTGTCCTGGTAGAATGTTCACGCTTGCACCCAAATCTAACAGAGCTTTCTTGATATGCACATCACGTAAATCAACTGGAATGAGAGGAACCCATGTGTCCTTCATCTTGGGAGGTAATGCATCCACAATTAAAGAACTTACATTTTCGGGTAAACTAATCATTTGGGGAAAATGTGACAGAATATGCTTCTTGTGACTACACATGTCTTTGAGAAATTTTGCATATGCAGGGACCTCCTTGATAAGCGTAACCAATGGGATGTTGACTTTGATCTGACTGAACAGATCCCACATATCTTCTGCTTGTGGTCACTTGTTTCCATATGGTCTTCTTTCAGGCTTTTCCAAAGCCGCAGGAAAAGGAGTTGTCCCACTTGGTTCTCCCTTTTCCCATGTACTCACTGGTTTCTTCTTTTGCACGTGTTTCTCTTTTTCTCTCTTCTTTTCCTTTTCCAGCTCTTCTTTTTCGTCAAAAATTATCTCCACATCACTATCTTCTTCTGCTGTTGGAGCTGTAACCTTGTTATCCACCTTCTTTCCACTTCTGAGTGTGATAACTTCATTCACTTGCACCTTTTATGGTTATGCTTTTTCCTGCTCTCTATCATTTTCCAACTTAATGAGCAATTCTCCTAACTTCAAAATTTCTTACGAATTGGAATCTTCCACCTCCTTAAGCTTGACTAACATTCCAAAAATCTCCTGCATGCCGATATTCGCCATTCCTGCTGAAGGTGCTGGCTGCACGTATTGCTGTGTCACTGGTGGTTGCCTTATTTCCCTTTGCTGATTATTTTTGAATGGTCGTGGCGTGTTGTTAAATTGTCCATATCCGTGTACCTGGCTGATTTCCTCATGTGTCATCGAGCATTCATTGTGGTTATGTCCTATTTCACCACATGTATTACATATGCTTTGTCCATGCAGTACATATACTCCTTTCTCCTTCTGAAATCTCGTGAGCATTTGATTAAACTTTTGCGTAACAGCACTTAGCGCATTTTGGATTTCTCTTTTCCATTTGTTTTCTGCTTCAATATTCGCCACATACACTGTGTTATCCTTCATGAATCCGCTGACCTTAGATCCTAAACTTAACTGTTCCAAAAATCTCCATGCATCCTCTGGCTCTTGCCACATGAACGTCCCGCTTGATGAAGCGTTTATCATCGCTTGATGCGTCTCATTCATTCCTTCAAAAAATAATTTCACCAACTGCCACTTCGGAACTTCATGATGCGGATAGGAACGCAGCAACTCCTTCAATCGATCGAAAGCCTCGTGAAATGCTTCTCCAGGCTTTTGCTGAAAATCTTGGATTGCGCGTCTAACTTCAGTAGTCTTACAGGCTGGGTAAAATTCTTGTAAAAACTTAGCCTTAAGTTGATCCCAAGTAGTGACACTA
Source organism: Cichorium intybus (assembly GCA_023525715.1). Classification (NCBI taxonomy): domain Eukaryota; kingdom Viridiplantae; phylum Streptophyta; class Magnoliopsida; order Asterales; family Asteraceae; genus Cichorium; species Cichorium intybus. The sequence goes on from CM042015.1 coordinate 59,992,827, forward strand.
TTAAATGGAAGAGATGTAAACCAGTACTTGGCTTTGTCCTTTAAGTTAAAAGGAAATAATCTTAATCTAAAAATATCCCTATTGGTGTTCCTAGGAGTATTAGCGTTTGCGTTGGCTAGGAATTCATATAAATGATTATAGGGGTCATCTGTCTTATATCCTCTAAACTGTGTTAATACTCCTATCAATTGAGGCCTAATTTCTACTTGAGTGTCTATATTATCAAGAATATAAATGGGCGATGAATCATCGTACTCCTGTGGCTGGAAGTGCGATGCAACCGACTGCCCTCTCGGTTGTGCAAAGTACAAAGGTCTAACTACATTACATGGATATTGATGATCGTTGTTATATCCTTGCTGACCTTGCGGTGGTTGTTGCTGTGGCGCTCTTCGTGGATGTCCCCGACCTCGGTTCCATTGTTGCTGTGGTGGCTGCTACTATGGAACCCATCCTTCTTCTTCTTCGTACCGGTACCGGTACCGGTACCGGTACCGGTACGGGTACCGGTACCGGTACGGGACGGGTACGGGTACCGGTACGGGTACGGGTACCGGTACCGGTACCGGTACTGGGAAGGTTGTGGTTGATATGGTTGTTGTGGTATGGGTGGAAAGGTGGTTTGTGGTTTTAAGATCAATGGTGGTTGTAAGGGTTATGATTGTGGTTGAGAAAGGGTAGTGTGTTGCATAGTCACTGGGGTGCCATCACGGGTCGGCACTCCCCAAGACATAGTAGATGTGAAAGGGTTTGTAAATTGTGGTTGAAATGGCGGAACAGAAGGCGGAGTGCATGAGGGTATTAGTGTAGGGGCTGAAACTGCACCACGAGTAGCACTCGTGCTCCCAAACTGAAATTCTGAAACCGGGGGAGTAAACGACATCCCCGTTGCCTCACCCAAAGGTTCCTGGGAAACACTCACTAGACTACTACTGACATTACTAAAACTCATTGTATCTAAACGCCTACGTGCACGGTTCTTGCGCGCGGTTCGTTCGATCTCCGAGTCAAAAAGCAAGGGTGATAACTGCCCACCCCGACGGGTACGCATGCACTAGTGCAACACGCCCGCCAAAACCAAAAAAAATTACTAACCAACTGACATCTCAATATCAAAAACCAAAAATCAGAAACTAAAGTCCTACATATCACCTACTCTTAAGCTCACAACTCCCCGGCAACGGCGCCAAAATTTGACAGCGCAACGGCAGTTATATGGTCAAAAACAGTAAATAACCTCACTCTCACTTAGCACAGTGGTAGTCAGGGTCGATCCACAGGAGTTACGTGGTTAAGGTAGGCAACAAATTACCAACTGTAGTGTCACTTCTACAGCCAGAGGATCTAGTTTCCGACTTATACCCGAAATAATCCCAAAAATCACGAATCAAATAATCCAACACAAGAATTAATCAAACCAAAACCAAACTAACCTAAGTACTAGCTGAAATCAGAATTGTATCTCAAAATCAGAAGTAACAAAAGGTCACACCAAATATCAAACACAATCCAAACATCCACAAAATCATTCAAAAGCATAAATACCGAAAAACCGAGCAATTAACATAAACCGAATGATTATTATAAAAAACTCAAATCTCAAAGGTTCAAAACAGTAAACATCAAATTTAAAAAACTAAAACCTAGTGCCAATGGTTGTCACACCCAAAGACACACACTAAATTTACCGAATTAACTAAACTAATTGGAAATTAAAAAAGAAAACATAAAAATACCAAATTATGGTTGCTGAAAGCTGAAACTCGGAGTCAAAGAAGCCTTGGGAGTCATTCCTATGCCAGGTCTTTGTTTTTTTTCGACCTAAAACCCTCTATTTATAGTTGCAAAAATCACGAGACCGCGCCGCGCATAAATGAATTCCGCGGCGCACGTATGGGTTTATCCCCGTTTTATCAGCATTTGAATTTCCTCCGCCGCCTCATCACTACGTCGCGCCTTTGTGAATCCCACAGCGCCCGTGCGAATTCGACTGATTTGTCTTTATCTTCAAACTTCTTCCATTTTGTACGCTTTTAGCCCCAGTTTATACCATTTCTTTCCAAACAAGTACTGACACAAAAAGTGAGAATACCAAAGCACCTATGATATAATTTCACTAAGAATAGGGCTCAACAACGACTAAAATACTTGATATTACTAGGCGTTGTCATTGTACAAAATTATTTCAAAACAAGCGAGAAAGAGTTACCCTTTAGACTGTAGATTGCTTGATGGTGCTCGATTGTCACAGGTTACAAAAACACGAACTGCTTACGCTTCTAATTCAGATTTCCAGGAGTTGTAGCACAATAGTAAAACACGCCAGGGATCATGGCAAGTGGAGGGGGCAAAATGACCCCACACTTGCCTGAAACAACTCCTCCACAGATCCCATTTGGTATTTCACATGCACACTCACAAAACACATTAAATGCAAAAAGACAAACAAACAACTAAAATATAAAACAAATACAGAAATAAAAGAGTTTCATAACTTTGGTACAATATCTCCAAAAAGTGAAAAAGTGAAAATACATCAATCATCCTGGCGTGCTCGGGAGGGGCCCGCCTCATCATCATGGGCTCTGGCTGGGAAGGGTCGTGGGCGTCGTCCCTGCTGAGTGGCCATCTCCAATGATACCTCCCCGATCCAAACCAACTGATCCTCTATCCTGGTCACCCTGTCACCTAGCTCCCGAACAACAGTCAACACGTCTGCCAACTTCGGTTGGGGCTTTGCTGGTCGGGGTGCCCGTGGTACCTGAGTCGCCACCCTCATGTATGTACCCGCATGTGGCTGATAAATGAGCCCCATGTTGTCCAAAAAACAAGGTGATGTGCGCACGGGTGGTATCGATGTCAAGGTCACTACGATATCAGCAGTAAGCAGGCCATATGATCGGGCCAAACGAGTAATGAAATGCCCGCCGGCCATGGGGCTGCTGCCAGACACACCCGCTGCTCAAGTAGACAAGGAGATCACCAATGCGTAAGGCAAATGCAGGAATCGGGTGGGATTGAGGAGCGCCCACATAAAAGTCATGTCCTCCCCGGACACCTTCTCACCTCCTTGCTTCTGCATGACAGAAGTGGAGATGATAAGGTATATAAGACGATGTAACGGGTGTCGGAGCTGGCTCTCCCTAGCCGACCCCGTCTCGAACTGAACATTGGACATCGTAGCCCAAATAACCATGTGGCCCTCTCGCTCGAGCTGCTCCTGAATACAGGCATGTAAAAATGGTGAAAAATGACGGCTTTGTAGCTCCTCTGCCGTATAAATCTCTGTGCGTTTCCCAAACTCCCGGAGATTGCACTCCCGACTCTCTCCGCCCAACCTGAATCTGATCATCCGGGATCGTGTCTCCCGTGACTCTGGCGTGTAACGAACAGTGGACATGAACTCCAGAAGAAGCTCCGTGTAGACCACATCTAATCGTTTGCCATCAGCCTCTCCCAGCCGTGGCAAGTGAACGTGAAGGCTCCGTGGGACCAGGTACGGTGGAGAAATGGCTCCAACTCGGCCCAAAGTCTGGCCTATGTCAAAATGTCCCGGTCCAGTATGGTCGCCTCGAGCACCCGACGGGTAATCAACTCATCTCTCCGCTGTATATACTCGGTTGTACTCTCTAAAATCTGAGGAAACTGAAGGAATGGGTGATCACGCATGAAAGCCATCTGCACAAAAGAAACCACATACGAAAAATATTTTTTCAAAATTAGTCTTTGTCTTCCCCAGACAGGCGCGGCGCGCCGTAGTCTGTTACGAAACCAAACCCAAAACTCGATGATTTTGCCTGCAGAACTCGATTTATCACCACTACAAGGTAGCCTAACTACCGACTAGCCCCTCTAGGGTGATTATTTTGCAAACAAAACACCCTACAAGCCAGCATTGCCGATTTCTAAGTTTTCTAGTTTTTGAAGAAATCACTCAATTTCGCGGGCTAAATGCTTGTAATAACTAGTACAAATGAGTTAGAACGACATACCTCGATCGTAGTAATCAAAAGCATGAGAAAAACACGAGAAAAATCTATGGTCGATCGATGCTCTGGAGCGCAGCGTGGGTTTGTGTGGGTTATGCGATGAGATATGTACCTTATAAAGAGGATTTTGACCGGTCGACTTCTGCGACGCGCGTAGAAGCGAAACGCGGCACGCGTGTCTCCAATCCAACCCCTGCGCATCGGGTTGCATTGCGATCCCGCTTCACGCCATACTCTCTGCCGCGTCGTGGCTTTCTAGATCTCCAAAGTCCTTCGTGTAACCCTACACTTTCCTCGAACCAATAACTCCTGCAAAGATGATGATAATATTCTCCTAATTATTCCTAAGAAACACTATTCCTAACCTATAAGGGATGGGTTGCCTCCCAACAAGCGCTAAGTTTAACGTCTTCAGCCAGACGGATTCCTCATACTCTTTCCAATCATCACGTGGCATCATCCTTTTCATTTCTGGTGCAGAGTTGTGAACCAATGTTACCAGCAATGTCGTAAGTTGTGTCATTCGATCGTTGACCTGACTAATCCACTGTTGTTGTGCATCCAGGAGCTGGAAGACCTTTGCCTCCCTGCATCGTGCATCATTTTCATATTGTTGATGTTTTAGTTCCATCATTTCCATCATATTAAGCAAATGCACCTTATCCACTGTTGATAGTGGATGCTCTTTTGTCTCCCTCAGGATCTCTTCTTTTCCACCTTCACCTTCTCGCGTCCATATCTTTCCTTTATCCCTGGTCCCTGGTGCCATCAGGGGACTGCTGCTCCAACACTTATCATCATACCCTTGTGGTAGAGATATGGGACACCCGAACAATTTAATTCTACGCTTCCTCGTCCCAAAGGAGATATCCAAATCTCCAGTCTTGCAATCTATAATAGCACCAGCTGTAGCAAAAAATGGACGTCCCAAGATCAGCACGGGCGCGTCCTCCAAACTCTCGTATTCTATTACCAGGAAATCCACAGGGTAAAAGAAACCTTCGTTGACTGATCAGCTAACTACAGAACCGTTTTTGCTGGTTCCAGTTCCTCATTCTTATATTTGTCATACAAGTATCCTGGCAACACATTAACACTTGCTCCTAAATCCAGCAAGGTATTCCTAATAACAACATCTCCCACCATGACAGTAATCAACGGCGATCCAGGATCTCTTTCCTTCTTAGGCAGTGTCCCTAACAAAGCCTCGCTTGCCTTAACCGTTAACCTCACCATATCAGGTGTAAGAGTCTTGGATTTCCCATGCTTTTCACACATCTCCTACAGAATACTTGTATCTTCAGGAGCATCCTTCAGTTCATCCCATAAAGGTTGATTTATCGATGGCCCAGTCGGCTTACTAGGCTCCTCCTGCTTCTTCTTTACTTTTCTATCCTTCTTTTTCTTAATATCAGCCACCACTGGCTGCTTATCCGTTGGGACTTCCTTGTCCTCCTTAAGTTGAGTATCCTTCTCAATTTGAGTATCCTCCTCATTCTTATTCTCACCTTCTTTAGTCTCAACTTTAACTTCATCCTCATACCCTAACAAATCCTCTTTAGTGACTTTTCTCCACTCGGCTTCAACTACGTTCACATGCTCTTTCCCCGCTCGTTGTGTATGATTTGGGTTGATTTCTGTAGTACTGGGCAATTTGCCACTATCCCTTTTCCTTTGGTCCTCGGCCATCTGAGCAATCTGACTCTCCATGTTGGCAATGGCCTTGCCATTTGCTTGAGTTTGCTGCTGACTGGCGTTGAACAAATCATACATCTTAGCAATCATACTTTCTTGACTTTCTGGAGCATTGTTGCTATTGCTAGTTGATCCCCTGTTGTTGTTGTTGCTTCTCTCACTCGGGCTATTGTTATTTACTGGTTGAAATTTCCTAGGCTGATTCGATGGTTGCCCTTGATAATTAGTCTGCCTGGTGTTGTAGGAATTTTGGATTCCCTGGTTGTATGGTCTGTAGGATCGTCTGTTATTGTATTGTCCTTGACCCTGACAAAAAACTTGATTCACATCCTGGGTCCTTTGTCTCTGTTGGCCTCCTTGTGCTGATTTTAGGGCCCATTCTGCAAAGTAGTCATTAACCTATCGAACTTCTTATTCAACTCACCTATTTCCTTCTTTACTTCTTTCTTCCAATCTGCGTCCTCTCCTACTGCTGCCGCTGTGCTTACGGGCTTCATGGTGGAGAAGTTTGCCTTTGATCTATTGCTGAGCTGTTCAAGGAATCGCCAAGCATCATTAGGGTCCTGCATCATAATGGTCCCACTGGATGATGCGTTGATCATTGCCTGGTTGGTCAAGTCCACACCCTCAAAGAATAGCTTCACCAGCTGCCACTTTGGAATATCATGATGTGGGCATGACCTCATCAACTCCTTTAAACACTCAAAAGCCTCGGGAAATGCCTCTCCCGGCTTCTGTTGAAAATCTTGAATCGCACGTCTAATCTCGGTGGTTTTACTAGCTGGGTAAAACTCTTGCAAAAACATGGCCTTTAATTGCTCCCATGTGGTAATGCTATTAGGTGGAAGAGAAGTGAGCCAGTATTTGGCTTTGTCTTTCAAGGTGAATGGGAATAGTCTCAACCTAAAGATGTTCTTGTTGGTGTTCCTAGGGGTATTGCCGTTAGCTATGGCTATGAACTCATATAAGTGATTATATGGATCATCTTGTTTGTAACCCCTAAACTCAGTCAATATTCCTAAAAGATGCGGTCTAATTTCTATTTGAACATCTACATTTTCAGGAATATAAATGGGCGACGAATCGTCATACTCTCGAGGTTGGAAGTGTGTCGCAACCGATTGCCTTCTCGGTTGTGCAAAATATAAATGTAGAACAAAGTTACCGTTATAGTGATCATTGTTGTAACCTTGTTGACCTTGTGGTTGCTGCGGTTGTTGCATTCTTCGTGGAGGTCCCCGACCACGGTTCCATTGTTGCTGCTGCTACGGAGGCATCCATCCTTCATCCTCCTTGTCATATCCGTGCTCGACCTCCTAGTATTGATATTGCTATGGTGGATGCTGTTGTTGTTGAATAATGTTTTTATGTTTTTTATGTGACCATCACTAAAATAAGTCGAAATGTTTTTTAACAAATATTATCAGTTTATTTCAGGTTGCGTAAATTCAAGATCAACCAAACCGAGATCAACCAAACCTGAGAAAAAGACACTATGTACCAAAGAGCAAAAATGTCACCCAGCTACAGCAATCGTGACCCGACAGCACATGTGTAGCAACGTGAAGAAAAACAAAACAAAAGAAGTCAATGGCAGGAACAGCGCAGATCGCGACCCGATCTCAACCCGGATCGCGACCCGATCTAAGGTGTGTCACCGTGATATAATGCTGACCAAAGATCGCGAGCCGATGGCAACCCGACAAGATCGCGACCCGATCTTCTTACCCATCGCGACCTGACCAGATCGCCCCGATCTCCTTATCGATCGCGACCCGACCCACCTACCACACTCCACCGAGTCGGGTAGTGGCCAGCGCAAAAGCGAACATGACTCAAGATCACGACCCGATCCCATAGAGGATCGCGACCCGATCTCCGCTGGACAGAACTATAAATAGAGGCTTCCTCTTGCTGATTTTGTACAACCTACACACATTAACCAAGCTCCATACACTCTTACCCACGACTAGAAACCTCTAGATACTCAAATCTCTGCATTTGGCAACAAGAAACAAACCGCAAAACCGCAAGAAACAAGACATCCTCCCGACACCAAAACTTCAAACCTCTAAACAACCTCTACCCGACACCAAACTTCAAACCTCTAAAAAACCTCTACCCGACACCAAAAATCACCAAAACCTCATCCTACCGCGAAGAACAAGAAATCGACACATCAAGAAAACTCCACGTTCTTCCGTCATCGATAAGTTATTTTGAAATTATAATTCCAATAATTTATCTTTGTCGTTATTGATTTATTTAAACTGTTATAAATCAACTGTACCAAATATCCAATACATCCGAATTGAACCGTGACAACCAAAACATATGTGGACTGTATTTAACCGAGACATCTAACCTCTAACTTCTAACTTCTAACCTTTTTTATTTATTGTAAAAAACACGTTATCGTTGATAATGGCGTTTATTACATCAAACCTCTAACTTCTAACTTCTAACCTTTTTTTATTTATTGTAAAAACACGTTATCGTTGATAATGGCGTTTATTACATCTAACCTCTAACTTTTACTTTATTTACCGCTTTCTGTCTATTTATTTATAGCTTTCAGCAACTTAACTTTATTCCGCAACTCTTATTTTTATTCCGCATATTATAGATAAAATACATATCTGTCACACAGTAATCGGCTTAAAAACCTTATTCGTGGAGATCAATTATCGTATTTTTTCAACAATTGGTATCAGAGCTCGTGTGATTTAATCTGAAATTTTTGTCGAGAACTTTTGTGTAGCGTTTTTATAAACCACCAATAAGTTTCCTTTAAAAATTTCATCTTAAACAAAAAAAAAAAAAAAAAAAAAAACAAAAATGTCTTCCGCAAACTACTCAAACATAAATTCTGTATCTATTGCTAACAGTATAGGTTCAGGTACTCGAGCACCCATTCTTATTCCCGAAGAATATAAATCATGGGTAGGTCGTATGAATCTTCATCTCAACTCTATAAGTGAAGACGTGTGGAAATGTGTAGACGGATCTCTACCAGATAACATGACCTCTCTTACGAGTAACTTGGATATACTGAATGAAAGGAAGAAACTTGAACTTCAAGCCAAAAAGGAGCTTGTTTCTGGAATATCCCACAGTATTCTAAGCCAAATGAATGATATAATCCTTTTAACTGCAAACCAAATTTGGCAAACTTTGAAAAATCGTTTTGAAGGAAATGAGAGAATCATTGGAAACAAGAAAACATCTGTTTTAAACGAATTTGACAACTTCAAAATGTTTTCACATGAGACCATCCATGATGCTCATGACAGATTCAATCTCATTACCATCAAAATGAATAATCTGGGCATCAAAAAGTCACAGCATGAGATAAACCTCAAATTTTTAAACAACCTTTATGAAAGCTGGAAAATGGTCAAACTTATCATTCAGGGAAATCCGGCAATTCATACTGAATCTTTGTACAATCTATACGGAGAATTACAATCGTATGAATCATCGATTGACCCACCAACGTCTACTTCTTTTGGAGGACCAATTGCTTTGTTGTCAACATCCTCTCAAAACCAAACACATTTTCATGATCAAAGTCAAATTGATTTAAATCAAAACCAAGCTTTTTCAAGTAATTCCTGTGACTTGTCTGATCCAAATAATGAAGCTGATTACCAACAATTCTGTGCTTTGGTAGCAAACACTAATCTCGAAAGATTTTTGCCACATGATAGACCAAATTTTCAACAAAGATCCACTTTTGGACAAAACTTTCAGAATCGCGGTTTTCAAAATAATCACAACTCTTATAATAACCAAAGTTCTGGATTTCAGCAAAATCATTCTAAACCATCTCAACAGAAACAAACTCAAACATCTGAAAGACCACCCGTTAAGAGCCAAAAGGCTGACAATAACGATGATGATGATGACGTAATCATTTGTCACAAATGCAAAGGACTAAATCATTATGCCCGAGATTGTCGAGCCAAAGTCAAAGTCAAATACTCAGCCTATTATGCTCAAAAAGCTGAAGAGCTGAAGAAACAAGAACAGAAAGCAAAGCAAAAAGCTTTGATGGCATTCCACGAACCTAGCGTGGAATACTGGCCAACTTCTGATGATGAAACTGATACTGAACCAGCTCAGTCAAACTTCTGCTTCATGGCTGACAATGAACCAACCACAAGAGCTCCATATGTCATCGATCAGGTATGGTCTATGATCTCAGATCTCGGTCTTTCAAGAACATCATTTGAGTCCCACATGACTAAGATTGAGAACAGTCTAAAAGCTGATCTCAGACTGTATCATGACACAATAGTCAAATCTAATATCTACAAATCTGAATTACAAACCTTGCAACTCAGATTTGGAGAATCTACAAGGACTAGAGACAAACTTGAAAGAGACATTGAACGAAAATCTGAAGAAAATAATCACATCCTAGAACAATTAAATGAAGCTCTAAAACAAAAAAGGGACTTAGAAATAAAAAATCAATCTGTTATTTCATCTGAAATAAAAGATACCTTAGAAAAGGAAGTCCTTCAGTTAAAACAAAAAGTTCAAGATTTAACTGACAAAAACACTAGTTTAATTCTAAAACTAGATGATTCTTCAAAGCAAATCAAATTTCTTGAATCCGAAAATCAAAGATTTCAAGGAAAACTGGATTCTATCAATATTGCCAGAAAATTAAGTGATGATGTTTTCACTAACGCAAATAACTTAGGAACTGGCAAAATTGATACGAATTATAAACCGGGAATTGGAAGAGAATCTTTTGAAAATGAAGAGACTGAAAAGAAAAATGGGAAAATTAGTGAAAACTCTAAATTGCCTCAACCAGATTTTTTCTCATCTGCTAATGAGGATGATTCAGATGATGAAACAGTTATCAACTGCAGCCCAGATGATACCTTTTTCAACAAATCATTCAAAAGAGTTGTAAAATCTGAATCAGACTCTGCTAGTTCAGTAACTCATCAATTGAGATCTACTAAACTAACAAGGAATGATGGCACAATCAAACTTGAAAATTTCTTAAATGGAGAAAATTCTGATCATCAAAATGGTAGTACTTCTGTTCCAACTGTCTTTCCCTCTTTAAACTCAACCTTTATTGGAAAGAACAATCTGGGACAAAAGTATTCAAAGAAACAACAGACAAATAAACAACCCATTCAAGCTGTTTTTAAACCAAAAGAACAAAGCAAGCCCATTGTTTTCAAAGAAAAACCTTTGAAACCAAGCGTTGTGCCACAAAAACAAACCTTTAATCCAAAACAAAAACCTTTTCAAAAACCAATTAAAAATCGCTTTCAAGAGATAAACTTCAATCTCTCAAGGAACTTTCAGAAACCATCATTTCATCAAATTCCATTCCATCATCAAAGTGTTTTCCAAAACCATTCAGATCCCAGATACAAAGAAAGGTTATCAAACAGATCTTCACATATAGGATACTTTTCACAAAATCAGAAATCATTTCAAATGACAAGTTTTCAAAAACAAATCTCACTTTGGGAAAACCTAATAAATCAACTTAAGCCTCAACCATTCCGTCCAATCAACAAATACTACAATGATTCCAAATTATCAAAAACCATTAACAAATCAGGACCCACCATGGTTTGGGTACCTAAACTTTCTGTCTAATTGCAGGCACTTTGTGCTGGAGAGCCCAAGGATGGCACATGGTATATCGATAGTGGCTGCTCCAAGCATATGACAGGAAACCAAAGCTTTCTACGAGACTTCAAACCCACAGAATCCAAACAAGATGTGACTTTTGGAAATAACATGACTGCAAGAATCAAAGGTTATGGAAACATAACAAATGGTCACTTCACCATCAAGAAAGTAGCCTACGTTGACGGCCTGAAACACAACCTAATCAGCGTATCACAACTCTGTGACAACAATCATGAAGTTCTTTTCACTAAACAACGAAGCATAATCACGGATGCCAAGACCAAAGCCATTCTAGTTAATTCTGATCGTCTAGGCAACATGTATCCACTAGATATGGACCTTATCTATGGAAAACCAGACATCTGTCTCTTATCCAAAGCTTCAGCTGATATTAGCTGGTTGTGGCATCGTCGTCTTTCCCATCTCAATTTCGGCTACATCAACAAGTTGATTGCAAATGATCTTGTTCGCGGACTGCCACTTCTGAAACTTGATAATGAAACTCTTTGTGCAGCTTGTGAAGGAGGAAAACTGTCTAAATCCTCTCATAAAAGCATTCCTGAATCTAGTGTATCCGAACCACTAGAATTACTGCACATTGATCTTTGCGGCCCTGCAAAAACCCAAAGCATAAAAGGGAAGAAATACATCCTTGTTATTATTGATGATTACTCACGCTTTACTTGGGTTTTCTTTTTAAGGCTAAAGTCAGAAGCACCTGAAGAAATGATCAACTTCATCAAACAGATTGAATTAAAGCTCAAACGACCAGTTCGAAGAATCCGAAGTGATAATGGTTTAGAGTTCAAAAACATAACTCTAGATTCATTTCTCAAAAACTAAGGCATCGAACACAACTTCTCAGCCCCTTACACTCCTCAACAAAATGGCGTTGTTGAAAGAAAGAACCGAACTCTGTGCGAAGCTGCAAGATCAATGCTCATCTTTGCTGATCTGCCACAATACTTCTGGGCAGAAGCAATAGCCACAGCTTGCTACACTCAAAATCGTTCTTTAATCCATAAACAACTTCATAAAACACCATATGAAGTCATTAACAACCGAAAACCAAACATCAAATTCTTTCATATTTTTGGTTGTCGATGCTTCATAAAGAATAACAAAGATTACCTTTCAAAATTTGAATCAAGATCAGACGAAGGAATTTTCCTTGGTTCTCCTTTACCTCAGCTGCTTATCGAGTACTGAATAAACGTACTAGAGTAATTGAAGAAAGTACCGATATTCATTTCGATGAATTTTATGTCAGGAAATTGGATCGTAAACATTTTGGTTCTAAAATGATCGATAATATTTTTCAAAATCCAATTCAACAAATGCCTTCTACGGACATAGAAATTGATCTTGATTTACTTTTTGAACAACCCAAAACCGCCTATAATTCTGAATTTCTAACATCTTCTACTATTCCTACAGGAAACTCCGATGCAGAAACTTCACAATCAAACCAAGAAAATACAGATCAAGTCGAGGGGGAATTACCAACACTAAATCCCTCTTTGAACACTCCCAATCCACCTGTCCAAAATGATCCCAGTGCATCATCTATGGGGGAACCTTCTTTACCTCATTCTCACCCTATAATCCAAAAAGACATATCTGACAACAACCAAAATCTATTCCCAACAGAATCACCTGACCAAGAAGAACAATGGGACATAGAAACACCAATCGAAATACCTAAAAAAACTCGCCTAAACAAATGGACCAGAAATCATCCTGCAGAACAAATTATAGGAGACCCCAATTCTGGTATTCAAACAAGAGCCGCTACCTCAAATGAATGTTTATACGGAGCATTCTTATCCATGACTGAACCCAAAACCATCCATTCAGCTCTCAAAGATCCAGACTGGGTCAAAGCCATGCAAGAAGAACTGGCTGAATTCGAAAGAAACCAAGTATGGGATCTTGTTCCTACTCCTCCCGATGTTACTGTAGTAGGTTCAAGATGGGTTTTCAGAAACAAAACTGATGATCAAGGCATAGTTTGTCGAAACAAAGCAAGACTTGTCGTCAAGGGCTATTCTCAACAAGAAGGAATCGATTACGATGAAACTTATGCTCCAGTTGCAAGACTCGAAGCCATTCGTATCTTTCTAGCATATGCAGCACACAAGAACTTCAAAGTTTACCAAATGGATGTAAAATGTGCATTTTTACATGGAGAGATTGATCGTGATGTGTATATTCAACAACCTCCAGGTTTTGAAGATCCACAGTTCCCAAATCACAGTTTTAAGTTACAAAAAGCAGTTTATGGCTTAAAACAAGCACCTCGTGCCTGGTATTCAACATTGTCAACATTTTTAGAAGAATCAGGATTCAAAAGAGGTTCAATTGATCAAACTCTCTTTCGTAAAATTTTTAATAAACATCTGTTAATCGTTCAAATATATGTCGATGACATTATTTTCGGTTCTACTGATGAATCCTTGAGTATCAAGTTTGCAGATTTGATGAAGAGCAAATTTGAGATGAGCATGATAGGAGAAATGACTACTTTTCTTGGACTACAAGTCAAACAATCATCAGATGGAATTTTCATCAATCAAGAAAATTATGTCAAAAATCTTCTAACTCGTTTCTCTCTTGACAAATCCAATATAGCAAAAACCCCAATGGCCCTTGGTTACAAATTAGATGCAGACTTAAATGGCAAGCCTGTTGATCAAAAGAAATATTGAGGAATGATAGGATCACTCCTATACCTCACAGCCAGCAGACCCGACATCATGTTTTCTACATGTGTCTGTGCCAGATACCAAGCCAATCCTATGGAATCTCATGCCATAGCCATGAAAAGAATTTTTAAATATCTTAAAGGAACTCCATCTCTTGGCCTTTGGTATCCAGCTAACTCTGATTTTCAGCTTAACGCCTTCACCAACTCCGACTATGGAGGATGCAGACTAGACAGAAAAAGCACATCTGGTTCTTGCCAATTTCTAGGAGGCAGACTGGTAAGTTTGACTTCAAAGAAACAATCATGCGTGTCCACTTCAACTGCAGAAGCTGAATATGTAGCCGCCGCAAGCTGTCGTTCTCAAGTCATGTGGATGCAAACTCAATTACGTGACTATGGCTACAAAGTATCACAAATTCCCATATTTTGTGACTCAACCAGCGCAATTGCCATTTCTCACAATCCCGTGCACCATTCCATGACAAAGCACATCGACATTCGATATCATTTCCTCAAAGACAACATACAAAAAGGTCATATCGAATTGCACTTCATAAACACCGAAGATCAAATTGTCGATGTCTTTACTAAGGCTCTAGACGAAACCAAGTTTCAATACTCCCTAGGCCGTCTAGGAATGTTGAATCCAGATAACATCCATCCCTAATCTCTTACTTTTTGTTTGTACAAAAGAGTGTTTACTTTCATTCAAAAAGAAAATCCAAAAACATTCAAATAACCAAATTTTCAAAAAACATCCACATAATCAAAAATCAAAAAAAATTAGGATATAGTTTTATCTTTTTACAAAACCATGTGATTAACATCTTCGTGACTAAATTTTTAGATACTTATGCTCGTTGAATGTTCTCAGTAATATTGATTCTAAATTAAAGAGAAGGTTCAAATTTCAAACATTTTTGTTATGTACATTCTCTTATTCCGTTTGAATTTATTTCAATTATAACGATTTTATCTATTAAGGGACATAAGATCAGGAGATTCAGATGAAAACCAAACCCATGTGAGAAATTGTGCCTCGTCTTTAACTGCTAAGTGGAATTCATTTCTGTGAGCAAAGGTGTTTTCATTATGACTTATAGGATTTATACTCTTATACCGTGATGCTGGTCTCATTTTTGCTTAGATATCAAAATGACCAGGGACGATACTTTTATTTTCTTATATATTAGACAAACTGTCTTTTATATCACCTATCCCTATCCTCAATCAAACCACTTCAAAGAAAAGCTTCATCATCTGGCATAACGAATCTGACAAAAGAAGAAACGACAAAGTCATATCCAATAAATGCTGTCAACAAATCACAATTGGTAACCACATCAGATATCTTTTACACAATGTGTATTCACACAAATCAAGAAAAGATAAAGACAAAGGTGAACACCTCACCAAAGAAAAAGAAGATTTACAACAAACATCCATCAAGACAGACATTTCTCAAAATTTTCCAAGCAACGGATTCTCAAAATGCGTTATCAAATATAGCTGTTCAAAACCGAAGATTTACCGGGATACTGTAGCCTTCATAATTGAATATTCTTAGTTGCAAACTGCACTATGAAAATTTCTAAACCCCTCTACATGTATTTCCCGACGGAGAGAGAGTGAACATTAATGGCATGAATGAAGAAACCCTCTGAGTAATGCCGAAACCAGTCTTATGTGATTGATCATCTAATATGAAGACCAAGTGACTAAAGTATATAGGTATATATCCACATTAAGCATAAGTCAACACCTTCAAAACTGAGAGATATCACTCATCTTTAGTGATTATACACCAGTTCTGCACCCAGAACAAACAAACACCTCAGTCAAGTGTGAGCTATACCTATGAGCGTTCATCTGAATCGACCTATTAAGATCACTTGTCGTCTTTATAAATGCTATAAAATCTTAAGGAATATTATGAAAATACATATACAAAAACCTTTTGATAATCGAACTCAAGACTTTGATTCAGAAACAAATATTCTTGACAAACATTTTTCAAAACATAAGTAAAATCTAGTCACACTCTTTCAAAACAAGTGATATGGTTTTATAAATGTCTTATCTAAATTTCAAGAATTTAAATCAAACATCTTTCTCCTCATTTCATTAATGATCACATAGGGGGAAATTGTTGAATAATGTTTTTATGTTTTTTATGTGACCATCACTGAAATAAGTCGAAATGTTTTTGAACAAATATTATCAGTTTATTTCAGGTTGCGTAAATTCAAGATCAACCAAACCGAGATCAACCAAACCTGAGAAAAAGACGCTATGTACCAAAGAGCAAAAATGTCACCCAGCTACAGCAATCATGACCCGACAGCACATGTGTAGCAACGTGAAGAAAAACAAAACAAAAGAAGTCAATGGCAGGAACAGCGCAGATCGCGACCCGATCTCAACCCGGATCGCGACCCGATCTAAGGTGTGTCACCGTGATATAATGCTGACCAAAGATCGCGAGCCGATGGCAACCCGACAAGATCGCGACCCGATCTTCTTACCCATCGCGACCCGACCAGATCGCGACCCGATCTCCTTATCGATCGCGACCCGACCCACCTACCACACTCCACCGAGTCGGGTAGTGGCCAGCGCAAAAGCGAACATGACTCAAGATCGCGACCCGATCCCATAGAGGATCGCGACCCGATCTCCGCTGGACAGAACTATAAATAGAGGCTTCCTCTTGCTGATTTTGTACAACCTACACACATTAACCAAGCTCCATACACTCTTACCCACGACCAGAAACCTCTAGATACTCAAATCTCTGCATTTGGCAACAAGAAACAAACCGCAAAACCGCAAGAAACAAGACATCCTCCCGACACCAAAACTTCAAACCTCTAAACAACCTCTACCCGACACCAAACTTCAAACCTCTAAAAAACCTCTACCCGACACCAAAAATCACCAAAACCTCATCCTACCACGAAGAACAAGAAATCGACACATCAAGAAAACTCCACGTTCTTCCGTCATCGATAAGTTCTTTTGAAATTATAATTCCAATAATTTATCTTTGTCGTTATTGATTTATTTAAACTGTTATAAATCAACTGTACCAAATATCCAATACATCCGAATTGAACCGTGACAACCAAAACATATGTGGACTGTATTTAACCGAGACATCTAACCTCTAACTTCTAACTTCTAACCTTTTTTATTTATTGTAAAAAACATGTTATCGTTGATAATGGCGTTTATTACATCAAACCTCTAACTTCTAACTTCTAACCTTTTTTTATTTATTGTAAAAACACGTTATCGTTGATAATGGCGTTTATTACATCTAACCTCTAACTTTTACTTTATTTACCGCTTTCTGTCTATTTATTTATAGCTTTCAGCAACTTAACTTTATTCCGCAACTCTTATTTTTATTCCGCATATTATAGATAAAATACATATCTGTCACACAGTAATCGGCTTAAAAACCTTATTCGTGGAGATCAGTTATCGTATTTTTTCAACAGTTTTGGTTGCACATATTGGGTTTGTGGTGGTAAAGTTTGAAAAGCGGTTTGTGGTTTAAAGATAGTTTGTTGGTATGGTGGTTGTAATGGTTCTGATTTTTGCGGTTGAGAAATGGTTGCTTGCTGACGTGCCGGTAGGTTGCCATCGCGGGTCAGCGCTCCGCACACCATCGCAGCGGAAAAAGGGTTGGTGGTGGTTTATTGTAAAGGTTGAACTGACGGCGGAGTGCATGATGGTATTGATATGGGGGCTGAAACCGCACCACCAGTAGCACTCGTGCTACCAAAATCAAATTCTGACACAGGGGTATAAATGGAACTACACCTATTACCTCGCCCACAGGCTCATGGGTAACATCCTCTACAGTAACACTACTGGGACTCGTTCTAGCTAGACGCCTACATACATGATTCTTGCACGCGGTTCGTTCAATTTAAGAGTCAAAAAGCAAGGGTGATGTTTACACCCCTCGACGGGTACGCATGAACTAGTGCAACACACTTGTCAAAACCAAAAAAAAATACTAACCAAACTCAAATCTCAAAACTAAAACTAAAAATCAGAAAACACCTCCCTACAGATCGTCCTACCTTAAGCTCACAACTCCCCAGCAACGACGCCAAAATTTGACACACCTAGGTCGTCGTGCGGTCAAAAATAGTAAAATACCTCACTCACAATAGTATAGTGGTAGTCAGGGTCGATCCACAGGAGTTTCGTTGTCAAGATAAGACGATAGTTTAGCAACTGCAATGTCACGTTACAGCTAGAGGGACTAACTTGTACTTTCCCAAAACAATCCAAAAATCCAATTCTAAACTCAAAGTGCAAAACCAAATCACACATAAACTAAACTAAGATCCAAGTAATGTACTTACTGAAATCAGAATTAAGATTCAGAATCCAGAAGCACACAAATCAACAATTGCATTCAAACATTCAAATACCAAAATACCGAAAAACATCAATAAACATGGAACCAAATGATTACTTGCATAAACTTCAAAACCAGAACATCCAGATTATTCAAGTACGAAAATAAGAACTCTAACCTACTGCTACTGGTTCTCACAATCCAGAAACACCAAGCTAAGAGCTAAAAACAACTAAATTAATATTGAAAGCAAGTAAAAACATAAAAATACCACAATGGGCTGATGAAATCTCGAAACTTGAGTCAAAGTCCACCTTATGGTCTGATCTTCGCCTCCGGAATTCGACTTAATGGCCTCTATTTATAGTTGTGGAAAATTAGAACCCACGCCGTGCAGAGCTCAAAACCGCGGCGTGCATAGAGCCTTATCCCCATTTTCTCACGGTTTGAATTTCTTCCACCGCCTTACTTCTGACGTGGCACGTCGCGCACACATGCATTCCCGTGGCGCGCATGTCCATTTGGCTCTTTTTTACTTTATCTTCAAACTTGTTCATTTTGTACACGTTTAACCCCTGTTTGTAACATTTCTTTGCAAACAAACACTAGCACAAAAAGTGAGAATACCAATGCATATATGATATATTTCACCAAGAATAGGGCTCAACAACGACTAAAATACTTGATATTACTAGGCGTTGTCATGGACCGTGATGAGAAAGCTCTTGCTACTATTACCATAGCATTATCTCCTGATATTGCCCAAGGTTTCAGAGAATACACTATGGCGAAATCTCTATGGGAAGCACTAATTGAGGTCTATGAAGGCAATGATGACATGAAGCAAAGCAGACAAGGCATGCTTCATCAAAAGTTTAACATGTTCAATCATGTGATTGGTGAATCTCTAGAAGTTCAATTGCAACGTTTCATCGCCTTGAACACCGAGATGGCAACTACTGGAATCGTGCTGTCCAAAGCTGAAGTAAACCAGAAGCTGCTAAATTCTCTTTCAAAGAGCTGGGACATGAATGTGGCAGTAATTAAAAAGACTAGAGATCTTGGCAAACTGTCTCTCTCTGAAGTAATGGCTATCATAAAAGCTTGCGACATGGATGACAAGCAAATAAAGATCAATCATGTTAGTTTATATCAAGCTGCCAACTTGGGTATCTCTACCAATAGTAACTTTTTAGCTCTTCCTGCCAAAGTCAAAACTCAGCAAGCTTCCTCCTCATCAAGCATATCAATGACATCTTCAGTCCCTACTGTTCCTGCTCCTGTTGCTACCACTACTACTTCTACTCCAGCTCTTTACAAAGGAGCTGAAGAAAATCTGGGAATGATGGCTGGTCTCCTAAATTGCTATAATGGTCTCGTTGCTGGTGAGCTGGTTCAGCCTATGATGGTAGAGGATCTTAATCAAGTCAATCCTGATGATCTGGAAGAAATGGATATCTCTTGGCATATCGCTATGGCGATTTTCAGGGCCAAGAGATTCACACAAAGAACCGGCAGAAACAATTGGTAAAATAACAATGGTGACAGAAAGGTGGGATTTAATAAAGCAAATCTTTGATGTTATAAATGCAACGAGCCAGGGCACTTTGCTCGCGAGTGTACTAAGCCCAGGATGGAGAACACTGAGAGGAACCTGGTGCCTGTTGGAACTAATCGTGAAGCTGCTCCTCAACAGCAGAACATAGAAAGAGCCATGGTTGCTTAGCAGTTCACATAGGATAATCAGTTATAGGATCTGAACTTGAATGGAGATGGTAGAGCTCACCTTGCACAGATTGAACGTGATATGGATATTGACGTTGCTGAAGAACAAATGATGGGTCTCCAGTTTGCTTTCATGGTCTCTACCAATCCTTCTTCCACCCCTACCAGTGATGAGGTTAGTGAAACATCTTGTTCTTCACAAGTCTGCATTGATAAAATTGCTAAATATCGTGAAATGAATGATAAGCTTGTTAGAGAAATGTTTGAAATGGAGAATATTGTTTATAACACTAAAAGGAAATTGAAACCTTTCCAAGAAAAGTTAGAAGCCAAAACTTCAGCTTTTACAAATTGCAAGAAGAATTTAGTGTAAAATCTTGTCACCTTAGATTTGCAAACAAAGAAGTTGCTATATTAACGGCTGAAATTGATGCATTGAAATTGAAATTTCAAAATACTGAATTCAATTTTTAAAAGTTTGATGTATCAAGTGAAGTAGTTAAGTCCATACTTGAACATCAAGCAAAACGTTCTAGTAAACACGATGAAGGACTTGGATATAGATCTGTTCCCCCTACTTTTAATAATAATTTTGTTTCAACTTCTGAACCAAAGAATCTGAAGAATGTTATCTTTCGAATTTCATTAAAAAGGATGAATCTGGCACCGCTGAGTTCTGAAATGAAATCTACTGATGCTTCTATCTCATGTGCAGATAAATTGAAAAGGAAGATTGAGGACAAGGAAGAATCACATTTTTCTATTTATGATAAAATTTGTTTGAAAACTGATACTTTTGTTTTGTTTGATGATGAAAAATCTAACATTAAAACTCCTAATGTTTTGAAAAAACCATGTGATGTTAGTATTAAAAATTCTAGGACAAATGTTTTGGGTAACAAATCTGTTGCATGCTTGTGTGTGTGTGGAAATAACTTGAGTAAATCTGGACCTAGACAGAATTCCAATATCACCTTGAAAAGACAAGCATGTTTTAATTGTGGAATTGCTGGACATATAGCCAGAAATTGTCCCTAATACTTGTATGCTTCTCAATATTAACAGGTTTGGCAGAAAGTGCCAAAAGGGAGATCGCATAAAAGAAAACCCTCGAGGTCACGTTCTCGAAATAAAATGTTTAACGACACAAATGTAAGAAATCAAACTACTCAAAACAAAAGGCATGTTTCAAAAGATGACTGTGTCTTACCAAACCTTATGAGATCAAAGTCATCTCAAGAATCAACTTCAAATAGCAGTTCTGATGTAAAACTTAATGCAAATGTTCCCATTTGGACCAAAGACAAAAGATTGAAATTACAGTATAAATGGGTTCCTAAAGGCAGTGTTAAAAAATCTTATGATATTTCACATTTATTAAATCAACATGATATGAGTTTGGAATCCATTTTGTGTATCAATAGTAATGGTCAACCAATTTCCGTTTGGACTGGGTACCTAAATCTAATTAATCCCGCAACTTGTGCAGGAACAGTTACGGAGGAATATCATCAGACCATAGTATGTTGATAGTGGCTATTTCAGGCACATGACAGGCGACATGTCCCAATTGCACAACATTGAAATTTTTAATAGCGGATGTGTCTCCTTTGCGGGTGGTGAAAGAAGAAAGATCACACCAAAAGGATCTGTATCAAATGGCGTGTTGAAGTTTGAGAACGTCAACTTTGTACTTGAGCTCAAGCACAGCTTGCTGAGCGTATCTCAAATTTGTGACAAGGGATTTTCAACCTACTTTACTAAGAAGGAATGTCTTATTCTCAAACCTGGCGTAGTCATCCCCGAGGAGTGGATTCTTGTTCGATCATAATGTCAAAAAAATTCCTACATGATCGACATGAATCACAACACTCCAGAAAATGTCACTTGCTTATTCTCAAAAGCTTCAGAACAGAATGCCATGTTATGGCATCGACGTCTGGGTCATGCCAATGCGAAAAATCTAAATCGTCTTGCAAAGAATGATCTTGTCCAGGGGCTTCCAATCAAGGAGTTCATTACATTTTAAAAATGTGTTGTCTGTGCTCAAGGCAAACATCATCGGAATCCGCACAAGCCCAAAATGTTTAATTCCATTGACTCACTCCTTCAGTTGCTTCACATGGATCTTTTTGGCCATGTTAATGTTCTTAGTATTAACCGAAGTGCTTATTGATTAGTTATTATTGATGATTACTCACCTTTTACTTGGGTTTTCTTTTTGAAGAAAAAAAGTGAAACTACAGAGCTGGTCATGAAATTCATCACTCTTATCGAGAATCAAACGAATCTGAAGACGAAGGCCATCCAATGCGACAATGGAACTGAGTTCAAGAACATGGTATTGAATAAGTTTTGTGCAGATAAGGGAGTGCAGTGTCAGTATAGTGCCGCTCGAACTCCTCAACAAAATGGTGTTGCTGAGCGTCGGAATAGAACTTTGATTGATTTTGCGCGTACCATGTTGTGCGACTCTAAATTGTCAGTGATCTTTTGGGCTGAAGCAATTAATACAGCCCGTTATGTTCAGAATCGGGTCATCATCAACAAATATCAAATGAAGACTCCATATGAGATTCTCTATGGCCGCAAACCAAACGTCTCACATTTTCGTACCTGCGATTGTCCTTGCACTCTTCTTCATCTTGAAGCACTCCGAAGCTCAACTCCAAAGCGGATGATTGTTACTTCGTGAGATATGCAAGTAAAACTGCATATCGGGTGTACAACAAGGTGACCAAGCAGATCGTGGAATCGTATGACGTGGGATGGCTAGAAGAGAACGAGGCGGATGCCCGTGTTGGAACGGACTGGTTGTTTAACTATGCTGAGTTGTTTAAACCGTTCTATGTGTTTTCTGGTGATGTTTCAAGTACACAAACATGTTCTAGTGGAGTCAACAGAGATGATGATGCAGAAATCATTCCTGATCTCATCAATCCGCCAGTTTGAAGACCCTGCTCCAAATGACAGTCTATCTTCTGCCTCCACTATTGTAACTGAAAATGCTCCTCCTGACTCATCTCAGGTTGTTGGCGAACCTCTAATTGTCGATCAATCTGCTTCTCCTGAAGATGATCTCAACTCTGATCCTGCTGATCTTTTAGACTCCACTCTAATGGATTCCCTATTTCCTGAGAGAATTCCTGACGAGTATGTTGCATGTACATCTCACGAATTCAGAGATTCTGACAGAGGTGCTTCAGACTCAGGCAGTGTTGAGAATATACAAATCTTCCGATTTCTGCTGCTACGGTAGAACATGTTGTGCCTTCTAGAATACAACGCGATCACCCAATTGACAACATGATTGGCTCTTTGGATGAAGGGGTTGAAACCAGAAGCCAAAGTGGTCCAGTCAACGAGTGCCTCTATTCATGCTTTATCTCTCAAATAGAGTCGAAGAATGTTCAGATGGAACTTAATGAACGTAGTTGGGTTGATGCCATCCATGAAGAGCTTAATCAGTTCGCAAAGTTGAATTTCTGGAAATTGGTGGAACTACCCAAGGGCAAGAAATCTCTTGACACGAGATGGGTATTTCGCAACAAGCAAGATGACTCAGGAGTTATAGTACGCAACAAGGCACGCCTGGTGGTTCGTGGTTTTCGTCAGATTAAAGGCCTTGATTATACGAAAGTCTATGCTCCGGTGGCTCGACTTGAAGCAATTCATATTTTTCTTTCCTACGCATCATACATGATCTTTATTGTCTACTAGATGGACGTTAAGATTGCTTTCTTGTACGGTGAAGTGAAAGAAGAAATTTATGTTGACCAACCTACGGGTTTTGTCAACTCTAAATTTCCGAATCATGTCTACAAGCTCGATAAGGCTCTCTATGGTCTTCATCAAGCTCCCTGTGCCTTGGTATGCAACATTGACGGATCATTTGTTGCAACATGGTTACACAGGAGGCACCATTGATCAAACTCTGTTCATTAAGCGTCAAAATGAAGACCAAATTGTTGTCCAAATCTATGTGGATGACATTATCTTTGGTTCTCTAAGTGAAGCCTTATGTAATGAATTTGAGCAAGTGATGAAGAAACGATTTGAGATGAGTTCATTGGGTGAGATGACAATGTTCCTAGCTCAACGGGTATCTTGCTTAGCCAAGGCAAATATGTGGAGGATATTCTCGAGAAATTTGAATTCAAGAATGTAAAAGTTGCCAATACCCCGATGTCTGAGCGACCACTACTTTCCTTAGATCCAGATGGAGAACCAGTCGATCAAACGTTCTATCATTCTATGATTGGATCTCTAATGTATTTGATGGCAAGTAGACCAGATATTGTATTTGTTGTCTGCCAGTGCGCTCGACATCAGGCTAATCCTAAAAACTCTCATTTAACTGTTGTCAAACGAATCTTTAGATACCTTAAAGGGAGACCTAAATTAGGTCTCTGGTATCCAAAGAACCGTGAATTTGATCTTTATGCATTTTCAAATAGCAATTATGGAGGTTGCAACATTGGCAGAAAGTCTACCAGTGCTGGATGTCAATTCTTTGGAGACCTACTAATTTCCTGGCAGTGCAAGAAACAGTAGACCGTGTCAACTTCTACAGCTGAGGCTGAGTATGTTGCTTGTTCTCAGGTCATTTGGATGCATCATCAACTCCTTAACTATGGTATGAACTTTCTTGACACTCCCATTTTTTGCGACAATGAGGCGGCTATCCAAATTGTGAAAAACCGTGTCCAACATTCTAAGACCAAACACATCGACATAAAAGTTTACTTTATTTGAAAGTACTACGAGCGAAAATTGATTCACTTGGAATCAGTCCACACATATAACAATGTGGCATACTTATTCACAAAACCTTTTGCAAAAGCTCGGTTTGATGTGCTTGTGGCTATGCTTAAAATTATATGCTTTGATGACTGTTGAATCAGTTTTGTAAATATTGTACATTACGGGGAGAATTAAACCAAACAAAAAATACAAAAATATGTTTTACCTTTATGTCTTTCCTCTAAAGAAAATTTTAGAAATCCAAAAACATCATTTACCGACGACGCACAGAGTAATAACACTAGCTGCTGAGGTAACATTTAAGTGCTAGTGATTCTTATTATTACACCATAGTAAGTTTAAGCACTGACAACCGTTTCTTAACCAAATCTAAAGGTTTCTTCTATAACACCAACTTCTAGACACTTTGAGTAAAGCCACTCAGAGTCGAGAGTTAAAAAAGTCTGTGCTGATGGTTAGATTGCGTACCATAATCTATCACACGCATCAATCCATTCTCAACCACCTCTATATTTCTATTTCTAGAAATAGACGATTCATCACTTTAAACCAAGTGATAATGATATTTCGAAACTCTATGACAGTGATCTCTGCTACAATACCAGTACTAGAGGTGAGGCATCAACAAGTATTATTACCTACAAAGCTTTTAATTCAAGAGTTGGATGACTCAGTGTACTCAAACAATCGTAGTGCGTTCCTCCGGGTTCACACAGATACTGCGAGAAGTCTCATTCTGAGCCAAGGATGAATCCTTGAACAACTGTGGTGAGAGTTTGTAACTCCATGACCCACAGGATTTGCAGTTAAGGATCGTATCGAGAAGCGCCAGCTCAAGTTGAAGTTTAAGAATTTCGACATAAATTTCCTGTTTCCAAAGAAGGTGAAAGCTCAATTCCATGTGACAAGCTGCTTGATTTCCTCCTCAGTCGGTCTGTTGCTACAACTACACCTGTATGTGATCAAGAAGAGATGAAAAATCAGACTCCAGTCAAAGACAAAGTCAAATTAAAAGCTAGATGTGCTGATTCAAGACCTATGCTAAAGACCGGCTTGCCCAATGAACTTACAAAGTCAAATTTGAAGACAGTCTGATATTGAAGACAAAAGTTGTCTCTGCAACACGCTGATTGTTACCAACATCTATACCCGTCACCTGCTAAGGGGGAGAGTGTTATGCTAAGGGGGATATTTTTGAAATATTCTGCAGTGTACTACTGAATCATGTTCAAGTCAGAGCTCGAAGATAAATGAAAGCATTAAACCAAGGGGGAGATTCTTAAGACTTACTTTAGTGGTTTAATCTTTGCATTTATAGGGTCTAAAATAGAAAATATCATAGTTTAGGGGCCTGTTTGAGGATTTCGGCCTGGGACGGAAATCCCCTTGGATTTCGGTCAGGCCTGGCTATGGATTTCGGTCTGATGAGCTTAGGATTTCGGTTCGGATAGCTTAGGTATATATATGTGTCCCTAGCCTTCATTTGGTAAGTTATTTGTTTTGGAGCCTTAGACTAGCATAGCAAAAGTCTTTTGTTCAAGCAACTATTGTTCTTATGTACCCGACTTTATCAATATAAAGTGTGCATTGAAGAACTATTCTCCGTGTGTTTGATCGATTGATTGATACCTGCTTAGATCTAGGATTGTTCGGGACCTACAATATCATGGGTATTTTGGGAAATAAAACACTTACTTGAGCTTCGGCCGACTGTACGCATCACATCTCATTCCTTTCGAAACCCATTTATCCATTAAAAATCATAAGTCAGGTGTGCATACCATGTTTCAAATTCCCAAGCAAAAATCAAACAAGAACTTGCACGAGAATCTTCCACATGTTACTCAGCCCAACTATTTAGAAATTTTATTTACGAATGGTTTTTGCTTTGAAAATCGTTTTAGAAAAATCCTCAAATACCTGGTTTGAGTATGGAATTCCAGTCATGTTCATCCATATCCTTGGAATCACATTCCTGTTCATCCAAATCCCTCAAACTAAGGCTTTGATACCAACTTGTAACATCCCAAATTTCGTAATAATTTTTTCATTTTAAAAACGGTTCAAATACATAAAAAGGGTTTCTAAATAAATTCATCCCAATTAAAACTTAATATTAAAAACATATAAAATTGTATATACAAAAATATTATTCAGCGAAAGACTCAGATACCAAAACTCCAGATGTGGTACAGTCGCGTCGTGCTCCAGGCTCAAGCCTACAGATACCTGAAAAACGGTTAGGGTGAAAGAGTAAGCACAAAGCTTAGTGGGTTCCATAAAATACCACATGATTCATCACATAAAGTCATCGTTTAACAAATCATCGTTGGCTCTCCGGCCTGCCCCTATCCGCGGATAATCATCGTGTGACTCTCGGGCTTGCCTCGATCCATCCTGGCTCTCGGGCTTTCCTCGATCCGCCAGTAATCATCGTCATCGACTTTCAACGGCAAACATTGTCATCGAATTTCGTAGGCAAACATCGTCATCGACTTTCCTCGGCATCGTCATCGACTTTCCTCGGCAAACACGTAAGGCACATACAACAATTATTAAACAAAGTAATAAGGCTACCTAGGCATACAATATCGATCATAGTATAGTGAAAAGACTCACCTGATCCACAAAAGCCAGACAGCACTCCTCATACGCATCTACAGATCCGACAATGCGAATTTCCTAACAAAGATAAACTCCACTTAAAACTTCCTAAGCCCCAAACAGGATAAACCTCTAAGATCGGTGCCCCAAACTCTCAAGCCTGACCAAAAGCCAAACTGGTCAAAAAATTAAAACAGTCAATTGTCAAAGTCAACAAAAGTCAACAGGCACAGTTAGCGTCGCTAACTCCCCTAGTTAGCGTCGCTAACTATGAACAGTCTCAAAAGTCCATTAAGCTCTTAATCTGTTAAGCCAAGGTCTTAATCCTTCCAGGGACATTCCAAACAGTCCCAAAGTCCATAAAAATCCCAACTTTAACATTCTAACATAATCACACAAGCTAAAGAATAAGATCCTAGTCCAAAATAGTCCAAAACTAACCAAAATCACCAAAGAGAGTTTGGCTTACTCTCTAAACCAATCTAATGGTTCTAAATCAGACAATCACCAAAAAGGACCATTACATCATTTCAATCCATAAAATCCCACTAGAAACATCATAAGAACCTTGAAAAATCATAAAGGTGGGAACTTTACTCACAATGGTCTAGAAAATGCATATCTTTGAAGCTTCACTCAAGAGGAACAACGTATAGCGTCACCACCTTCCTTCTAGTATCATCAAGTCTTCAAAAATCCATCCAACCACACCAAAATTATCAAAAATCCATTCCAGAAGTCTAGAGAGAGAGAACATTTTGGAGGCTGAAAAGTCGCAAAATGTGGCTGTCCTAGGGTTTCCCACCCTTAGATATGATCCAAACATCAAATTTTCGGGTTTTGGCCCATTTTCAGTAGTTAGCATAGCTAACTGCACAACGTGCAAACCCATTACCATCACCACACATTAGTATCAGTAACACTATAGTTAGCGGCGCTAATGTCCTCTTTCACACATTTTCCAATTTTTGCTTCATTTAAACTCGAGACTTGGACTATGCGGGATTAGGTTCTTACAGTTACTAAGGGAGCTATGGCTTGACAATATGACTATAAATAATTGTGTTAGTTTTTTTCTAGAGGTAGTTTTTGAAGGCTTGAGTGTGAAAATAATTCTTGAACTTTCAAAATCAATTAGCCACACTTCTAGAGCGTGTTGACTATTGGAGTAATGTGGTATGCCACCACGACCTATTATTATGTGTTTTGTTTCAGATGAGGGGCTACCTCAACAAAAGTTTGTGATGTCTGTTTTTGCATGTTTCTATAATGGTTGGTTTCGAGTCATCCTTTAAGTTTAATGGTTGATCTAGAATCAGCCATTATTACTTTTTTCTTTTTGTTTTAGGATGGTTTTTTTGGGATCTTGTGCAAACGTCAATTTATTATAAATTATGTCTGACATTTTAGTGTTTTACAGTTATGTATAATATTTATTTAGGTTAATTAGTTTATATACTTTGTGCAATATCAAACTGAAAATATTTAGAACAACATTGTTGTTCATTCTCATTACTTAGACCAAAATGATACAAATCGTCATTACATTCCGTACAAACTTAATTCTCAGGCTAAATATCGGGAAACTGTAATAGATACATCGTTTTTTGGCAAATCTCATTTACTATAGATTGTGTCTCACATGTTTATGACATCTTTAGTGTGTAATATTTATTTAGGTTGCTTTATATTTTGTGTAATATCAAACTGAAAAATTCCATGAATGATAGTATTATTCATTTTCATTACTTATACAAAAACAATAGAAATCGTCATTACATTCATAACAAACTTAATTTTCTGGCCAAAAATCAGAAACGGTAACATATACATTGCTTTTCCATGGTCAATAATACATCCTCTAATTATTGTAATGTTTGCAAGATGGTCGCGTTCTGCCACGTGTTTGTCAATTTCTACTGCCGCACGATTAATGCACTTTTCATTAATGCACTTTTCTGTTGATTTTGTTTTTTCTTACTATCTTTTACCCATTCAAACTATTCTTTCACGTCTTCACTAAGAACTACTGCATGTTCATTAAGTATATGACTTTTTTCTAAGGTCCTTCGATTACGTTCTTCAACATTCATCCTTGTTTCAAATATATCATCAGACATATTAGGAAATCGGGTTAAACTCAAACAAATTTAACAATCTTCATTCACAATGTCAAACACCAACTTTAGATGAACTCATTTTACAATGTAGCAGATAATGTTATTATTAAAATACTTTATATTGTACTCAAATGTGATGGTAGGTGTAAATTAAATATAAAGTGTGTAGAACTTAAATATGACCAAATCAGTTGTAAATGTACCGGAAAGATAAGTCAAACTATGTACCATTTTATTTGTGAAATTCATAACTAGTTTGGTGATTGGGTTAATTTTTTACTATTTCTTGAAAAGTAGTTAACATAGTTGCCAATTTTTTTCTTCAATTTAAAAAATATGTATAATGGGCACTTCATTTATATGTGCCTTTTAATAAGCTTTTTGGACATTAAAATCGCTTAATAAACCACTCACACTGATTTTGACATCTTCAAGAAATTTAGCATGCTTGGTTTCTACAATCTGGGCATTATATGACGAAACATAGAATCGACCACATTTAGACCTTTTAGGATACCAAGATGAAAAAAGAAACTTACAGTTTTCATATCAAGTTTCGTAATTCAGGATTGTAGATTTTTGTTTTGGTTGGACAACCGCACAACTTTTAATACATTAAGCTTGGTTCCTTTCAATCCAAAAGTCAAAAGGATTTTTAGGAACAGACATTGAAGGAACTATATTCATGATGTGGAACTTTAATGCCTTGGTCCATAACAATTTGGGCAAGTTAGTATTTACAAGCATGCTTTGCACCATTTGATTAAAGTTCGTCCTCCTTTTGGGAATGTTGTCTTAGTAAGGAGTATTAGTCATGATGCATTGGTTAATTATTTCACGACCTTTACAAAATTCAAAGAAGGATCAGGGTGCTTAGCCAACGTCTGTATGCCTACTGTAATATTCACCGTCCCTGTCTGATCTCACAATTTTATTTTCCGGTCAAGTTGATTTTCAACTTTGACACTAAAGGTTTTACGTAATTCAGTAGATTCATCAGACCTTTCATTCAGCAAGTACGTACTTGTGTCACATGATTAAACAACCACAAAAGTTATATATATATGATTTATAACCACTTATGTCCTCTAGAAAAGGTCCACAAAAGTCGGTAAGGATCAACTTTAATAATATTTTGACTTCTTGTAGATATCCTCTTATTCCCTCTATACACTTAATGCATTTACAATTTATTTAGACAAGTCAACTTACACATCTTATTATGTGATATATGTCATAAGCATTACTGTCATAACATAAATGAAGTCTCCACTTCTCAATTTCGTTCCTTAACATTACAAGATGATAAAGATTCTAAAAGGTGGTTTTTGAGTTGTATTTTATCGAGTATCACTCTAAAACAACCATAGCCAACAATATAGGAACAAAAACTAATCATTGTATCAAACATAACAACATAGCTAACATTCGGCAAGTTAGATACAAATAATAAGTTTCGTGTTATACTCAATACTCAATACTTCTTTGTTTAAGTTTTCATTAAGACATAAAGAATAACCATTTTATAAAAAAATGAAGGTTATCCAACTACTTCTTTGTTTAAGTCTTCATTATTCCCAACTATAATTCTTTACTGATTTCAATCCATTTTCTAGATTATACGAAATCTTTGCAACATTTTAGACAAGATTTCACGGTATCAAAATCGAACCATCGTGAGTAGGGAAAAGTTATATTTAGGGACACATAAATCATAAAATATTTTTATCACATTCCTTGCAAGCCATTTTATGAATATGTGACAGGTTCGTCGATTATGTCGTTTCTTATGACAAAAAACGAAATGAGTTTATTGTCGGTCTTACATGTAGTTTGACTTGACTTTAGACATTACTCGAACATTATCCCTCATTAACATGAGTATCATTATTCATCTTAATAAGATCCGTGTATTTTAAATGCATGCAAAGAAGTCACTTATGTGATTTAACGGGATACTAACAATTAAAGCATATCAGTACAACTATTATAAACACCAAAATAACAGGTCAGGTAGACACCTTATTCAATTATCAGTTTCGCTTTGGCGAGACCAACGATTAAATATTATGGTGTCCTAAAAGTTATACTACACTACATAAATATTGTAATGACATTTGGACATAAGTACAATATTTATGCATATTATGCTTGAAATTCATTGTAAGAACACTACTACAAATTACTATATAGGACTCGCCAAATAGGACCCGGTTTTTGAAAAAACCGGGATATATTATATAAAAACCGGGATTTATAGAGGGAAAAGCTATATGACACGGTTAATCTTAAGAAACCGGGGTATATGTTATATATAAATAACTCGGTTCTCAACATAACAACCGGGTCCTTTAAATGTATAACCATGTAACCCGGCCTCTAAAAAACAAACGGGTTCTGTTAGTATTAAAGTAATATAAATGTGCTTTACAACACCGACTGAATTTTGAACTCCATACAAAAATTTCAAAACCCCGCGGCGTTTATTCCCCAAATTTTCAAAACCCCGCCGTTTAATGTGCGGTTTATTCCCCAATTTTTTAAAACCCCGCCATTTAATGTTCTCTATATGCCCCAAAATTTTGAAGGGAAAAAGAAAACCAAGTCAGAAGGTTTAGAACTAGCCTTCCTCCTCATCGTCTTGCTACAATACGTGATTATTGTGTGTGTGATTCTCTCCTCTAAACTGTGCGATTCTTAGCTCCATGCTAGTGTGGTTCCCGGACTCTAAACATGTGCGATTCTCATCTTTAGCAGGTATATTAAACGTTTTCTGTTCTTCACGATATCTTCTAAGCTTAGATGTGATTTGGGGTTAGGGGTACAACATTAGATGCAAAATGTACATGCAGATGATATCGATGTTTCCCTTATCAACCTCAATTCTAAAACCAAAGGAATTTTGCAGGGGTTTCTGACCATTTTGCTGCTTCACTAGGGTTGAGTAATACCAGCAACAACTTTTCTATTGGCGCCACCTTCTCCTTCAGCACCGCCTTGTGTATCGGTAAGTTCTCTCCCATCCTGGGTATGACGAAATTGCTGAAAATCTAAAAAAAATGAAATTGGACTAGGTTGGGCATGCGTTTTGATATTGCGGAGTTTGATTCTGGTGATGGTGGATCCGATTATGGGGAACTTAGGTAAGTGCCACTGATCTCTCTGGTCCACTGATCTCTCTGGTCCAGATCTATATAGCTGAGAGAGGTTAGACCTTATATAATGACTTTGTTTCTATTCTCTATTAACAGAGATGAAGATCAAAAAGCTCATGCCTATGGATGCAGAGTCCAGAAGACTGATTGACTGGATGGAGAAAGGCATACTGATTTACAGCATTCATGTGCTTTTGAGCCTTAGGTTTTTTATTTTTATTACTTAGTTTTCCATAAGTTTTTTTTGCAGGTGTATATGATGCTTTGCAGAAGAAATATCTCAGGACACTAATGTTCTGCGTGTGCCAGACAGTAGAAGGACCAATGATTGAAGAATATTCCTGTTAGCTTTCAGTAATTGTTATAATTTGAATGGGTAATAGGAATTTACTATGCTTAACTAAGATATTATTATCTATTATCCTGCAGTTTCTTTCAGTTACTCGAATACTGACAGCCAAGAGGTTTCTATGAATGTCAATCGAATTGGAAACAAGAAGCAAGGGGAAACATTCAAGTGTAACTCCACCACAGAGATCACCCCAAATCAAATGAAGTAATATCCATATTCTGTTATCATTTGGTTTATTAATACATGTGTGATCTTAATCTATCAATACAACATTCAACCTCAGGAGTTCTGCTTGTAAAATGGTTCGTACCCTGATTCAACTGATGCGAACTTTAGATAAAATGCCAGAAGAGGTACGCTTTTTTGATGTAGTAACATGTATACGGAATTTTTTATCTTGAAATTCAAGTTTTTCATCTATTTTGACTATTGTTTCAGCGCACTATTTTGATGAAACTCCTCTACTATGATAATGTCACGGTATAATTTTCCTAACTCTTTTCTTCTGTTCTTTTCACACAAATTATAACCAATTATATTGCACATTGTCAGAAGTATATTGTGATAAACTATACTTAATATCCATTTTTTAATCTTGTAGCCTGCTGATTATGAGCCCCCATTCTTCAGAGGCTGCACAGAGGAAGAAGCCCATACATTAACATACCTGATATGGATCCTGCAAAAATTGATATTAAAAGAACCCTTGAAATGAACTTAAGGCTTTGGGTTATACCTCCCAATGCCACTGATGAAGTGAAGTTGATGTTAAAATCCTCTCAACTGGATATATATTTGAGAACATCTTTGTAGATACTTTGTAAGAACAGATCTAAGTGTTAATAGTTAGTATGTTTTTAGAATTAAAGTGGAGACTTTTTTATTGGTTAAATGCAAAAGGAGCAATCTAAGAAATAAATTGTACATTTGTTTGTGTTGGCATTGGTTATATTTTCATAAAAAATATTATTGTAAAAATAGACTTGATTTGTTTATCTAGTAACCGACCAATAATCCAAACATTAAAGCTTGTCTAGAAACTAGGTTTTGATGTGTAAAAATAAGTCATTTTGAATCTTATAAAACCCGGTTTTTTGGATTAGAACTGGGCTGTTTTTATCATATAAGACCCGGTTTTTTGGATGGGAACCGGGCTCTTTTTATCATATAAGACCCGGTTTGAAAACCGGGTTATATTTCATTTTTCGCATATGACTCGCCAGTCATAAAACCCGGTTGAAAACCGGGTTATATAAGTGATATAACCGGGTCCTATAACGCATTTTGTAGTAGTGGAATCACCATCCAATTAGCATTTGGGTTCATTGAATGTTTAATGTGGTATTCAATCATTTCCAATGTCAAACATAAGCGACCTTTTTTGGTCCAGTCACTTAAATGTAACACCAAAATTACCATTTATCACTTAACAAAAAGGCATTAAAATTTATCAAACTTACGATTAATGTGTTGTTTTGATAAACACCTAATTAAGGAAAAAGTATATAGATGGATATCAGTTAAATTTTCTAAAGTTATTACAACAACAAATTGAAAATAAAAAGTTGACGTTTTGTTTCGGTATACATCTTCCACTTGAACAATTAATTGGCCACTTTGGAGACATACTAGATTAAGATTAAAAAAATGCTTTGTTTTTATACAATAATCCACAAAAAAAACCTAATACGTGGCCCTTTTCTTTCAAGACCCATTAATGAAGACATTTCAACTCGGTATATATTTGTAACAAAGCAAACAATAATGTTTAATTGTTTTTTTTTTTTTTTTTTGTCTCACGTAAACATACTTTACGTTTTTTTTTGGAATCGGCGGTTGATCAACGGAAGCCCCTCCACATTTTTCAATGGAGGCCCGAGTTCGAATCATCCAAGGGCAGATCGAACCCATAGGGATTCCAGGGAGAAAACTCCACTAATGGGACCTTAGAGCCTAAGCTCTGCAGGATGCAGGGTAGCTTGCATATAGCAAGATTCGAACCCCTGATCTTACGTAAATGAGATATATAGTGCCAGTGATAATATTAAGGTGGGAATTCTTCTTTTGACAATGTTTAATAGATATAATTTTAGCCGTATATTTGAAACCATTTTATGTACTGATTTTCAAAATAAATAAAGCATATTTAAATTGACAACTGGCTCTAATATAGAGAATCTTAAAATCCAAATAAGTGACAAGCCTTTTTAATTAAAATAATTAAAGAAAATACAAAAGATTTTGTATTTGGGGTCTTATATATGGATAAAGGAATGAAGGTCATTGTCATTTGGATTAATCTAAAATTTAAATAGTAAATATGCTTAATATGCATTTAGTAATAATGAAAATTAGGCTGGCAAACAAATAAGTTAGGCCCATTTACAGTATCCAAATATTCAATTAGGGTACCGTCAATTTCTTTATCCCCAAACATACCACGTACCATTCATTTGTATGAAAAAAATAAACGCAGAAAGAAAAGAAAGAAAAGCCGATGTCTTTCATGGCAAACAAGTCTTTTTTATCATTGAAGTTCTATAGAAGAAAAGTCGCTATTGTCCAAGGCAAATGTATTTTTTTTAGGACAGACATATATATTTGCCATCGTCTGGGCCGTTCCAAGCCGATTTGAGGCCCGGGGCGAAATAAAAAATTGAGGCCCCATACGATATTTTTTTTAAGGAGGGCGGTACCTCCGAAATTTTTTATTAATTAAAAAAATAGTACAATAGCAGGCTGTGGACTCCCCACCTATGGAAAAAAAGTCATGGGACAAACCCCTATATGCCAAACAACCTAACAACTACATATTACAAAATACATAAAAATAGGAAAAAAAATATAATAATAAAAACTATTGATACTTACATTTTCGAGCCTTTGTAGATGCAAAGTCACTAATAATGGTATCAACATCAATATTGTCTAACATATCTTTCTCTATGCATAACGTAGCCAAACCATTTAATCTTTCTTGTGACATTGATGATCTTAAATAGTTTTTTAATAATTTTAATTTTAAAAAACTTCTTTCTGCTGAAGCTACAGTAACAGGCAGAGTTAATAATATTCGATATGCAATGACAACATTTTGATAACAATATTTATATTTAACAAACTCTAAAATTTCAATCTCGGACATATGTCGATTTGGTAAAATCGTTTGCAACACTTTGAGTTCCGACATAAAATCATTTAGGTCCGCATCACATAAGTTATTATGAGAAAAACTATTTGCAAAATTGGTACAACATTTTTAAGTTCATTGCCATCTAATATTTTAGTTTTTTCGAGTCATATAAAAAACCAAAAATATTTTTAAATTTTGTTAATTGCTCAAATCTAGCATCTAATGAATTAATTGCAACATCAACAACATATGTAAAATACTCAATTGTAAAATATTCTTCGGGAGATTCAAATTCATGTTCAATAGTAGTTTCATCAACTTGTTTTGTTTTAGTGATTTTGCGTTTTTTTTGGAAATGTAGGTTCAATATTCATCTCGATTACAATAGCATTAACATTTTCTATACTAGTGGCAAATCATTTATTTCTATACTTTTTAAAAAAAATGTCATTATATCTTTTAATAGATCAATAGTTGCATCAGTAGACATAATTTTAGTTTGCAACTTTTTACTAACCTTATTATTGATGTTTTCATCATCAATTTTAATATTATCATCTTGATTATTCATATTTTCATCTTTATTATTCATATTTTCACATTCGTTATTAACATTTTCATGTGTATCATTTCCGACTTCATTTGGTTCGTTTTGTTGCTCATTTGATGCACTAGAAGAACCTAATTTTTTATAAACTTGTTCATTGATCCTTTTTGTCATTCTATAGATTGTTCAATTATTTGTTTTCTTTTTCTTTTTTGACTACCAGACAAATGCTTTCTAGGAAACATATTTAAACTCACTTATTAACTATACCTAATAGCAATCAGCAGATTATTAATAAATTAAAACTAGTAGCAGGTTAATAAAAGAGAAAGAAAACTACATTCAAGAAGAGGAATTCGATTTTAGCAATCTTAATGTGACTGTAATGCTCTTCTGAAGATTTCAGCAACTCTAATCAACTGATGTATACTTCAATCTTCAATAACAGAGATTGTAATGCTCTTCTCAAGATTTCTGCATCGGCCAAATTTTCGTTTCTTGAACAATACCAATAACAGAGCCCGTGATGAAAGATAAAAACAAAACATTAGCATCAATGATTCAATGTATTTACAATCATACAATGAATCTATTTCCCCTGATGTAGACAACAAATCAATTAATCATATCAAAACAAGTGAACTCGGATAAGTAAATAAGAAGCAAATAGTCGAATCCAATTTCATTGAATGCGATGAAGAGGCAGAACGGAGATGATGGAGCGAATTTCAATACCTGATGATATGAATCGGACCACTCTGAGTCTGATGATATGAATAGCGAATTAGCAAATAGCAGTGGCAATCGAACCAGGGCCGGAGAAACAACAATTGTCGAGATTGTCGAGATGATTGTCAATAAGTATGCCACAGCGGTGATGATGAACGATGATGATTGTCGAGATGATTGTCAATTGACCGATGAATCGATGAAACGATGATGATGTAGACGACGATGAACGACGATGAAAAAGAATCGACAATCGGTTGTGTGGGGCTTTTAATTCAGACATCTGAGTTTTTTAGGCCCCTGGAAAGATGCGATTACATACCCCAAACAAATGCAAAAAAAAAAAAAAAAAAAAAAAAAAAAAAAAAAAAAACAGAAAAACAGAAAAACAAAGACAATAGGATTCTAACCTGGGCCCCTTGTGCCTCCATATCCAACGCCTTTTCCATCTGATCTGCAATGACTTTTGAATCTATTTTGCTAAAGATAATACATATACTAAACATGTGTATATATATATATATATATATATATATATATATATATATATATATATATATATATATATATATATATATATATATATATATATATATATATATATATATATATAAAAGGACCGTAACTCGTCAGGGCCCCGAGATTAGACGAGGCCCTGGGCGGTCGGCCCTGGCCATCGCTTGTCTATTGTGAATGGGTGAGCAAATGACGTAATTCCAATATATAATATATGTTGTTAATTAATTTTAAACGGAAATAATTTTGTCAATGATAAATTTAAAACCCAAAAATTGGTGTGGGTTTAAGGATTCTGATTTAGTAAAACACTTTATTAAAACAAATTTTGAAGTTTTAAAATAATGGGGAATTTAGGCAAGCAAAATGGATATACGGTTTTCCCTTTCGCACGCACAAGGTGAATATATTCCAAATTAAATTTGTGTTCTGTCTAGTTTTTATCCTCATCATTTTCTTAAATCAGTGAACTTTAAGCAAGCAGTGTATCATGTTTAATTTAGAGTCTCTTTTATAAATGTATTGGATCATGATAATCAAACACATGCTCTTGTACCACATACTAAAATTTATGAACATAATTACAGTATCATTCAACATAAACTCGATGAACCTTAAACTAAAAGAGAACACTTACTTGAAGTTGAGAACAGTGATAACTTTATGGTTATTGATGCCAGTGATTCTTCTTTACTTCCCGTAATGGTGTCTTATTGATCAATCTGATGGATGGATAACAAACACAAACTTATGGTGTTTATATAGAGAGAAGTTGGAGGAGATGAAACCTTAGAAATTTCGATCATTAATTTCTCTCGTAATTGTGTGTTTAATTCATCAATTATTACATCTTATGGGTAGGTTATAGAGCCACATATATTTAGTCCCTCAAGTTATAGAAAAATGTCATATCCGTCATACTACATAACTTTAAGTCTAGGGACCTGATATGTCATTATGACAAGCATTACTGTACAAAATATAATCATACCGAACATGTAACTAACATTATAAAATAGTTTGAAGGCCATACTAATGGTTATTTTCCAACATAACTCTCTATGTATAACATCATATTCTATCCGTTGTTTGTTGATTGTATATATTTGTTAACAACATATATTTTTTCCAAACTCCGCAAAACTTCTTCACTTGAAGGCCTATCCCTATGTTCCAAAGCAACGCATCTTATTGCAAGTGCAACGCATTCAAAAGCACCTTCTAGGTGATAGTTTTGTCCAAGACGTCGATCCATTATGTTCTTTAGCACGCTTCGGTCAGCTAGGAATGGGCTTGCCCATTCTTTGTTACTGAACATATGAATGGCTGGCTGCATATCCAATGCCCGTTGGCCTGTTAGGGTTTCCAGCAACACAACCCCAAAACTATAGATGTCACTCTTCATAGTTAAGCGACCTATAACATTGAAGTATATTGTTTATATAATAATAAAAGAGACAGAGACAGAGCTTAACTTTTGAAACCACTACAATTGGTATATTTGGTGAGAAAACACAAATCGTTCTTGAAAAAAATTATGTTCTTTCTTCGTATTTATGTTTCCACAAATTATCTGAAAAGCCATAATAGTTATGTTTTGCAAGAATGATATATGTTTTGTTAGAAAAACCAAACACAATAGTTCTATAGTCAATCATTCAAATATCAGTTTGTTAGATGGTAACTTACCAGACCTAACGTACCCTGGGTCTACATAACCAAAGGTACCCAAAACACGTCTAGAAACATATATATATCAACCCAATTTGAGGGCCAGATTTTGCCAGCTCAAAATTCCCAAGCTTTGCGTTAAAATTCTAGTATATAAAAAAAAGTCAAAATAAATGGTTAACTTCAAATGCCTAAAAACCAAAAGCATCAAACTGGTTTGCTCACCAACAAAATTCTCAAATAGATTAAGACTACCTTATCCAAGAATATATTGGAGGCTTTAACGTTACGGTGTATGATTTGATGTTTTGATGAATGTATATAAGTGAGTGCACGGGCTACCCCTATCATTATCATAAGCCTTATTCCCCATGAAAGTGATTCCACAACATCTCGTGCATCTGCAACATTAGTATTTATGTCACATCAGTTACTTCATTCCAACAATTCAACTATTTAGTACAGAAAATCAAACAATAGTTTTTCAAGAGAGATTAAAGTGTATTACCTCCAAATAAAAAGTGACCCAAATTTTGTTTTTCCATGTACTCGTAAACAAGCAAGGGTTGGTGTTTTTTATCGTCACAGTATCCCAGCAGCCTAATTATGTTTGGATGAGCCAACCGTCCTAAGACTCCCAGCACTGTCTACTTTCACAAAAGTTCAGTTACATTATATATATAAAAGGTTCCATACTACATAAATTCTAGCATTATTCTGTAAATGAGTTCTTGGTTGCATTCAGACATATATCATAGATATAAAAATATACATAATCCTGAGTTCAATTCAGCTGAATCGTAATTCTTATATGCTCATTTCTCGCTTGTTAACAGCTACATTCTACATGACGGCCATGGGTCAAATGTAATGTTCTTTTCTATCAATTGTTAAGAGGGCTGTGTTTGCTAGTCTCTCTATTGGAGAAAAACAGAGTGATTTGAAAAGATACAAACCTCTCTAAGATTTTCTTGCAGTAGATAGCGGCCCTATTGTGATTGAACTTAGGTCCAAGGGAAGTGTTCCCTTATGCTGAGAGCAGTTTTAGTATACTCAAGTTGAATTGAAACATTCTCATCCATCATCTCTTATTTATTTTTAACAGCTACTCTATATGTAGTTGTCCTTTAACATAGTTAGGAACGACACAATTTTTTTTATCAGCTCTCAGCATATCATAACATATGAACTGTGAAGGGCGATCGAAACTTCCCATGAAACATCATCACAACTAGTTCTGATTTTTTTAATATTTGAATTGCTCTACTCTTAAACCCCGATTAAAATATGAAGAGAAATAGCAGAACTTCAATTTGAGCATCATTTAGATGTTATAAGAGAAATGCTACACTACAAACCTAAATCATCGAGAAAATTAAATAATTCATCATTCATATCATACTAATGAGTAAACGCACTATGACTTGATGTGAAAGCAGAACCATAAAAACCATTTATAATTGTATATAATTATAGGTTAAGTATATTATTGATGTTTACCTTCCATTCATCAAAAAGATCTCCACTGTACCTTTTAACAACAACAGCAACTCCAACGTCCTCTGTTGAAGGGAGAAATGAGCCCTCGTAAACCCAAGCTACGAACACCTCGCCATAACTTCCCCTACCCAAACTCAAATCTTGAAAAAAGTTTCTTGTAATCCATTTTAAATGAGAAAACGGAAAGACCTTCAAACGTGGCATAGGATCTGTAAAATCTTCGCTGTCAGCACCTACAACATCACCAGCATTTCTAGTGTTGACATTGCTATTACTTGATGGCTTTGAATTACTATTACCTGTAATTGATAAATACAAATATATTATAGAGGCATGAAGATGTCATGGCGAGGTAGTCATCATATGGATCACTATGGGGAATGTGACCTACAACATTAAAGGTGTCCCCTTAATAGAACAAGAACAATACATGGTTATTCAAAACAGTGTGAATTATCAAGGGATCAATATTCAGAGCAATACAGCTGAACCATGTAAACAAGTTATTAATCATATATAGTTAAGGGCTAACTGGCTAAGACCAATGTCTTAGACAGTTGGGTTTGTTCTTGGAACAATATCTATAGCTGCTGGAACATTTTTTATTGTAATGCAAATATATATGGAGTATGGACACAAAAGGATCACATGAGAACATTTTCTGATGCTTGATCTTCGGAAGGTATAAGATTACCTAAGAACTATAGAATTTTGTAATGGTAAATTTATCACAAACTAAAAACTATCACAGGACAGCTGTTGACAAATTAACGTCAGTACTCTTTAGCAAAAAAGTACTCTTTTGTTTTTTGACTGTAGGTAATGTACGTAAAAAAAGATACACAAATTTTATGAATGTGTACACAAAATTCAACAGGATCATGAAATACCAGAGTTTTTGTTGTTGTAGGGGAAGGGAAGCATATGAAGCATTCTTTCAAATACTGTTTTGCCGGGAGCCTTCAGCGTACTATTTGTTTTCTCTTGTAAGTTCTGTACCGAACAAAGACTTCCCACAACCTCAGCCATGGTAGGACGCTGTTTTGGATTGTTGAGCAAACATCTTTCAGCTATTCGAACAAACTCCTTCAAACATTTGGGGGATATTTGACCCCTTATATCATAATTAATTATATGCTTTAAATTGCCCTCTCTGATAGAATCTTGAGCCCATGTTACTAGACCGCATTGCTCCTCATCTAGACTTCTATCCACCGCACGCTTCCGACACAGCACTTCCAACAATACTACTCCAAATGCGTACACATCCGATTTCCTAGTCAGTTTTCCAGTTGTGAAATAATTCGGATCCAGATACCCAAAAGTCCCTTTAACAAGTGTGTTGACATAAGTAGATGGCTGATTGATTGGGCCAATTTTAGACAATCCAAAATCTGAAATTTTAGCTGCCCAGCTTTCATGTAACAAAATATTCGAGCTTTTGACGTCCCGATGTATAACACCAAACTCAATCCCCGTTCCAGTGTGGAGGTAGTCTAACCCACGACCAGCACCTATACAGATTTTGAGTCGCTGAAGCCAAGAAAGAGAGGTACCAAGTTGATGGAGGTGGTCTGCAAGCGTCCCATTGGGCATGTATTCATAGATGAGAAGCATCTCTTTTTCGTACTTACAATAACCAAACAATGACACAAGGTGGGAGTGACGCAACTTGGAAAGCATTTCAACTTCTGCCCAGAACTCTGATGCGCCTTGAGTGGACTTGGAATCCAACCGTTTAATAGCAGCAACCGAGACACTGGATCCATTGACAACGTTACCTTTGTAAACTTTTCCGAAACCCCCTTGCCCAATTACTAATGATTCATCAAATACATCGGTTGCTAGCAGAATATCTGGAAATTCGAATTGACGGCATGGTTGTGAGGCTTCTAACGGGGAGGAAGAGGTGGATGTTTGAGATTCCTTCCGATCACCAATCGCAGGTAACATTATTATCGATGCACAAAGTAGAAGTAGAACAAAGTACTTTTAATTTATGTGCATCGAAGATACTAACAAATATAGAGTTCATCGTCCATGAGACTGTAAAAAATATAGAGTTCATCGAAGATGGTAACAAACATAGAGTTCATCGTCCATGAGATTGCAAAGTTCGACTTGTCGCAATCCAAATATATCCGACTAGGCGCAAGATATTTAAAAAGATTCCAATTTGAAACTAATTTCTAAAATAGGTTAACGTTAGTGAGCTTTATATTGTTAAAGATAAATATCCAAAGTACTTGCTGTATATTTAAAGAAAGTGCACTTAAAATCTATTAAATTAGATGGATTGGTTGTTTTTATTTCTAGCGGGTTTAACGTTGAGGTAGTAAATTTTTCTTTAAAAAAATCCAGTTAAATAATTTAAAAGTGAGTTTATGTTTTTACAGTTTTCAAAACATATAATAAAAACTGAATTTTCATTGTAATAATAATTTAAGCAATCATAATTAACATTTTCTATTTATTAAATTTAAAAACAAATGAAAAATAAATTGTAAATGGCTTAGTTGAATCATTCAGGTCAACGACTCATATTTTAAAATATTATTCTTTAACTTAAATTGCGTCGTTTTTGGCTATGTTAAACGTTTCGTTTATGTTCCCGGCTTTATGTTAATTTTGTTACCTTTTTGTTTTTGGGGTTTTTGATGTCGGGTTTATACGCGGGTTTCCGGGTGTTTTCGGATCTTCTTTTCTTCATGTTGACACGTGTTCTAGGACGCTTTCTTCTTAGATGTCTGC
This sequence comes from Cichorium intybus, assembly GCA_023525715.1. NCBI lineage: Eukaryota > Viridiplantae > Streptophyta > Magnoliopsida > Asterales > Asteraceae > Cichorium > Cichorium intybus. The sequence goes on from CM042015.1 coordinate 60,036,836, forward strand.
CGTTTCATCTTCATTTGTTCGTAGTTCCATTTCTTCCTGTATCTCTCCGGTGAATTTGCGTCGGCTGTGGGGTTTTCTGTCAGCGCTGCTTCTTCCTCTTCTTTGCATGTGGTTTTGTCGGTGTTTTCTTTCATCTGCGCTGTCTGAAGGTTAGGTTTCCCACTTTGTTACTTTCTTTTGATTTTAGAATGATCTTTTCGCTGTGGTTTTTGTCGGCGCCTGTTCTTGCCGCTTGCATCAACTGCTTTCCATTCATGCGTTGATTATTTTTTTAAAGGTTTGTACGTCTTTGGGTTTTCGTTGTCCTGTGGTTTCTCGGCGGTGCTCTTTTCTCTTCTTTGCATGTGGGTGGGTTCGTGTTTTCTTTCATCGGCGTTCTTGGAACAGCGTTTTCTGCAGGTTAGGTTTCCCGGTTCGTTCCTTTCTTTTGATTTTTAAATGATCTTGTGGTTGGGGTTTTTGTCGGTGCTCCTTTTAGAGGTTTCTATGTTCGTATTTTTGTTCTTTCATTGCTTTACGTTTTCCTTTCGTTCGGGTTGAGCCAGGGTTTTCGTCGATGATCGGACTTCCACCTTTTCAATCGAGATTTAGCCACTAAATCGCAGTTTCAACTCGATTTCATTACTTTCCCTAAATGGGTCTTCGACTAATCAAGTTTAAAGTGGCATAGTTGGCGATTTGAAGCGACTTATCATGGATCTGGAAACTGGATTTCGTCAAAACCATGTAAATGTGAGTTTCGTTTGCTAACATGTGATAATTTCTCGATTTGGGGATTATTCGAGTACACCCATTTTAATTTCTTCGTTTTCTTCTTATGATTGCTTACTGGAACAGTCATGGCTGGCAGATTACGCATTGGCGTATCAAAGTTTGGACGTTCTTTATGGAGATTTAAGCACATCGCCGTCCGTTTACGCTTCACCTTAATGCGACACCTATTCTTCATTTTACCGACTCTCCCAGCCGGGGCGGATCGAATCGGAAAAGATCAAGTGAGAAAGGCGAAAAAATTAGAGAAAACTTCAAAGATCATCACACGCTTTTAGCTCTTTTGTTCTCTGCAATATACTCCCCACTTTGGTGCAACTTTGTTCTTGCTCCATTGCAACTATCACAGGTTTTCGATTTTCGGTTTAATTGCAATGCTTTCTGGACTTTCAATCGGCCAACTCATAGTTTTTCATTTTAATCCATTTTCTGCCGCCACCTGCTACTTTCCGTGTCGATGGATGTTCAATTTTTTCTTTCTCTATATCCGCTCCAAGTTTCGAAGTTTCGAGCCTCACCTTAGAACTAAAATACTCACTCAAACCACAAGGTAATCCCTTATTCCTATTTTTGTCTTCAATTTTCTCCTTCTCGATTTAGGTTTTCAATTTCCAATGCACTGGATGAGAGAGATAGTTAACAGAGGGTTGCTAAGTGATGGTTTATATTACCAAATCGCCTCATATAGGTATGTCCGCTCTTTCTTCTTATTATTATTTATTCATTGAACACAAATGGGGCTTTAACTGTGTTTCTTGAAATCTAAAGGATACTTTTTTAAGACTTTAAATCAAATAGCCATTGTTTATTGTTTTTTTTTTTCTTATAATTGCTGGGTTGTGATTGCTTATTGTTTCAGTTGTTTAGAGCCTTAAAAGACATATGGTTTATTTGTTTTAACTGTCAAAATTAAACGCTTTTTGTTTCAATTGTTTACATGCTCGAATGCAACAATTTATCTGATTGATTATCATATTGATAAACCTTAGCTTACCGGTAAAACAAAGAGAACCCCTTTCATGAAAACATTAGGGATCAAATGTACTATGTTGAAGTGTGGCATGTACTTACTAGCTAGAGAAATCAAACAACCTTTCGTCTGTTTCAAATGACAATCATGCCCATGCCCTTGCATCTCTGCCATGTGACTAACTCCATTACTAACAATTACAAATTTATGCATATAAGTGGTATTGATTGTTTCTATAATCAGGTTTGCTTATGTGTATTGAAACCCAGCGAAGTTCTGGAGGTCTACTTCGAGTCATTAGATGAAGACACACCAGTCTTGGCCAAATTTTCAAATCTTTGGTACCTTATTATTATTATTATTATTATTACATTTTTTGTAGGAAGCATACATCTAGAGGCACTACTCTTCTTTAATCGATTCTAGCCTGATTCTGAAACGTGCTGTGAGATTTTTATTAATATGATATTTCTAATATGACTTTACATAAATTGATTTTGAATGTTTATGTAATTTTACGCATGGTTTTATCATCATCAATGAAAGTCATCTATGACTCTTAATTCCAAATCTACACTTCTTTACTGCATGTGAATACTCCCATAATGTTTAAAAAAAATTCAAAATCCTTGATAATACTTACACAAAGATATAACGACATAATATCTACCCACGACAATAACAACAAAAGAAACCCGAATGACCAAAAAAACCGTGCAAAGCACGGAGCTCTTGCTAGTTCCTATTAAATATAAATCTATTATTCACCTTATATTAGATTCATGTTATTTTCAACTTTTTGATCATACACAAATGAATTAATTGAGACTCACAAATAAATTTGCTTAAAATTCACATGTAAATGATAATTATTGAAAAATCCAGGTATATTTATCATTTAAACGTGAATTAGCATGTCTAAAACAATAAGCAGTTAAAATTCACAATATAATTATAAATTGTACTAAATTTGTATGGAATATATTCACATATAAATGTATAATGAACTCAATTTTTTCAATAATTGTAAATCGTTCAATAACAACTCATATAAATTTAAATATATTTTTTGATTCAGATGTGAATTCAAGAAAAATCACTTATATTTTTTTTTACTATTTCAATCTTTTAATATCATATACAAATAAATTAACTGAGATTCACAAATGATACTTCAAATTCACATGTGATTGGTCAAAATTTATTGAAAAATTGGTTACAATTGTCATTTATATGTGAATGAATATATATCTAAAACAATGCAGTTCAGTTCAGGTTCACAAGGTGAATCTGGACAAACTTGAAGTATAAAAAGACAAAAGAAAAATTGTATATCAATATGGATGTCTATTTATAGAGGATGAAAAATTATAAATTTTGGTAAAATTATTTTTTTTTTTTGAAAAAAGAATAAGCTTAAAAAGTAAAAACAACATAAAAAACTAAGTGAGTTTTTTACCTCATTCTCTTTGGCTGTCGATATTTTGCATTCTGATGTACGATTGGTTCATTGGTTTCTTGTTTAATTTTGGTTCTCTATTGAACCTAACCCTATATATATATATATATATATATATATATATATATATATATATATATATATATATATATATATATATATATATATATATATATATATATAACTTCTTTTTACTAACTCAAGGTTGAATCGAATCAGATTTGCCATTTTATCACTTCTTGGCCATTTTTAAACTTTCATAACTTCATTAAATGACCTGTATCATTTTTCTGTTTTTTTATCTCGATCATCACAAAAGTCATTGATGACTTTTTTCTCTATTCCTTTTATATTTAGAGATAAAAGTTTTTGAATATTGCTTAATTATTACTTTAGGTGTTGTTTTTTTAAGAGGTAAAACATTTATAGTCTGGGAGCCACATTTGCAGAAGAAAATGTGGACTAAATGTCTGCAATATGCAAGAAAAAGATTATTTGTTTTTTATTGTCTATAGATCGATAAAAAACTGAAAATTAAATAAACTGATTTTTTTAACTCATAAGACTTTTTCGTTTTCACAATTACCTTTTGTCAATACTTATATATAGTTTATAAAAAAACTAAAATTTAAAATTTAAAACAATACTCATGCATGGATAAAAAACTAAATTCCAAAATTACCACAAAATTATCCTTCAAAAGGGTTAATTGCAAAAAATAAATACATGAAATTCTTCCATCACTTTACCATTTCATGTTACTTAATTCCAAATTCAAAACTACCATAAAATCATTATTTAAAGGGCTAATTGCTAAACCTATGCACATAAAATACTTCCATCACTTTATCATTTCATGTTACACATCATTTAGGAAACAAAAACAAATACCAATAAGATTGATTGATTACATAAAATATAACTATTAGAAGTCTTGACCATAAACATCAAACTTCTTATCTTAAAGTCGTAATTGCTTGTTGAACACCTGAAAAGGAAAATTAGAATATCAAATAAGAATTTGTTTTAGCACATTTTCATCAAGAGTAAAGTATGTTTCATCAAGAATAAAGTATGTTTCAACAAGCATAAAGAACATCAGGTTAAGGCATGTTCCAGCAAGTATTAGCAACATCTATTTGATATATTTGAATATGATTTTAAGGAAACATAAATAGCATTCCAACAAGTATTAACAACATTAATTTGAATATGATTTCTAGGAAATATAAACAACATCTAATTTTCAGAAAACATAAGCAACATTCTAAATCAACAAACAATCCAAGTAGAATCTAATTTTTAGCTTTTAAGTTTTCGAAATCAAAACACTAATATCAGAAATTCAGCAAATAATCCAAGTAGAATCTTATTTTCAAAACATATAAAGCTAAGAAATTCAAATAATACATAGTTTCTTCCAGATTGAATATGATTCAGTATGAGAAATTTGAAATCAGAACATAGCATTAACGATATGAGAATAGTTGATTATTAGCATCTCTACCAACTTCATTTAACAATTCCCCACTACAAATATCCTTCAGAAAACACACATCCAAGTTTATGACCCTCCTACACCCTTCCCTCATAGCTTTCTTTGGCCCTTGGAAACAAACATAAAACGTACTAAAGTAAGTGGTCCCATCAGACATTTTATTCATAGCCAATTGCACAATTTAACCTGGATTGGATCTTCTTATTTCCACTTCATATGAATATAGCTTTGCATAGTGTTGAACAAGTGTACCATCAATAAGAGTAAGTGCATGTGTCTCTGCTCTCCTACACTGACTCATACTAACCTCAATACCAAATATCTTTTTCACCCCCTCTCCAAACATTCTGACACTCATTTTTTGTTTGTGTAAGAACTCTTTAGTGTATTGGCTACCTATCCAAGCATAATTGACTATAAAACCTAGTTTGAAAATTCCAGCACAACTATGCTTATATTTTGAATACTTAATTAGAAATGAGTTTTCATCACTCGTCCATGAACCCTAAAGTGTAAATGTGCATTCTACATCACAACATTTTACCAATTCTATTTTATTTATTTTGTAATACAATTGATAATGGTTATCAACTGCATAATAGCAAAGCATGTGTTTTATGTATTTGGGATTCTCAAACCTCATACCTAGTACATGTTTTTGATTTTTCAAATCAACTCATTGAAAGTTATAGGCATATTTTCAAAAGTTGTTTTAATTTCAGAAGCCTCTATATTCAGTTGAATCATTTCAATTTCCTAGTTGTTGTTTCCTTTCGGGCATAACTTACTAAAAAACTCATCGTTTATAGTTTTGTTCATTCCAACATTTACTTCATTAAACTCATTATCATCTTGGTTTTTTATTGACAATTGTGCAACCGTTGATAGGTTATTGAGGTCGTTGAATCGATTAAAAATAACCTTAATACCACCAATAGTTAGGATAAGTAAGGGTCAATTCTAGCGAGAGTTTGTGGTCAAATTTTGTGTTAGAGTAGTCAACTAGGATAAACCGAATATAGATCAATTGAAACAAAAAGAGATTGAAATGAGATTATCAATAAAACAAATAAGGTACTTTTGATTCAATATTAGGTCATTGAGACTCACTTGTTTTTCGTCCCTCAAGTTCCAATTTAATTATGAAAAGTTAACTAAGGTTAACTATTTTGCAATCAATAACTCTCGGCACACAATATATCACTCAACTAACTATATTACTCCCTACATCTACTTGGATTTGGCACAATTAGTGATTTACCAATATCATGTCTTACACACAACAAATACAAATTTCATTATTTAATGTCAATAATTCAAAATAGTGTATGTTAACTCAACCGATCGTCATAATTCCTTAACTAAGGGAACTCGAAACGATTAGCAAATGTACAATACACAATATTAATCGTAAAATAAAAAATATTCAAATAACCCACCTTTAGTTGTCATACTAGAAATCGTACTTAGAAAATTAATGATAACCAAAATCGATTGGAACGAAAGTAATATCACCCTCAACATTCTCGGAAGTAATCCTAAAGGTTTAGCCCTCCATCACTACTGAAAACAGAAATGATTCAACAAATAAAAAGAATTCATAACTAGATTTAAAAAGAAACTTGAATTCATAACCAAATAAATGTTTGAAAAATGTTTAGAAAGAAAAAGCGATATAACCTAGACGATCACATCTAGATCTGAAAATGCTCCAGATCGAGATCTAGTAGCCGAATGATTCGTGTCTACCAAATGATCTCTCACCAAATGTAGACTCGAAGGATTTTGATGCCAAAAGTGATTCCTAGGCTTTGGAATCCTCCAAAACACCAAATGGAGCTCTAGAAACCAACCTAGGTTGTGTATAAGTGAGTAGAGCTCGTGAATGATACTGTGTTGATGTGTGTGATCCTCTGGAGTGCTGAAATCGACAATTTATAGAGTTCTTATCCATATAGAACCACTAAGGTAACTAACACCATGATATTTCGTGGATATTATCTTGTCTTTGTGTCGTGATCTTGGCACCTTAGCTTCGCGACTTCACTACTTAGCGATGTTAACGTCTTCAGAGAGCACGTCTACCCTAAGCAATCCAATATTTATTTTACACGTTATGATTCCATTACATTTTAAAAAATCGCAAATTCTATAGAAAGACAACTGTAACACACGTGTTCCGGATAATGTTTCAGATCAAAAATAAAAATATTAGTTACAATCTCATATAAAAATCAGCATTGTATGCCGATCTTAGAAAAATCATAATTAATTCTATAAAAATCAGATTGACCTCAAACCAGTGCACAAAGTTTGAAAATTAAGTCTATTTTAAGTGATAAAAATTTAGTAGATCGCAACGCGACAGGGTATGGGATCGCGATGCGATCTCCGTCGGTGGTGTCGGTCGAGTGCGCGATGAGGTCAGCGATTACGTAAGAGATCGGGACGCGATATGGGGTAGGATCGCGTAGCGACGGAGGTCCAGAGGCCTATAAATACGAGGCATAAGCCTCATTTTTTAGGTAGAACAAACACCAAACACATATACGATATAGAGGAGTGTTCTGGTAAGGAAAATACGTTGAGGGAGGATGATGGGAGGTGAGAAACGAGCGGTAGCTAATAACGAGGTGCTCGGAATTGTCAGCGGTTCGGAACGGGAAATGCGACAGGACTCCGAGAAAACTCCAACCTCAGGTGAGTAATCGCTACCGTATCTCCCTAATAGTTTATATGTGTTAAACTATAAAATACGAGGGATGTAATAAACTATTTCCTATAATTCATAATTCCAAAAGTAATGCAGATTGATTTATTTACGAGGATGGTGTCTATGCCGATTACTTGGGATCTGGTTGTTGGATTTTCCGAAAGGCTAAAATGCTGAAAGGATCCTGCCACCCCAACTAATCTTCTACCTGGCCGTTCTTTACTTGATAAATCATGGAGCATCATGTTGGAATTATTGAAAGGAAATACAAAGCAGTATAATTAAAGTATTATAATAATACTTGGGTGGGAAACAGTCATGTTATCGTGAGGATGAGTTCGAGTTATACACCCGAAAGTATCACAATATGATACTGAGCAGAGTGAATAAGTAATTATATATAATACATGTCAGGGGACGGCATGATTTACCATATACTAATAAAACACGAGGTAATCATAGATGTACTATGACCATACCTGTATGAGAAAGCCGTTAAGTGAGTGGGTATACCGTGAAACGGTATAAGAATTCGTGAAAACCAAATACCAAATAATAAATAAAAGAGGAGACAGGAGCTAAAGACGTGAGTCGCGACGATGTAAGATAAGACTGTGTGGGACAGTCTAATAGTAAGTATCAGTGGGTGATAATGTATAGCGAGCGACGTCGGGTAATACGGTAGTTTCACAGTGTGGAATACGAGTCGGTTAGAACTGTGAAGCTGGCAGGAATGGTAATCCTGTAACGTGTGTGACCATATAGGTCATACTGTGATTAGATTACTCACTAAGCTTTATAGCTTACCCCTTTATTTTATGTGGTTTTGCAGGATAGGTAACGCTTGGCTTGGATCATGGGACGATCCCCGGTGATATTATCTTGTAAATTCCAGGCTGAAAAACCGGGCGTTACACCTCTAAGTAAAGTGAGTATTTTATCTTCATTTGTCTCAATTATTGCTCAAATTTACTCTGATATCGATCAGTTATTCTAACATGATAATAAAAATGTTAGTAAACTCTTTTAGAGATAAAAAGAACTAGAGAAAATGAGTGAGTTTGTGTGGTATATTCCCAAATATGGGAAAGGTGTTAAAAGTAAATCCAGATGCAAAATTTTAAATTTTTTTTGAAAGTTGCTTTGAAAGAAAGTTTTTCTTTTTGAAAATGTGAAAGTATGGTATAGCTGAGAAATATGAAAGATTTTGACAATCTGAGCTGATACTGAGTCCAAAATAATTTGGAAGATGTTTTGAAAAAGTATGAGTTGAAATAATTTTTTTTTAAAGTACGAGTTGGTGGGTGGATTTATGAAAATATATGGCGACAGCCATAACAAAGAAAAAAAATGATAAATAAATGTGATGATTGGATGTAAGCTAGTAAAAACTATAAAAAAATAAGTTCGTGAGGAGTTATAAAATGAGACTAGTGTTGAGATATGGTGTGTGGTAGTACTAGACGTGTCTAGGTCTAGCATGTGGATAATACGGGGTTGAGGAATTGAGAGATAGAGGGCGGCTCGACGTACTGAGCAACATAGAGATGTCCGCAAGATGCACTGAGCAGATACGCATGATCCTACATATAGGGTATGCGCGGCTCCGAGTGCTGAGCGGTGGAGTATGAGTGATTGAGCTGATACGCATGACTCAACGTACAGAGTATGCGCGGCTCTAAATGCTGAGTGGTTGAGCAGATACGCATAACTCGACGTACAGAGTATGCGCGGCTCTAAGTGCTGAGTAAGGAGAGTTTATTGAGCAGATACGTATGACTCGACGTACTGAGTATACGCGGCTCAGAATATTAAGCAGGAGAGTATAACTTGAGATACTGGGTAGAGTAGATTATGTGGAAAATTCACCGGAGACATAAAAGAAGTAAAGCTGGTAGATGTCCTGAGTAAACTTAAGGCCAGGATGGATTGAATTATTCCTTCCATTCTAGAAGAATTAAGGGTACTACCTTACATAGTTAAGGTCTAAGTACCAAGGACCATCCAATCATCACTAAAATAAATAAATATGGGGTTATTTTTATAACCAAAGAATGTAATGAGATAGTTGATTTTTCTACAAACGTAAAGGTTATTTTATAACCAGAATTTTACAAGTAGAGAGAGATATTTTAAAGAGTTATTTTGCTGAAAAAGTTGTTTTGACAAAAGCTGAAAGAGTCGTTGTTGTGATTAATGAAAATCAAAAAGAGTAAAATTTTAAAATAAAAAGCATCTGGTTAAACAAGAAGTATGAGTAGTTACTCAGAGAAGTAATTAAGTATATACAAATTTAGTGTGGGGTGAGATGTTGTGTGACCAATAGTGTCAAAAGAAAAAGGAAGCTAGTAAAGTAGGAAACCCAAATAGTAATAATTGATAGTATATCGTGAGTGGTGATTGTGTAGTTATTAAGCTGATGAGGGAGTGGTAATGCCGTAAAATCGGTTATAGAGTTTTATAGTTAGGTGTTAGCTGTTAAGCCTTTATGGCTTATTGTTGGATGTTGGAACCCTTGTGGTTTGGTGCTGTTATTTTCTTGTAGGGCCACATTACCGGTTCATGTGATTGGGACCATCTTTCCTTGGGGTCACATACTCGATAATTGTGGTTGAGATTACCTTTTCTATAGAGTTAGTGACTATTGTTGGTGGTTGAGACCACATAAATGTTGTGACAATCGTATGAGCAGTAGTTGTGGTGGGACCACAAACAAGTGTTGTGATGACCTAATCGGTCAACAGTTCTAGGGTGTGCGTTGAGTCTTTGGGACTCGATACCATAGGGGGTTCAGAAGGGGACGAAAAATTGAGTTAATAATGTTATGAATATCATAACAAGTACATTGCACCTATACGGTCTGTAATGATAGCTGTAAAATTATATGAGGGTACGAGATTACATAACGAGTACTTTGTAGTCTTAATAGGTTGACCTAGTTGATTAGAGGTGGTTAATGTGCCAGTATTATGGTAATACCCATCGGTTTACTAATACAACCATATTATGTTGGAATAGGGAAGGTTGAGTGGAAGAGAGAATAAGGGTATGTCGATGCTAGGAGATTTCGGGGACGAAATCTTTTTAAGGGGGGAGAGATTTGTAACACCCGTGTTCCGGATAATGTTTCAGATCAAAAATAAAAATATTAGTTACAATCTCATATAAAAATCAGCATTGTATGCCGATCTTAGAAAAATCATAATTGATTCTATAAAAATCGGATTGACCTCAAACCAGTGCACAAAGTTTGCAAATTAAGTCTATTTTAAGTGATAAAAATTTAGTAGATCGCGACGCGACGGGGTATGGGATCGCGACGCGATCTCCGTCGGTGGTGTCGGTCGAGTGCGCGATGAGGTCAGCGATTACGTCAGAGATCGGGACGCGATCTGGGGTAGGATCGCATCGTGACGGAGGTCCAGAGGCCTATAAATACGAGGCATAAGTCTCATTTTTGAGGTAGAACAAACACCAAACACATATACGATATAGAGGAGTGTTCTGGTAAGGAAAATACGTTGAGGGAGGAGGATGGGAGGTGAGAAACGAGCGGTAGCTAACAACGAGGTGCTCGGAATTGTCAGCGGTTCGGAACGGGAAATGCGACAGGACTCCGAGAAAACTCCAACCTCAGGTGAGTAATCGCTACCGTATCTCCCTAATAGTTTATATGTGTTAAACTATAAAATACGAGGGATGTAATAAACTATTTCCTATAATTCATAATTCCAAAAGTAATGCAAATTGATTTACTTACGAGGATGGTGTCTAGGCCGATTACTTGGGATCTGGTTGTTGGATTTTCCGAAAGGCTAAAATGCTGAAAGGATCCTGCCACCCCAACTAATCTTCTACCTGGCCGTTCTTTACTTGATAAATCATGGAGCATCATGTTGGAATTATTGAAAGGAAATACAAAGCAGTATAATTAAAGTATTATAATAATACTTGGGGTGGGAAACAGTCATGTTATCGTGAGGATGAGTTCGAGTTATACACCCGAAAGTATCACAAGATGATACTGAGCAGAGTGAATAAGTAATTATATATAATACATGTCAGGGGACGGCATGATTTACCATATACTAATAAAACACGATGTAATCATAGATGTACTATGACCATACCTGTATGAGAAAGCCGTTAAGTGAGTGGGTATACCGTGAAACGGTATAAGAATTCGTGAAAACCAAATACCAAATAATAAATAAAAGAGGAGACAGGAGCTAAAGACGTGAGTCACGACGATGTAAGATAAGACTGTGTGGGACAGTCTAATAGTAAGTATCAGTGGGTGATAATGTATAGCGAGCGACGTCGGGTAATACGGTAGTTTCACAGTGTGGAATACGAGTCGGTTAGAACTGTGAAGCTGGCAGGAATGGTAATCCTGTAACGTGTGTGACCATATAGGTCATACTGTGATTAGATTACTCACTAAGCTTTATAGCTTACCCCTTTATTTTATGTGGTTTTGCAGGATAGGTAACGCTTGGCTTGGATCATGGGACGATCCCCGGTGATATTATCTTGTAAATTCCAGGCTGAAAAACCGGGCATTACAAGTTGGTATCAGAGCCAAGATTTGAGTGAACTAGGATAAGATCCCTAGACTCAAATTAGTAGACACACGAGAATTGTGTGCTAAAATATAAAAAAAATCACAAACATATTGTGATAAAAGTCGAACGTAGATAAAGCAGTTATTCTAACATGATAATAAAAATGTTAGTAAACTCTTTTGGAGATAAAAAGAACTAGAGAAAATGAGTGAGTTTGTGTGGTATATTCCCAAATATGGGAAAGGTGTTAAAAGTAAAATCCAGATGCAAAATTTTAAAATTTTTTTGAAAGTTGCTTTGAAAGAAAGTTTTTCTTTTTGAAAATGTGAAAGTATGGTATAGCTGAGAAATACGAAAGATTTTGACAATCTGAGCTGATACTGAGTCCAAAATAATTTGGAAGATGTTTTGAAAAAGTATGAGTTGAAATAATTTTTTTTTAAAGTACGAGTTGGTGGGTGGATTTATGAAAATATATGGCGACAGCCATAACAAAGAAAAAAAATGATAAATAAATGTGATGATTGGATGTAAGATAGTAAAAACTATAAAAAAATAAGTTCGTGGGGAGTTATAAAATGAGACTAGTGTTGAGATATGATGTGTGGTAGTACTAGACGTGTCTAGGTCTAGCATGTGGATAATACGGGGTTGAGGAATTGAGAGATAGAGGGCGGCTCGACGTACTGAGCAACATAGAGATGTCCGCAAGATGCACTGAGCAGATACGCATGATCCTACATATAGGGTATGCGCGGCTCCGAGTGCTGAGCGGTGGAGTATGAGTGATTGAGCAGATACGCATGACTCGACGTACAGAGTATGCGCGGCTCTAAATGCTGAGTGGTTGAGCAGATACGCATAACTCGACGTACAGAGTATGCGCGGCTCTGAGTGCTGAGTAAGGAGAGTTTATGGAGCAGATACGTATGACTCGACGTACTGAGTATACGCGGCTCAGAATATTAAGCAGGAGAGTATAACTTGAGATACTAGGTAGAGTAGATTATGTGGAAAATTCACCGGAGACATAAAAGAAGTAAAGCTGGTAGATGTCCTGAGTAAACTTAAGGCCAGGATGGATTGAATTATTCCTTCCATTCTAGAAGAATAAGGGTACTACCTTACATAGTTAAGGTCTAAGTACCAAGGACCATCCAATCATCACTAAAATAAATAAATATGGGGTTATTTTTATAACCAAAGAATGTAGTGAGATAGTTGATTTTTCTACAAACGTAAAGGTTATTTTATAACCAGAATTTTACTAGTAGAGAGTGATATTTTAAAGAGTTATTTTGCTGAAAAAGTTGTTTTGACAAAAGCTGAAAGAGTCGTTGTTGTGATTAATGAAAATCAAAAAGAGTAAAATTTTAAAATAAAAAGCATCTGGTTAAACAAGAAGTATGAGTAGTTACTCAGAGAAGTAATTAAGTATATACAAATTTAGTGTGGGGTGAGATGTTGTGTGACCAATAATGTCAAAAGAAAAAGGGAGCTAGTAAAGGAGGAAACCCAAATAGTAATAATGGATAATATATCGTGAGTGGTGATTGTGTAGTTATTAAGCTGATGAGGGAGTGGTAATGCCGTAAAATCGGTGATAGAGTTTTATAGTTAGGTGTTAGCTGTTAAGCCTTTATGGCTTATTGTTGGATGTTGGAACCCTTGTGGTTTGATGCTATTATTTTCTTGTAGGGCCACATTACCGGTTCATGTGATTGGGACTATCTTTCCGTGGGGTCACATACTCGATAATTGTGGTTGAGACTACCTTTTCTATAGAGTTAGTGACTATTGTTGGTGGTTGAGAACACATAAATGTTGTGACAATCGTATGAGCAGTAGTTGTGGTGGGACTCAAACAAGTGTTGTGATGACCTAATCGGTCAACAGTTCTAGGGTGTGCGTTGAGTCTTTGGGACTCGATACCATAGGGGGTTCAGAAGGGGACGAAAAATTGAGTTAATAATGTTATGAATATCATAACAAGTACATTGCACCTATACGGTCTGTAATGATAGCTGTAAAATTATATGAGGGTACGAGATTACATAACGAGTACTTTGTAGTCTTAATAGGTTGACCTAGTTGATTAGAGGTGGTTAATGTGCCAGTATTATGGTAATACCCTTTGGGTTTACTAATACAACCATATTATGTTGGAATAGGGAAGGTTGAGTGGAAGAGAGAATAAGGGTATGTCGATGCTAGGAGATTTCGGGGACGAAATCTTTTTAAGGGGGGAGAGATTTGTAACACCCGTGTTCCGGATAATGTTTCAGATCAAAAATAAAAATATTAGTTACAATCTCATATAAAAATCAGCATTGTATGCCGATCTTAGAAAAATCATAATTGATTCTATAAAAATCGGATTGACCTCAAACCAGTGCACAAAGTTTGCAAATTAAGTCTATTTTAAGTGATAAAAATTTAGTAGATCGCGACGCGACGGGGTATGGGATCGCGACGCGATCTCCGTCGGTGGTGTCGGTCGAGTGCGCGATGAGGTCAGCGATTACGTCAGAGATCGGGACGCGATCTGGGGTAGGATCGCATCGTGACGGAGGTCCAGAGGCCTATAAATACGAGGCATAAGTCTCATTTTTGAGGTAGAACAAACACCAAACACATATACGATATAGAGGAGTGTTCTGGTAAGGAAAATACGTTGAGGGAGGAGGATGGGAAGTGAGAAACGAGCGGTAGCTAACAACGAGGTGCTCGGAATTGTCAGCGGTTCGGAACGGGAAATGCGACAGGACTCCGAGAAAACTCCAACCTCAGGTGAGTAATCGCTACCGTATCTCCCTAATAGTTTATATGTGTTAAACTATAAAATACGAGGGATGTAATAAACTATTTCCTATAATTCATAATTCCAAAAGTAATGCAAATTGATTTACTTATGAGGATGGTGTCTAGGCCGATTACTTGGGATCTGGTTGTTGGATTTTCCGAAAGGCTAAAATGCTGAAAGGATCCTGCCACCCCAACTAATCTTCTACCTGGCCGTTCTTTACTTGATAAATCATGGAGCATCATGTTGGAATTATTGAAAGGAAATACAAAGCAGTATAATTAAAGTATTATAATAATACTTGGGGTGGGAAACAGTCATGTTATCGTGAGGATGAGTTCGAGTTATACACCCGAAAGTATCACAAGATGATACTGAGCAGAGTGAATAAGTAATTATATATAATACATGTCAGGGGACGGCATGATTTACCATATACTAATAAAACACGAGGTAATCATAGATGTACTATGACCATACCTGTATGAGAAAGCCGCTAAGTGAGTGGGTATACCGTGAAACGGTATAAGAATTCGTGAAAACCAAATACAAAATAATAAATGAAAGAGGAGACAGGAGCTAAAGACGTGAGTCGCGACGATGTAAGATAAGACTGTGTGGGACAGTCTAATAGTAAGTATCAGTGGGTGATAATGTATAGCGAGCGACGTCGGGTAATACGGTAGTTTCACAGTGTGGAATACGAGTCGGTTAGAACTGTGAAGCTGGCAGGAATGGTAATCCTGTAACGTGTGTGACCATATAGGTCATACTGTGATTAGATTACTCACTAAGCTTTATAGCTTACCCCTTTATTTTATGTGGTTTTGCAGGATAGGTAACGCTTGGCTTGGATCATGGGACGATCCCCGGTGATATTATCTTGTAAATTCCAGGCTGAAAAACCGGGCGTTACACCTCCAAGTAAAGTGAGTATTTTATCTTCATTTGTCTCAATTATTGCTCAAATTTACTCTGATATCGATCAAATATTCGCAACAACAATACGATATCAACAGGTTTTCTCGAGATCGAGTATTGTCTATTGGTCATCATCTAGCAACTCCTGTAGATTAACTCCAAAATGATCAACATACAACGGTAGGACGCAGCCGCAATGATTTGCAACCTCGATAAAGTCTGCATACTCCTACTATGTTGAAATTGGCCTTAACCATTCGGGAATCTCAAACTTAGGAAAACAAAAATACAGTTTCACACACTTTTCGTGTGTAAATCTCTCTAGGAAGGCATAACACTCATCAACACATCGAAGTTGATGGTTTCAAACAAATCTATTATGCCATCAACATCTGAGAGAACAGACATGCATTGGAAATAAAGTTCGAACGGGATGTACAATGCCATGATCACTTGCAAATTTTTGTTTTGGTGGGAAGGATTCGAAACAAACACAAACTACATCTCTGGTACTTTATTAAACCATTGTAAACGATGACATGGAACAAAGGTCTCGACACCTGGCCCTTCGACCAAATGACATGTCACATCATTTTCCTCACTTGGCATGAGTGTTACCGGCTTACCGGGTCACGCACCTCCAGGTGGCCGTTTTAACACTTATTTCCTAACACTATGCCTTAGAGAGCAAGAAAAATACATAAAGAAATTTTCAAAACATTGTTATGCTACAGTAACCCTTTCCTTTTTAAATTGTACCGGATAATATTAAAATGTCATAACTCAAAACCAAATTAAACTTTTATATATAGTTTTATTTCGAAATTTTGATTCCAGCCCGGTCCCCTTGGTTTATGCGGCTGGACTAATCGTATCCGAGATATAAGACGATGGACAGGTAAATTTCACTTGTTTGCTTCATTAAATCGTTTTAGTTTCTTTATCATCACAAACATTAATTATCTTTTTGCTACCTAACTTTTAACCGTGTGAATTCAATTATTTTCTTTTACTTCTGGTAAATGAGAGAGAATATTGATGGCGGTAGAAAAGGAGGAGGAGGTAGCCGTATCACGTAACCCGAGGAACACATGTCTTTGGTGGATGCAATTTCCGGCCATAGGACAATTTCTGCTATTTTGTTTCTGGATAAGGACAGGTATTGTAAATTTGTAGATGTAATTTCCTGCTACAAGACCATTTCTGTAATGTTTTTATTTAAACAGGGATAACTAACGTAAATTTCCCAAAGAGTGCAAGAATTTGATGTGGATTCTATTGGACCGCGTAGGCCGGGGACGATTTTTGAAAAAGTCTTGTCAAAAATTGCGGTAAAGAACACATCCTGGAAGACTACTTTTTTCTGGTTTGACTATAAACTCCGAATATCATCCATTCGAATTCTGCTTTTCTGCTAGCTTTTGCTTCTGCTTCTGCTTCGGTACAACTTCATCAATAATTATGTTAGCTGCTACTGCCGATGGCAAGCAATCTCAACCGTCCACCTCCTTCTCTCTAGAATCATCACAACCATGCCGACACTTCCAATTTGATGAGATTCTCTTAGCAACCAATAACTTTGACGAATCATTAGTAATTGGGCAGGGAGGTTTTGGAAAGGTTTACAAAGGCAACATCATCAATGGATCAAGTATTGCGGTTGCTGCCATCAAACGGTTGGATTCGATGTCCAGTCAAGGGGCAGCAGAGTTCTGGGCGGAAGTTGAGATGCTTTCTAAGTTGCGTCACTGTCACCTTGTGTCTTTGTTTGGTTATTGTAATCACGAAAAAGAAATGATCCTCATCTATGAGTACATGCCCAATGGAACACTCGAGGATCACCTCCATAAACTTGGTACCCCTCTTTCTTGGCTTCAGCGACTCCAGATCTGCATAGGTGCGGGTCGTGGGTTACATTACCTTCACACAGGTACAGGGATTGATGTTGGGGTTATACATCGCGATGTAAAAAGCTCAAATATTTTGTTACATGAAAGTTGGGCTGCTAGAATTTCAGACTTTGGATTGTCCAAAATAGGCCTAACGAATCGGCCATCGACTTATGTAAACACCCTTGTTAAAGGTACTTTTGGGTATCTAGATCCCGATTATTCCTTCACCGGAAGGCTAACAAGGAAGTCGGATGTGTATGCTATGGGGGTGGTAATGTTGGAAGTTCTTTGTCGGAGGCCG
This sequence comes from Cichorium intybus, assembly GCA_023525715.1. Taxonomy (NCBI): domain Eukaryota; kingdom Viridiplantae; phylum Streptophyta; class Magnoliopsida; order Asterales; family Asteraceae; genus Cichorium; species Cichorium intybus. The sequence continues at coordinate 60,054,729 of CM042015.1, forward strand.
GCACTAGATAGGAGTCTTGGTGAAGAGCCACGGAATTTAGCAAGATGGGCTCAAGAATCTATCAAAGAAGGCAATTTAAAGCATATAATTGATTCTGGTATAAGGGGTGAAATATCCCCAAAATGTTTGAAGAACTTTGTTCAAATTGCAGAGAAATGTTTAAACAACAATCCAAAACAGCGTCCTACCATGGGTGAGGTTGTGTTCACTCTCGAGTCTATATTGACCTTACAAGAGAAACTTGATAGGTCCTTGCAGGATTCTGACAGAACAATATTTGGAAGAATGCTTGATATGTTTGGCTTCTCATCCAGCGTTGTCAACCATGGTATGTCAAGCTTGTGTCAATTTTGTCTACATATTCTTAAAATTTGTGTGTATCCCATTTGTGAGTATTGATTTGGATTTGTCGGGTATGGATGCTCAAAATATATGAATTATCCCCGAAATATCTGAAGAAGCTTGTTGTAATTGCAGAAATTTGTCTGGACAATAATCCAAATCAGCATCCTACCATGGCTGAGGTTGTGGTGGGTCTTGATTCTGTAGCGACCTTACAAGAGAAAGTGAAGATAGAGAACTCTGGTATCTTTCATTTTTCTATTATTGTATTGTATGTACACATTCTTTATATCTGTGTGTATCTATCTTTAGTTCTTTACATTCTTCATGGAAATAGTTTAAGATTTAAATCCCTATACTCGTTGTCATTGAAAGAAGGACGCATGGGTTGGTTTGAATCATCTGTCAGAGAGACCTCTCATTTACTTTCTTCTTTAGGAGAATGATAAGAGTGTGTTCTGTGTTAAAACATAAGAATCCAGGAATTATACAATAAAGAAAAACACTTACAGACCAAAGTATAATAGAAGTAGTGAATGCTCAACAGTAGCTCTTACTACCATGTTTGCCATGTTCTGATTGATATTATATGTTGTAGTAATGGTACTAGTATTTTTATGGATTACTTGTTGATATATGTTATTAAGAACCATCTAATTGCTTTAGTCATTTACTTAAATATAATTAGTATTTCTTTTTCCCAATTTAAAAGGCAAATCGAGATGTATAGCATGGATCATACAGTTAAATACAATTATCCAGATATATCTTACAACACCACAAGTTTTTTATACCGTACTAAGGATGAGTATCCAAATATTGCAGTAGGGGTACAAATGGGAACAGACAATCATGTGACGGAGGCTGTTGATAGCAAGGATTCTATGTCCCCACGAGAAGAAGAGACAACTATGGATACAACTGCAACTATTAATCAAGTCGAGGATGAATGGATTGAACAATTTGAGCCTGGTGTGTACTTAAATCTAGTGCTTCTCAATGACGGAACTAGAGATATCAAAAGAGTGCGCTTCAGGTATATTTATTATTATTTTTATATTAAAATAACGAATGTATCCGCTATTTTGTATCAATAGAGGCAGTTTGTCCCTACCCGCAAGGTTTTGACCGTCGCCATTCGTCGTTTCTGGGATCGTATTTAATAATAGAGTGTACAATATTTTAACCTAATTTTCCATCATTGTTGTAAATCCAGTTACATAAGATGAAGAATGACACTCAAATTACCAACATTTCTTTAGACATAATAGCAATATACTTACTATTTTAGAGCCAATTAGTATTCATGCCTAAGGATTGGAATACTTTCCATGGACCCATTCGAAAGTAATCGAAATGGTCACCTAGGACACGTACCATTCATGCTGTATGTAGGAAACGTGACATTCTGGCCTCGCTTTTAAGGTTTGGCAATTTGTGCTGTGTGGAAGTACATACCGTTTTGGAAACCAATAGATCTTTATAGTTGTATATGTATTAAAGCTTATCAATGTTTGTGGTTGTATTTATAGCCGAAGGAGATTTGGGGAGTATCAAGCGGAGACATGGTGGTCGGAAAACCGTAAACAAGTGTACGAACGATATAACGTGCGTGGACCAATGCTCAAGTAACATGCTTCTTGAGCAATTGTACCCCCCCCCCCCCTCCCCCCACCCACCCCACCCGACCTGGTTTCTAAGTGAATCTGAAGCGGCACCAGCCAAGTATTAAATCAACACCACCAGATGTGTGTATAACTATTTCCTGGATATGAGCAAAAGATGATTACCCCCTCCCCCTAAGTTTTGGTTTTTAAATTGTTGAATACATATAAATATATATCATTTTTGTAGATTATATTTAATGGGCGTACATAGAATAGATTTCATTGAAATACGGTTCTTTCCAACTGTCGTGTTGTAGCCTACATTCCCGTCAACGTAAGCCAAAGTGGAATAAATTATCAAGGGGGAGGTGATCTTTTAGATATGCATAAAAGGACTGATTCAAGAAGGGTTTATATGGTGTTAAACAAGCACCTGACACCTCATCCTTTGTGTACTGCAACGCTACAACCATGTGTTATGTGCTTATTTACGTTGATGATATATTGATTGCTGTTAGTTCAGCTTCATTTGTGGATCTGATTCAGACTTTACATACCCGGTTTCACTCAAGAATCGTACTGATGGAATGTATCTCATTCAAGAAAAGTATGTTACCCATTTACTTGATCGTGTTGGACTTTTTGTCATTCGAACCTCTATCTACTTGTGTTTCTCTATGACTGGCAGATATGAATTTGTCTCTACTTTCATTTTCTATTTTGTTTATGATTATTAGAGTTTAGTATTTGGAATGATTCTGTTCTTTCTGGATCACATCATGACATGTCAATGGCGTCCAAAAACAGCTATTTTGGTCAAAAAAATAAACAAAACGTGCCCTATTTTTATGCTCTGTTTTTTGTTCTGTTTCCAGCTTCTATGCTCTGCTTTTCCTCTGTTTCCAGTTTCCACCGTTTTATTATTTCTTTGGGTAGATTTTATCCTACGGCATAAGACTATTCTGTAGTAGGATCCCTTGGATACTCTAATCCAATTGTTGGAAACATGGTTTACGTATCTATTTATCTTTTAAATGGAAAGAAAATAATGATTATGTTATTCACCAACATCACTAAAATTAAAGATAAAACAAATGATAGGGAATCCATGGTTATGCTAATTACCAATATAACTTAAACTTTGAATAAGCTCTTAAGGCTAGGAATCGACTAAGAGGTTCTGAAAGTGAATCAGATTTTCCCAAAGAAGCATTTAACCATTCTCCGATCTATGTCATATTAACCGATTCACCGACATTAGACTCATCTGTTTCCACCCAAGATCCCATCATTACAATTCTGTTTTTGTCTAAATTTCAGAGTAAATGGACTTCTAAATGCGGTATTTCATATTTATGTCATTAGTGACCCTTTCGGGGCCTTGGTTAATCTAAATTTCATATTTACGTATGTGAAAAGAAGTATAAATATCTTCATATACTAAGCACTCGTTAATGAGTACTGGATCTTCAAAAAGGGGACAATCCGTACAAAAAGTCCAACTTGTCATTCCAACTTCTCGGCCTTCGAGTTGGGAAATAATTTGGACGAGATACCCAAAAGTGTATTCCACAATTGTGTTGACATATGTAGATGACGGATTTATTAGGCCAATCCTGGACAACCTGAAATCCAAAATTTTGACTGCACTGGTTTTATAAAAGAGCTAACATCCAAGGTGACGTTGGCAAAACTTCAATTTCATCCTAAAAATTCTGTTGCACCTCCTCCTTGAGTAGACATGGAATCCAACTGTTTGGAACAGGTGTTCAGTTTTTAAGAATTCAAGTTTTCCATCAATGCATTTCTTCTTTCAAGGGCTTTGAAAAGCGAAGTGGTTGAGCAAACCCCTGATTTGGATCAACCCCACCAGTCAAGAACGTGAATTGGAGAATCGAGAGGAAAGACAACCAATAAAAAAGGAAAGTGACTGTGTGATGATGTGATATGTAAATAGTGTTTGTGTGCGGATTTGTTGTCTTATATAGTGTTGTGTTTCACAAAAACAAACAATCCTAACATTAGTATCGAATCCTTTGTAAAATATATATTACAAAACAAATCGACAAATAATATAGAGAACTAGGTGTCGAATGTCGATCCTTGTAAATAATAAATCCAATTATCATAGTGTAATAGTCACGTGTGGTTTGGGGCAATTTGCGTGTTTGGTCCCTAAATCTTTTTTTAACCAGGATTGTCCCTATGGCATGTGTTTGTTGTGTCTTTGGTCTTTGTCAGACACAAAAAAATTATTATTTTGCCCTTAATGATCTATTTTTTGATTTATTCATGGGAAAACCATTCAAAACCTTACTTATTATCTAACAATTCCAAAATAAAAACCTTCTATTATTTGTTAGTACGTTTAAACCCTTTTATTATTGATTTTACCTACTAAAATCAATCTAACATCAGGTAACCTTAGGTTACCAGTGGTAATGAGCTTACGTGGGATCTAGATGGAGTCGAGATTCTCCATTAGACTAAAATGTCGAACATTTTATATTAGTTGAAACTAGGGTTTTTACACTTGAAGGTTAACCAAATCGGGGTAACAAAGGTGAAAGAAGGTTAGGGTTAAATAATTGCTCGAAAATCTTTATTAGATAAAGAATTGAAGCCTCCCCTAAAATTTTGGTTTGTATGTAATAGCATTGTACTATCCTTTCCTTGAGTATAATAGCATCCTACTTTTGATACTACACTTTACTTGGTTGTATTAGAACATAAAACGCAATCAAAACTTGCTTCCTACTTTTGATACAGTAAGACAAAATTATCAATGCAAACAACGAGAACACAAGTGTATGAATATTCAATCAGTCGCATGATTATATTCAATGTAAAAAGATAGTGCTCCAAATCTTTATGATGAGCAACTATTAAGAACGTTACAAAGAATAAATTGACTGTGTAAAAGTACCTTCTAAACATCTAGGATAGAGGGTGTTTAAATACTAAGATCTAACAGGATAAACACGTAATCCTGTTAGTTACAGATAAGTATAAAATCCTAGACATTATCTACAGTAAAGATAAACATAACAGTCTTCAGATAAGCACGTAGACTTCGTATCTTTAACTGCTTCATATCGACCTATCACTTTGCATACTCTTTAACTTCGGACAGGAACATGTGCACTTCGGATAACAAATTTCATCACAACCAGAATCCTAACATTCTCCCCCTTTGTGGTGAAGATGCCAGGTATCTGAAGTTTATAACATACGAAAAGCTTTGGTCAATTCCTTTCGAATCTGTAGCCACCACTTTAGATGAGTGCACAACTCAAGCTTCGCATCATCTGAGTTTTTATTGTTCACAGTCACCCTTGCAATCATTCCTTCCAAAATTGTTGAAGGGTACTTTTCCTTTTCATCCATATCAAAAAACAACTTCTTTAGAGCCCCTTTCTTTGTCAACCTTCCTTTGTAAACTACTCCCCAAGGTTTCTGTAGAATCTTTCCATTGCTGATTTTGGTTATGCCAGTTAGTTCTTTATCAGCAGCTGGAACAGATTGCTTAAAAAGTTTTGTAATTTCATAGTCATACTGGGAGAAGTTACGAAGGTATGAACCCATAAATCTTCCAATGAGCCTCTGACCTCTAGTAAGACTAACTTGCTGTGAGATTCTTACTTGAGTTCGGCTGTAAAATCTTTCAACTAACACCATGAAATCATTTGGATTCATCAATGGGAAGTCTGCAATAGTGAAAGTGCTTTCTATCTTTTGTTCTCCTCTTCATACATGATAGGTGTAGTTCGGATATATGTCTTCGAAGAGTGGTCCGGTTTCAATCTTGTCAATCCTAACTATCTTCAAGCAGGACCAAACATCGATTTGTTCAGCAGCAAGGTTCGCATGAAACCTGGCCTTTTGTTCTTGAAATTTCCTCTTTTCTGCTGGATCAAACTCGACATCATAGACATTTGCAGCGAATAGATTCGGATTGAAAGGAATATCCAGTTGTAGATCTATTGTATTCTCATCACTGAATGAGACAAGAGGTAATCGGTCAAACACTTCAACAGTTGTAAATGCCAAATTCATTATTGTCTCATATGTCCAGATTTTGTTCACTGGACCCAAGACTTCCTTTTTCCCTGCTCTATCTCTTGAGATCACATACAAATGCCTTAGCTTCTCATATTCCTTTTCTTTATTATTTTTCTCTTCAGCCTTGGACAATACTTCAGCAATTTTCTTTCCCTTATCAACAGAAGGGCCAGTCTCAGGTGGTTTTTGGGAAGTAGTTGTCTTCGTTGATGTTGCAGCCGGTGCAGAACTAGCTCCAATTTTGATTCCACCAGAGAATCTTTTGATGAGACTCGAAGTGGTTTCGGTTGTCATTGGTGTAGTTCTTCACCAAACAAGAGGAACAGTTGTTGTTGGTGTTGTTGTGGTGATTGTTGGTGGTGATGTGAATCCGAAGAATGGTTTTGTCGTTTGAGTAGTCGTAGTCGATGTTTGAGTGAGTGGTGCGAGGGTTGTGATGGTTGCTGTTGGAGCGAAGGTGATTCTTGTTTGCCTTGTTGTTAGTCGAGGTCCTTCTCCCCCTTGTGAAGAAGGCATTGAAGGCTTCGGAGCACCCGGTAATCGACTAACAAGTGTCAGAAGCGGAGCAATGTCCTTTCGGATGGAGTCGGTTGTTTATGAGACCAGAATTTTCATTTGTTGGTTAGTGATCGACTGTGCTTCTTTATAAGCAGAGAGCTCGTGCACCTTCGGTTCATATTCAGCTATTTTCTTCTTGGCATCCTCGACATTTTTCCTTAAAATATTCAATTGTACGTCAAATTCTTCAGCAGCTCGTTTTGAGAGATTCTCAACCGAAGTGGACATAGTTTGTTGAAACGACCGAAAATTTGTAATATATATAAATATGTAAACTAAAATGTGTGTAATTTAAGCGTTATATGTAAAATTATGAGATATTATGATTGTAAGGGTAATCTAGTCATTTTACCCTAAAAAGGGTAAATTGGTCATTTGACCAATTGCAGAAATTAATATAAAAATTTATTATATTTTAGGACTAAAAATGTAAAAGAAATGATTCCATGGAAAGATAGTTGGTTTTGGTGGCCAAAGTTCAAGAAAGTTAACTTTAGGGACCAAAACTGAAAATATAGAAAATATAAAAATGAGAAAATATCTCATAAACCTTCATAAAATCAGCAATACCTCCTGGAGAGTTCTAGAGTTACGGGTGTAGAATTTCAAGCGATCAAGAAGAGAAGCAAGGAAGTTGAAGCAAGGAATTGAAGAGGAACAATTGGAATTAGTGATTCCAACCTTCCAAGGTAATTAATCAAAGCCCTAGTTTAAGTTCTTGATGGTTGTTCTTATGGAAACTGAAATTCTGTAATTTCAGTAATGGAACACAAAGTTAAGAGGATTAACACTTCCATTAAGCCATGTTAAAAGTACTTAATCAAATAAAATGGAAGTAGGATGCTATTTCTCAAGAATTGGGATTTTGATCAAGAACCCTAGAATTTGAGTTCTTGTGATTAATCCGATTTTTATGGTTTAAAACTTGAAGAAATTGAAAGGTTTTAGTCTTGGGATAAACCCCTATCGATTAAGTGGAGTATTCAGCACTTAATAGGAGAAATTGGGAAATTGTAGCATAAAATCGGGGAAAAACTGGGCTGCTGCTCGACAGGCGCGGTACGCCCCTACCCTGGGCGCGGCGCGCCCTGCGCCAGCGTGCAGATGCAGTTTCAGCTTAAGAGTCCCCTGCTTTGTGATTTCCATTTTTGAGAAATGGATCAAAACTTGTCCAATTGACCTCAAAATTTAAACATAGGTCTAATATGATCCAAAACTTTATAAAAAATTATCGGAATTGAAATACGACTCTCCGAGGGTACTGTAGTAAAATACGTTTAAAATACAATTTATCTAAAGTTGAGTTTTACCCTTGCTTTGACTATTTATGGTATAATAAGGACTCTAACATGTTATAGAGTCAACTAAAATATAAATTAATGTATCATATAATATATATAGGTGCAAGTCAAATAATCGGACACCGAAAGGGTAAAGAACCGAGGGACGTCTAAACGACGCTTCAAGAATTATTTGGTGAGTACATGTAGCATTTTTACCCATTTTGGGATACATGGCAAGTAAGTAAGTATTTTTCAGATTTCATATATTACTTTTATATGTGAAAAATGTTTGCTAAAATGGTCCCTTTCTAGTTTAAAATAGAAAGTTAGCTGCTATATTTGAAAGTATGATTCTTGGCGATAGCCTAAACTATGATAGAGATATGTTTGAGTCAAAAGCTTGGCACTTAGTCATTTCTCGTGCAAGTAATGTTTTAGTTTCGGAAAAGTATTTTATGTTTGACTGGTATTGTGACTAGCATTGTTAGCAAGGGAACTATGTTCCAACCTACCCAGGTTAGGTAAGGAGTCTACTGGGGACAACCCCCTTCGCGAAGTAGACTGCCTCAGCAATTCTACTGTTAGTATTGATCCGTTCTTTCTAATTGTAGAGACTTGGGGTATCACTTCTAGTGATTAACGCCCTAAGTATAAAAATCCTAGCAAGTTTATAAAACCAGTCAAAGAATGTATAAAAGACATTATTTTTGCAAAGTCTAACATATGATGATTTTGAAAAGTAATAATGTTTAGTATGTGTATATTATATCGTTTTGATAATGATTTATGTTATGAAATTTTATAAAAGTTTAGAAAAGAAATTTAAATTTTGAGTCTAAAACTCATGTAACTCACGAGACATTTTTGTCTTACGTATTCTATGTTTTTATGCCATGTATTCCAGGTTCAAGTATGAAGTTGTGAGAAAAATTGGAAGTTTGTAAAATAAATCCTAAGTTGCAAAAGAGTGGAGCTGGTTACAGCTATCATGTATTTGGTATTGATTAATCCTTTCCCTTAGACTCATGGTTGTTTGATATGTATTTGTAATACCCTTTGCTGTATTTAAACAGATTTATGGTTTTTGATGAACCGTATTCTGTAAAATATGTTTTTATGTAATATAAAAAGTTTGAAAAATTTGGGGTGTTACAAGTTGGTATCAGAGCCATAGTTTAAGCGAATTAGGATTGGATCATTCCACTCCTAGGCTTAGACTAGTAAAATAGTCAGTTAAAGTTAGTTACACAAATTGTCATGTCTTAATGAATTAAGACATTAATTGTTAATGGAATTATATGAGTATATTTATGAGTTAAAAGTACTAGTGAACAGTGGAACCGAGCGGAAACATTGGGAACAACATGTGTAGGTGATTATGGTAATATGGGCCCGTATTATCATAATCACAGGACGCGTATTGGGCCTGATGTACTCGCAAGAGAATACTGGGAAACTGGTAGAAATGTAGTAAACTAATATTATGATGAATTATGAAATACTAAAGTACTTGAAATTTTATAGCAAGATGCGAACTCGAAGTGGCCAAGGATCGTACGCGGAAAACCCAGATCCTAATGCAAGGCCTCCTATGCCTCCCCGACCGCCCCAAGCCGCTGATGATGGCAATTCTAGGGGTGAGGCTAATCCACCTCCATTGACCTTGGAGGCAATTCAGAAATTACTACATGACTCGCAATTACAAAACAGACAGGAAATGACTCGTCTTTTGGATGAGCGACTGGGCGAAAGGTCAAAGTCACAACCTGAAGATAGCGAGAAAAGTGTGGCTCCTGAAGGCACTAATCCGAGACAAACTTCTTCTCAGGGAGATTCATCTTCCAAATCACAGCCTCAGTTCAAGACTAAAGGCGCCAGTACTTTCAAGGACTTTATGTCCTGTCGGCCAAAGGAGTTTAACGGAGAGATGGATCCGCGAATAACAATACGGTGGTTGACCGAAATGGAACAAGTTCTTCGCATCTGTCGTTGTGACGAGGATATGAAGGTCGGGTTTGCTTCTCAGATGTTAAAGGCTGAAGCTCTTACTTGGTGGAACACTCTCCGCCGAATCAAGGGGAGTGATTTTGTGGATGCGTTGACTTGGGACGAGTTCGTTCAACGATTGAAAAACAAGTTCTGTTCAGCTAGACATCGAGAGAACCTGGTTAATGAATTCTTTGCCCTTGCAAAGGAAAAACAGACGGTGGACGAGTATACTAAAAAGTTCTGTGAGATGCTGCCATTTCTGGAAGATACACTACCGACCGAGGCCGGAAGGATAAACCGGTATGTTAATGGACTGCCGGCAGACTACTCGCTAGAAGTTAGCAAGGCTACTACTCTTGATGAAGCCATTGAATCCGCGGCTCGGGTTGAAAGTATGATTGAGAAAAAGACCAAGGAACGACAAGCATTTACGGAGAAGAGAAAGTCTTCAGGAATCTCTGGAGCAAACAAGAAGAGTCGATTTTCATCGGGGTTTTCTAAACAAAGTGAAGTCAAGGAGTGTAAGAAGTGTGGTAAGAGGCATAGTGGTGAATGTAAGAAGGGTACCAGTGGGTGCTATAAATGTGGTCTTCCGGGTCATCAAGCCAAAGATTGTAAAGTGAAAGATATTAGTGAAGTAAAATGCTACAATTGCCATAAAAAGGGACATTACAGCACCAACTGTCCCAAAAAGAAGAATGATACATTAGTTTCTACTGCAAGCAATAAGAAGACAGAGCCAGCAAAGACAAAGGGAAGAGCATTTCAGATGACCCTTGATGAGGCCAAAGAAGACCAGGATGTGGTGGCAGGTACACTTATTGTAAACTCACAACCTGCTTATGTTCTTTTCGATTCTGGAGCACATTTCTCTTTTGTGTCCCATGACTTTAGTAAGCGTCTGAACATGTCAATGAAACCATTAGATGATACCTGTGTAATAGAAGTCGCGAATGGGGAGTTAGTTACGGTACGACATGTGTATGAGGAATGTCCGGTGGAGATTAATGGGTGAATCTTAAAGGCAAACTTGCTACCTATCGGGATTAAAGGATTCGATATTGTTATTGGGATGGATTGGCTCGGAGCTCATAATGCAAAAATTCTCTGTGGGAAACGGATAGTATCGATCAAAATGCCTGATGGGAGTAAAGTTTATATATATGGAGAACGTCGGAAGAACATGCAAAGTCTCATTACTGCTATTAAGGCCCGAAAATGCATCCATAAAGGGTGTGAATCATTTATCGCTTATGTGATGAATGGAAAGAAGGAGAAGCAGAAGATGGAAGATATAAAAGTGGTCAATGAATTCCCTGAAGTTTTTCCTGATGACTTACCTGGGTTACCACCCATTAGGCAAGTCGAGTTTCGCATTGACCTTGTTCCTGGAGCAAGTCCCATTGCTCGTGCGCCGTACCGTCTTGCTCCTACAGAGATGAGAGAACTTATGTCTCAGTTGCAGGAACTTCTTGACAAGGGGTTTATTCGTCCCAGCTCTTCTCCTTGGGGAGCACCAGTGTTGTTTGTCAAGAAGAAGGACGGTACTATGCGTATGTGTATAGACTATCGCGAGCTCAATAAGGTGACCATCAAGAATCGATAACCTTTGCCACGAATTGATGATTTATTCGATCAGTTGCAGGGAGCTAGTTATTTCTCAAAAATTGATCTTCGTTCCGGATATCATCAAGTACGGGTGAAGGAGGAAGATGTATGTAAGACTGCATTCCGAACTCGATATGGTCACTATGAATTTTTAGTGATGCCATTCGGTCTCACTAATGCCCCAGCAGTGTTTATGGACCTCATGAACCGAGTCTGTAAACCTTTTCTTGATAGATTTGTCATCGTTTTCATCGATGATATTTTAGTCTATTCAAAAAGCGAAGCGGAACATGAAGTGCTCCTTCGTGAAGTGCTGCGTACTTTGAAGAATGAACAGTTGTATGCGAAGTTGTCAAAGTGTGACTTTTGGTTGCGAGAAGTTCAATTTCTGGGTCATGTTGTTTCAGCTGAAGGTATTAAAGTGGACCCAGCTAAAATAGAAGCGGTGATGAAATGGGATGCACCGAAGACACCTACAGAAGTTAGGAGTTTCCTTGGGTTAGCTGGTTATTACCGACGGTTTATCCAAGATTTTTCTAAAATTGCAGTGCCATTGACGCAGCTAATGCGGAAGGAAGTGAAATTTGTCTGGGGAGAAAAACAACAAGAAGCCTTTGAAATATTAAAGAAGAAGCTGTGTGAAGCCCCAGTACTATCTTTACCAGAAGGCACAGAAGAGTTTGTAGTATACAGCGATGCGTCTAATAGAGGTCTCGGTTGTGTGCTTATGCAACGGGGCAAAGTTATTGCCTATGCCTCTAGACAGCTAAAAGATGCACAGACACGTTATACTACCCATGATCTGGAATTGGCTGCGATTGTGTTCGCATTGAAGATCTGGAGACATTATCTTTATGGGACGAAATGCAAGATATATACAGATCATAAAAGTCTACAATATCTTTTCACTCAAAAAGAATTGAATTTGAGACAGACACGTTGGATTGAGCTTGTGAATGATTATGATTGTGAAATAATATATCACGAAGGAAAAGCTAATGTAGTAGCCGATGCCTTAAGCCGAAAGGTTCGTGAAAAAGTTGTTAAAGGAAGATCCATGCGAATTGAAGTGGTCTCTACTTTAATTTAAAAGATTAAAGAAGCTCAAGACAGTGCCTTAACCGGAGAGAATATGAAGAAAGAAAAGCTTGGGAAGAAGGTGGTGTTTGAAGTGAATACTCAAGGGTTGCGCACTTTTAAGGGACGTATTTGGGTTCCTAAATACGGAGCAACCATAAAGATAGTCTTGGATGATTCTCACAAATCCAAGTATTCTATACATCCTGGAAGTACGAAAACATATCAAGATTTGAAGCAACATTACTGGTGGCCGGGGATGAAAAAGAGAATAGCAAAGTACATATCCCACTGTGATACCTGTGCACAAGTAAAAGCAGAACATCAGGTACCGTATGGTTCTGCGCAGTCATTACTGATACCAGCAGGGAAGTGGGAAGAACTGACCATGGATTTTGTCATGGGGTTGCCGAGAACACGAAGAGGACACGATAGTATATGGGTCATTGTTGACAGATTGACCAAAAGTGCCCTATTTCTTGCATATAAAGAAACTGCCTCACTTGGAGAATTAGCTCAGTTGTACATCGATGAAGTGATCAGACGTTATGGAGCACCTTTGTCCATAGTCTCAGATAGAGATCCTCGATTCACGTCTAACTTTTGGGATTCTCTACAAGAAAAGATGGGAACTCGAATCAAGATGAGTACAGCCTATCACCCTCAAACAGATGGGCAAAGCGAACGTACAATTCAGACCTTGGAGGATATGTTGCGATCGTGTGCCATTGATTTTGGAGGTAGTTGGGACCAGCACCTACCATTAGTAGAATTCTCGTATAACAACAGTTACCACTCAAGCATCAAGATGCCACCTTTTGAAGCCTTATATGGTAGGAAGTGTAGAACCCCAGTGTGTTGGTTAGAAGCTGGTGAAGCAAAACTCACTGGGCCAGACATTGTAAGAATGACAAATGAAAAGATTGGGGTGATACAGACCAATATGAAAGCTGCACAAGATCGCCAAAGAAGCTACTCAAATTTGAAGAAAAGACCCTACGATCTAAAAGAAGGCGATTTGGTGATGATAAAAGTATCACCTTGGAAGGGAGTAATAAGATTTGGCAAGAAAGGTAAATTGAGTCCAAGATATATTGGACCCTTCAAAATTCTGAAAAGAATTGGTTTACAAGCATTTAAGTTGGAGCTACCACCAGAACTCAGGGGAATACATGACACATTCCATGTATGCTATCTCAAGAAATACTTTGGAAAGAAGGAGTTAACCATTCCTTTAGAAGAGTTAAGGGTGGAAACACCCAACAGACTAGTGGAAGAACCTGAGGCGATGTTAGAGGTGAAAACCAAGAAGTTAAGGAACAGAGAGATTGATCTAGTGTTGGTCAAATGGAAGCATTCGCTGGGCTCAGACTTGACTTGGGAAACATTGGAAAGCATGAAGAAAAGATACCCTAATTTTACAGATTATGAAGCGATTCCGAGGACGGAATCCTAATTAGGGGGAGGTAGTTGAAACGACCGAAAATTTGTAATATATATAAATATGTAAACTAAAATGTGTGTAATTTAAGCGTTATATGTAAAATTATGAGATATTATGATTGTAAGGGTAATCTAGTCATTTTACCCTAAAAAGGGTAAATTGGTCATTTGACCAATTGCAGAAATTAATATAAAAATTTATTATATTTTAGGACTAAAAATGTAAAAGAAATGATTCCATGGAAAGATAGTTGGTTTTGGTGGCCAAAGTTCAAGAAAGTTAACTTTAGGGACCAAAACTGAAAATATAGAAAATATAAAAATGAGAAAATATCTCATAAACCTTCATAAAATCAGCAATACCTCCTGGAGAGTTCTAGAGTTACGGGTGTAGAATTTCAAGCGATCAAGAAGAGAAGCAAGGAAGTTGAAGCAAGGAATTGAAGAGGAACAATTGGAATTGGTGATTCCAACCTTCCAAGGTAATTAATCAAAGCCCTAGTTTAAGTTCTTGATGGTTGTTCTTATGGAAACTGAAATTCTGTAATTTCAGTAATGGAACACAAAGTTAAGAGGATTAACACTTCCATTAAGCCATGTTAAAAGTACTTAATCAAATAAAATGGAAGTAGGATGCTATTTTTCAAGAATTGGGATTTTGATCAAGAACCCTAGAATTTGAGTTCTTGTGATTAATCCGATTTTTATGGTTTAAAACTTGAAGAAATTGAAAGGTTTTAGTCTTGGGATAAACCCCTATCGATTAAGTGGAGTATTCAGCACTTAATAGGAGAAATTGGGAAATTGTAGCATAAAATCGGGGAAAAACTGGGCTGCTGCTCGACAGGCGCGGTGCGCCCCTACCCTGGGCGCGGCGCGCCCTGCGCCAGCGTGCAGATGCAGTTTCAGCTTAAGAGTCCCCTGCTTTGTGATTTCCATTTTTGAGAAATGGATCAAAATTTGTCCAATTGACCTCAAAATTTAAACATAGGTCTAATATGATCCAAAACTTTATAAAAAATTATCGGAATTGAAATACAACTCTCCGAGGGTACTGTAGTAAAATAAGTATAAAATACAATTTATCTAAAGTTGAGTTTTACCCTTGCTTTGACTATTTATGGTATAATAAGGACTCTAACATGTTATAGAGTCAACTAAAATATAAATTAATGTATCATATAATATATATATAGGTGCAAGTCAAATAATCGGACACCGAAAGGGTAAAGAACCGAGGGACGTCTAAACGACGCTTCAAGAATTATTTGGTGAGTACATGTAGCATTTTTACCCATTTTGGGATACATGGCAAGTAAGTAAGTATTTTTCAGATTTCATATATTACTTTTATATGTGAAAAATGTTTGCTAAAATGGTCCCTTTCTAGTTTAAAATAGAAAGTTAGCTGCTATATTTGAAAGTATGATTCTTGGCGATAGCCTAAACTATGATAGAGATATGTTTGAGTCAAAAGCTTGGCACTTAGCCATTTCTCGTGCAAGTAATGTTTTAGTTTCGGAAAAGTATTTTATGTTTGACTGGTATTGTGACTAGCATTGTTAGCAAGGGAACTATGTTCCAACCTACCCGGGTTAGGTAAGGAGTCTACTGGGGATAACCCCCTTCGCGAAGTAGACTGCCTCAGCAATTCTACTGTTAGTATTGATCCGTTCTTTCTAATTGTAGAGACTTGGGGTATCACTTCTAGTGATTAACGCCCTAAGTATAAAAATCCTAGCAAGTTTATAAAACCAGTCAAAGAATGTATAAAAGACATTATTTTTGCAAAGTCTAACATATGATGATTTTGAAAAGTAATAATGTTTGGTATGTGTATATTATATCGTTTTGATAATGATTTATGTTATGAAATTTTATAAAAGTTTAGAAAAGAAATTTAAATTTTGAGTCTAAAACTCATGTAACTCACGAGACATTTTTGTCTTACGTATTCTATGTTTTTATGCCATGTATTCCAGGTTCAAGTATGAAGTTGTGAGAAAAATTGGAAGTTTGTAAAATAAATCCTAAGTTGCAAAAGAGTGGAGCTGGTTACAGCTATCATGTATTTGGTATTGATTAATCCTTTCCCTTAGACTCATGGTTGTTTGATATGTATTTGTAATACCCTTTGCTGTATTTAAACAGATTTATGGTTTTTGATGAACCGTATTCTGTAAAATATGTTTTTATGTAATATAAAAAGTTTGAAAAATTTGGGGTGTTACAGTTTGAAGCTTAGCTAGAACTTCTGTATGGGCAGCATTGAGTTTGGTGACCACTTCGGAGAGCTTGGTATTATGTTGTTCCTGGATTTGTTGTGTTTTCTCTTCGACTTGTTTCACAACAGCTTTACATCTTAAGTCTACTTTCTCCAGGACGTTCCTTGTCATCTGTTTGACATCCGCTTCTACGACTTTGACAGCTTCATCAATTTTCATAGTGACTTTCGTCGTGATGGCTTCTTCAAAGGATGTAAGGCAATCTGCTAGGTGATCATTAGTAACCCCAGATCCTTTGTCAGAGGAATAAGTAGTCTGGGCTTGTATCAAAACGTTCAACTTCGCATTTAACTGGCAAAATTGTTTCATGGGCTCCAGGCTTGTGTCTGGTTCGTCATCGTCGTCATCTTGTATTTGGATTGGGGCGGTTTCAAAATAGTCTTCCTCTTCTTTGTCTATTTTATCAGGAGAGGAGGAATCCGCCATATCATCCATGAAGAATGAATGAAGCAGAGGTGGAACTGTGGTTGTTGTTTTGAAAAGGGGTGTGGTATTCTTTGGAGGTGAGGATGGTGGATTTGTTGTAGTTGGATTACCCGATGTGAGACTTGTGTCCACATCAGATGTGTGCATAGGGGTCTCAATTTGACTTGTCTCCACATTAGATGTTTCAACAGAGGTCAAATGTGCGGACACCACAGGTGTTTCGGTTAAAGTATTGACTGGATCAGAGGGAGGTACCGTAGTGGTTGTTGTTTCGGTTGGTGATGGAGGAATGTTGGTATCCTCCTGAAGCGTTAGTTCTTCCTCGCCTTCTTCAACTTCTTCTTCTTCTTCGGATCGAGGTGTTTGTGGTCTAGAAGATTGAGCGGCTTTCTTCTTGGGAGGTTTCACTGCTTGAGTCTTCTTCCTTGTTTTTGGTTTCTCATGTTTATTGTTGGAACAAATGGGTTTAGTTGGTTCAAAAATAATCTTTTGTGATTTCCTCGAAGAGTTATTGACTGAAAGTGATTTTTGTTGTTTTTGAAAAGCCTTCTTTTTGTTTTGAGAATCACGATAGTTTTTCCTTCTTCTGTTATCGTAGAATGGTTTGTGTTTTTCAGCAGGGGTTTGAGTTTTAATCTGGTTTCTCTTATCTTTGAAGCTTCGGTTATAAGACAAACTTTGATTATTTGAAAATGTTCGATTGGTTGAAAAGGTTCTATTGTTTGAAAAACTTCTATTGTTGGAAAAACTTCGGTTATGTGAATAATTTTGATGACGTCCGAAGGTGTTCTTTATCTGATACATTTCTTGTTTTCTTTTATTAATTTTAAAATCCATTTCAGTATTTAAAGAATTATCTAGCATTTTATCAGATGAGTAAAAACCTTCGGCTGTGACAGTCATATTGTCCTCTTTTTTAAGCGAGAGAAGTTCGCAATTCTCTTCGAGTGAGACACCTTGTTTAATAAAAACAGTATTTTTGAAGTTAGCAACTTTAGGATACGTACATGCTAGTTCGACAAGTCTTTTGCTTTTATCAACACTGTATTTCGAGTAGTTAACCGAAGTGTTTAGTATTTAAAAAGTTTTAGATTTTTCATTCAAAGAATATTGTGTTTCCTCAGAAGAGCACGTCTTAGAAGAAATGGTGCTTTCTTTAGTTGCATAGGCTTCAGATTTAGTTAAAGAGCAAATAGAAGAAAATTTTTGGTGTGATCAATCACTGTAGTCTATTTCCTCAATGTCAGAATCAGTATCATTATCAGAAGCATTTACAATAACATTCTCAGAATCACTTTTTGTTGCTTGAGGAAATGCAGGTAGAGACTTATCCATTACTTTCAACAGATCATTAGGACTCAAAAGATTTTCAAAAGGAACAACACCATGAGTATAAGTTGGGTTTGGTAATTCGATTGAAGAAACAATAGATTCACATTCGTATGAAAGAGAATCTACATCTTTTAACTTAAACTCAATAAAAGGTAATAATTTTTTTGTGATGATCCAAAGCAATATCCGAAGAATGATAAATACGTGTAATATATGCATATAACCTTTTAGCAGTTTCACAAAAAAATATTCCTTTGTTTCAATAATAATTCATTGTTTTTCACATATTGTTCCCTACTTTCTTCTAAAATTCATATTCTCTGTTGACTCTTTTCTAGTGCTCCACGCGTTCCTTCAAGCTTTCCCTTGAGCGAAATTACTTCCTCCTTGGCCTGACACACATCACTATTTTCTGAAACAAGTAGTTGATTCATATGCAGACAGTCAGAAGTAATTTCGTTAAGGTCATTAATAAAAAGTTCTTCTGGAACATTAAAGTTTTGTAGTAAGAATGATACCTGTTCTGGAATAGTAAGGCGAGCTTTGGACGAAGTGTTTGTTCCTTGTGCCATCAGACAGACATCAGTAATCTTGATTTCCATTTCTTCATCCGAACTCTCATCATCGGACCATATTCCATGGCCAATGTATGCAGCAAATATCGCCCCATGGGTTGGTTTACGTATTTCATCGTCATCCGAACCAGATGACCAAATCTGATAAGTGCCATCACCATTATTTGGAGCAATGAGTGACAGGCTTTGAGTCTTCGCCCTTACCTCTTCCAGTTTCTTTGTATAGTATGCTTCATCTTTGACTCTTTACTTTTTCTCATTAGCCTTCTTCAGCATGCAGTCTTTGGCTAGATGATTCATACCATAGCAGTAATTGCAGTCGTATCCAGAGTCACCTTTCAGGCTGAGGAGTTTTTTCAGACTTCGGTTTAGAGTATTCAGCCGGTTTAGTTGGTTGTTTTCCAATGTTTGAGTTTCTATTGAAGTTGGTTTTGTTCTGTTGTCTTTTCTGAAAGTTCTTGTTCTTATTAGAGTATAGAGCCTTCGTATCACTTTCTTCATCCTCTTCTCCTTCATCATCAGCTTCAGTAACATCATCAGATTCGGTTTTTGAAACGAAGGCAAGAGCACCTGCATTGGGTGGATCACCAACTTCATCCAGAACGTCATACTCATATGATTTGAGTAAATTGTAGAGTTCTTCAAGCGAGTAGGAGTTGATCTTCTCATGAGCCCTCACCATCATGGTGATTTGCTTCCACTCCCTTCGGAGACATTGCATGAATCGAAAGTTAGTTTCATGCGAAGTTTTCGAAACTCCATGTTTCTCCAGTTCATAAACCACGTCAGTAAACCTTTCGAATGTCTGATCAATTTTCTCATTTTCCAATTGTTTGAAATTACTGAAGTCAGCCAGAATGTTGTTGACTTTGCTCTTTTTCATGACATCAATGCCTTCGTATCGCATCTTCAGTCTGTCCCAAATTTCTTTAGCAGACTTGGACCCTCGGATCAGATTGAAAGCGACAGGAGGCAGACCGCTCTTCAGTTCTCTCATACACCGTTTATCATTCTCGATCTTCCTCTTGTTCGCAGCAATAGTGGCTTCGGTTTCGACAGGAGGAGTAGTAGGTTCACCAGATTTAGCAGCAAATCTGGTCTGGACATTGGCAGTAAAAGGTCCTTCCTTCAGAGATCTCAGAAGATCTTTATCGATCCCTGATAAGTGATCCTCCATACGATCAGCCCATTGATCGTAATGTTCAGGAATTAGCATTGGTGCCTTATTGTTGGAGCCGAGCAATGTTGCGTAGTTCATCACGGCGTTGTTCGCGTTGTAGGCCATTGAAGGATTAGATCGTTGCTGTAAAAATATAAAGATTAAAATATCTGAAACGCGAAAGAGTGTATTCAAGAACAATTTGAACCCACGATTCAAAGAAAGGGTTCAATATCAGATCAGCAAGCAACCTGCTCTGATACCACTTGTAAGACAAAAGTATCAATGCAAACAACGAGAACACAAGTGTATAAATATTCAATCAGTTGAATGATTATATTCAATGTAAAAAGATAGTGCTCCAAATCTTTATGATGAGCAACTATTAAGAACGTTACAAAGAATAATGCGACTGTTTAAAAGTACCTTCTAAACATCTAGGATAGAGGGTGTTTAAATACTAAGATCTAACAGGATAAACACGTAATCCTGTTAGTTACATATAAGTATAAAATTCTAGACATTATCTACAGTAAAGATAAACATAACAGTATTCAGATAAGCACGTAGACTTCGTATCTTTAACTGCTTCGTATCAACCTATCACTTCGCATACTCTTTAACTTCGGACAGGAACATGTGCACTTCGGATAACAAATTTCATCACAATCAGAATCCTAACAGATACAATCCTTTACTTGGTTGTATTGTAACTTGTTTTTTGGTGAAGGGACCGAGTTATGTATGAGTGTGGTTCTAGTCATTGCATTGATAGTGATTCTGAAAAAAAAAACTAGGAGAAGGAAGTAGTTGACTCTTGGACTGTCCACTCTGTTGCTAATTAGAAACTATGTATAAAATTTTGGACTTTTGAAGTCAAATTCGTGGCTGTAATTAACCAAAATACGAATGGTTCCAACATCCGTATATGGGTAGTACTTGTTACAATCTTTAATGGTTAATGAGTCTTTCTTAGAAAAACAGAAGTATTTGTATATGTAGAAAATCAGTCTGAATACACACTCAAAACTTGAAAGTAGGATCTTATTAGTGATAAGTTATCTATACCCTAGATACATGAATTATTGCAGCCGAAACACACAAAATTATCTAAGGCAAGTAACATTTACTAAAACGTACTAGGATGCTACCTAATGATATAAACAACTACCATAGGGATCAAAATACCAACCTTTCAGCAAAACCAATTTTCTTGATGAACCTTTGATGTAGATCGAATCCAAGATAAAGAAGGTAGTACCCAAAAGAGAATACCTCTAATGGTTCACACTCAATGAGTCCAAATTATTAGGTTACTTATTCAATTAAGAAAGCTTACTATAAAACCCTAGAGTAGGATTATAGATTCTGCTTAGATAGAATAGAAAATTCTAGATCTCAGAGGATTCAGGAATGGGACGAAAATAAAGAGAGTCGGGGAGGACTATTTATAACTTGTAATGATGCTTAGAGATAAACCTGATTTGAATTCAAACTGGATAATGATAATTGAATAAATAATCCAACTTCTCTTTAATTCAAATCTTATATCTTATTTATATATGTTGGACGAAATTATGAGAAGGATTATCTTTCTCAATTTCGTGCCCTATCCTCCTCCCTTAACATTATCTATTGCAAAACTATTGAACAATTAATATTCAGTCCCTGTACTTTTAATTAATCCCAAATTAATTTAAATTAATTCCAGTTAATTCAAATTAATTCCAAACTAGTTTCTAATTAATTCATCATTATATAAAAAATTAATAGACTACTTATTTCTCTATCTTAATTAAATCTAATACCATTTGGACTACCAATGGAAACCCAAAAGGACCCTACTATTAATGGAAATTACTTACCAACAATTAGATATAACCTTTACATTAATCCAACAATTAGAAGATTGGGAACAATTTTGCAATTATTTAGGGTTAAATTCTTCTTGATTGCAGCATCTTACTTTTGTATTAATTTACTTTGTTTTAAAAGTATCAAGGACCGACCAATATGTATGTGTTAATTCCTGGTTTTGTTATATTTAATCAACAGGTTTGGTTTCAACTTCAACTATAAAATATCCTATTGAAGATGAATATGTTCCCTCTAATGATTATTTAATAAAACTTTCTGATGATGAATTCAGGTTTGACATGACTCGGGTGTCTCTAGATCCTGATGAAGATGAATATGTTGCTTCCATATTGGACAAGATACTGTAGGATCCTTTTTGAACGAGTCAGTACAGGAAGATATGAAATTACTAGAAATATCATCCGGTGACGATGAATGGAGCCCTTCAAATGAAGATATTCACAAAGGAGATTCAGAAGATCAGGAAACTAGGGTCTAACTCCTTGTACACAACCCTATGTTTATGGCTAACTCTCGACTGATTGTAAATCCCAACCCATACATTTGTTGGATTAGGTGTCCAAGCCATAACTATAATTTATGAATATACTTGAATTGATGGCATCATAGTCCTTTTGGGGTGCCCTCAAACCTAGCAGAGGACAAGATAACCTATAGAGAGATTAATATATTATGGGGATAATGTATTAATTAGAAATAGTAATATTTAATTAATGATTAATCAGAAATTAATTAGAATTATTTTTGGGATTAATTGGATTAATTAAAAGTGCAGGGGCTAAATTGTAATTCTTCAATAGTTGAGCAATGGACAATTATGGTATGTACGTATGTTGGACGAATTTTAGGGTTACCACCCTAAGGAATTCGAAATCCACATATATGGATACTAGGACTATTTATCGTAATGATAAGGTATTTGAATTATATGATAAAATACTTATCATATCTGAATTCAAATAAGGTAGTTATAGGCCTTGTCACCTATCATTTTGGGGCTATAAATAGGGAGCCCCAGCACCCCTAAACCTGCACCAAACTCATAGAGTTCTCCTCCTATCTCTGGTTTTTCTTGCTTGTTGGTGTTTTGGGTGTGAGCCATTAGAGACACGACATTTGTGGTGCTTGCTTCCAAAAGATCAAAAGGTATGTAATCTTCAACATTCTTTAGGAATTTCGATTTATGCCTTTAGGGTTCTTATGATGTTCTGAGTTATAGATTCAATAGTGAAAACATAGATCCTTTAGGTTGCATGTGAACTTAAGAGTTTAAGTTTTTATTGTTTTCCTATTCTCCATCAGTGGCATCAGAGCTATGATTGTTTTCTGTTGAATAGTAGTAATTGTAGAATTGATATTAGGGTTTATAGATATTAAACCCCATGCCTCCTAAATATCGACTTGGGCTAGGGTTTCAGAAACCCTAGCCTCCACCAATATTTTCAAAAATTGCATGGCTATGGTAGGAATTTTCTATTTTTGGTAAATATAATTAATTAATTAATGGAAACCCTTAGCCTTATTTTTGGAAAACTTAACGGGCAAGGATTAGAATTAAATTTATAGATTTAATTTGATTTCATGATCCTAAATTGATTTAATTTAATTAATTGTTAATTAAAAGGTAAACATTAAATTAATATGGTTTTAAGTTTAAGATTAAATTAAATAGTTTAATTTCGAAAATTTAAAATAGATAAAACCAAATATTTTAAAATTTTTAAAATACATCTTATATATATATATATATATATATATATATATATATATATATAATTAAAAGTTAATATTTATATGTATAATAATCCGTCAGTCAAATAGCTAGTATGCCTTATTCACGAAACTGGTCTATAAGGGGGTATAAGGAAACTGCCTATAAAATGGCGGTTGAATGGGTGTGTACTCTCACCCACCGCCCCCTTGATCAGTGGAGGGTCGTTACCAGAACAGATTTGATAGGACAACCTAATCTCATTAAAAGTATAATGCTTTCAGTTTAACCTGCTCTTGGAACATGTCCTTGAGCCGATTAATAATGTCAAAAGCACAAGGCCGGGTTCCAAAAACTTCTTTAAAGCTCGGGAATCATGATGTCTAACATGAGTCGAGCAACCTCATTCGAATCATTTAGACGTTTGCGATGATAGTCTGTTTCAGCGCTAGTATATTTGGCTGGACAATCCTTAGGAATTTATTTCTCAGTTGTATAAAGCTTTCCTTCAAAATTGTGTACTCTTCTCAAATTCTAGAACCAACACACATAACTTATGACGTTTCAGCTTACATTGATCGAAGAGACCAAGCAGTGAAAAACTTGTAACATTTAAACTTTGTTTAGTTGATATCTATGAGCTTGTAACACCAAGAATTTATTAGGTAGACAATACTCATTGCCAATTTCATTCTCTATTAAACTCCTAAAACTTTTGGGTTTCATTGACTCTGATCAATGATATATATGTTTAATCGCTTTATGTTCATCCTCTCCCATGACGGGTTTGTCGCGGATCATATGTTTTGATGGTAAATTTACCATGAAAAACCACGTGTCACCCTGCTCGAGAATCTCGAATTATCACGAGTAAACATATCAGTTTGGTTGAGTCCTATACTACACGTTGGCTATAACACTTCCCATGCCGGAAGGCAAACATTTAATTGTGCGATTTGACATGGGCAACTAAGATTTACATTTCATAAAACGGGGTTTTGTTTCATTAAGTTAAAACTTTTAACTTTCTTTTTGGCGAACGGTCATTTTAAACTTTTAAAATATGTCTTAAAATTGTCAATTTTACTTTTAAAGCATGTTAACTTCTAACAACTTAGTTTGCATGTATTGTTCTTGTTAAAATATTCTAACTTTCCCTTGGCAAACACTTATATTAAACATTTAAAACTATTCGGAATAAGTAACCCAACCTGGAACGAAGTGAAGACAATTCAAGTAACCCAACACGCGGAAGACAATTCATGTCAAGGTGGAGATTGTTAGAGTATGACTTGGGTTTTAGGGAACGGAATAAGTAACCAAACCCGGAACGAAGTGATGAAACCTCAATGGCGATTTGGAAGGGATAAGTGTTTGAAGTAGGCTGAAAATCGTTAGGTCCGAAACCAACACGACCTGTTTAGATATCCTGGATTTACTTGTATATGGGCTCAAACCCGATAGATGCTAGGGTTTTCGGTTACAAGTATTTGTAGCTTGGGATTTCCATGTATCACTTTATAAATAGCCGAGATTATCAGAGGAGTTCTTCGTTTCATACCCGGGGACGTAGGTCGCATAGACACGATCCACATTTAATTTCTCTGTCATGTTCAATTTCTATGTCGTTTTTATTTGGTTTTTTGGTTGCATGCCCAACACTAAATAATAATGATGATGAAGCTTCAACACAAGATGCTACTCTCTCCATCAAAGCAGATTAGCAGAGCAGTGAGAACTCAAGTCTTCAAACTTACAAAATTTACATCATACTCATGTTTTATAGATTTATATACAAAAATTCTAACTATTGTGTTTGACAATAAGAGTCAAATCGGTAACATTTCGTCTTGATAACATTGATACAAGACCTGCAAGATTTCTTCCATTGATGGACGTTTCTCTTCTGATGGTTGCAGACAGTTTAAAACAAGTTGTGACATCGTGAATGCTCCATTAAAAGAATAATTATGATGAAGTTGTGGGTCCATAACTATTTTTATATTTACCTTTTTTAGCAATGGAATAGCCCATTTCACCAATTTTTGCTTTCCGAGGGGTCGCCTTACATTATACACCTTCCCTGTTAGTATTTCCAGGAGTACCACTCCGAAATCATAGATCTCCCTCTTCACTCCAACACCTGCCAAAGTGGTGTCTGATTTATCAGAAGAATTCACAAATAACTCTAGCTTTTTAGTTGATGATAAGTGAGTGATTTCTGAGACAAGTGGATGTGATCTCCACGTTATAGTTAGGTGTAATGAAGCAGTTTGTCTACATATTGATTGGTCATTTTAAGTCCATTGATCAGGAATGAGGTTACCTGTGATCATATATAACTGGAAATATAATATTTCACTTTTAAAGTAGAGCTTACCATCTTGGACAGGCAGTTTAATTAAACCATCAAGTTTGTCAAGTTTGTCGGCATGGTACCGAGACCACTTAGGAATGTTACAAGATGCATTCATTTGGAACAAGTGAGAACTAGAATACATAAATGAATCCTCTACTTCATAATCCGAAAGCCTAGCATTGTAATCCTGAAAAAGAAACTAAAACCGATGTTACATTGAAATGCCAAATGCAAGCACGTCAAACGTAGTCTAAATTACCGTGTCCACCAATACAAAATTGCTCTTAAATTGTCTGTATGCCGGATGATTCCTCTGGTGTAAGAAAGATAGGCCTTTTGCTACTCCTACTGCTATTTTCAGTCGTGCAACCCATGAAAGTGAAGTTCTACCTGGCCCTACATATAGCATAACATATATTTAATGCTTCGACAACTCAAAGCCTGCCCATTTGTCAAGGCTATGGCTGAAAAAAAGTTATAGCAGGGTCAGATATGTTGGAAACTTATTGCTTAATGCGAGGTTCAAACATGTATCCAATCAAAAAGATGGAAGCCAGAAGACTTTATGAGAGTTTCAACTAATTGTATGCTTAATTACCTCCATAAAGATATTTGTCTAAAGGTGTGTCAGGAATGAGCTCGTATATACAAAACAGTTCTTGCTCATTTAAACAATATCCCAAGAGTTTGATAAGGTTGGGATGATTGAATTCTTCTAGTTTGAGATTACAATAGATTGTAAGTATCTTCGATTTTAGAACATGCTTCTTTCTGACATACATAGCCATACCAACACCATATTTAGTTGGTGCATATGTCCTTTCATCAACCCATCCTTTATAAATTGTTTCATTTAAAGCTAAGGAATACTCCATGTGCTTAAAACCATTTGTTGCACTTACCAATTCAGGGTATGTGAAGGTTCTTAAACTTTGATTCCCAGATTCCTCGATATGGTGGGCAACGAAATCAGATTTGCTTCCTACCGCACCATCCAGCATCACAGGTTTGCTGGCTACCGCAACATCTGGCATCGCGTCGACTTTTCCTGTGAAAAAACATCTTACCTTGTATATGAATCTTCTTTCATTAACGGCAGAATTGGCACATTCTCTTTCTTGTGATAGGATAAACTCGAGTTTGACCACAACCTCTGCCATGGTAGGGCGTTGTTTTGGTTGGATACTTAAACAACAACCTGCTATGCTTGCAAACTCCTTCAAGCATTTTCTGGAGATTTGTCCGGTGAGTCTAGAGTCAACAATTTGATTGAGATTTCCGACTTTGATTTGGTCTTGAGCCCAAGCTGCCAAACCCCATTGCTCTTCATCAAGGGTTGAATCTACGGCTTGCCTCCCGGTCAACACCTCAAACAATACAACCCCAAACGCATAAACATCGGACTTTCTGGTCAATTTTCCAGTATAGAAGTAGCACGGATCCATATACCCAAATGTCCCTTTAACACCGGTGCTCACGTAAGTTCGTGTCTGATCTATTGGGCCAACTTTTGCCAATCCGAAATCTGAAAGTTTGGCTGCGAAGTTTGCATCCAACAGAATATTGGAAGTCTTCACATCACGGTGTATGACTCCATCTCGAGTGGATGTACCCGTGTGAAGGTAGTCTAATCCCCGAGCTGCGCCTATGCATATCTTTAGTCGTTGTAACCAAGATAAGACAGAATCAACTTTGCAAAGATGATCCTTAAGTGTCCCATTGGGCATGAATTCATACGCGAGGACCATCTCGTTTCCTTCATTACAATAACCAATAAGCGACACAAGATTACCGTGCCGCAACTTAGAAAGCACCTTAACTTCGGCCTCAAATTCAAGGGTTCCTTGGTTGGACATGACATGCAACCGTTTAAATGCAACTTTACTTCTCGTTCTGGTCTTACTAGGACATTTATATACCTTGCCGAATCCTCCGCGACCAATGACTAAAGCCTTGTCGAAGTTGTAAGTTGCCGATTGAATCTCAGCCAGAGTAAAACGTTGACATGTCTGCTCTGGCAGTGTGAAAGAGTAGTCGGTATCGTTGAAAGATGCCGGTGCCATCACTGGTGGCTGCTTCTTCTGGCCTTCCATTTTCCAAATATCTCTTCTATCCCAGATAGACTTGCTGCAGGTCAACGGGATGGTTATGCTGCAGCCTGATGATCGTTGACTCTGTTTAGTCTACACATAAATTCCTGAACCAGAATTCCAACTCCGACAACCGTTTTCTGAAAATCTTATTTCGAAACTAGAATTTTTAGATCGATCTCGACGGAACCTATATCGAGTGGATTGGGAGGTGAGTAAACAAAGAAACTCCGTACGTCAAGAGAACAAACTGACAGAAAGAATGAAGCAAGCGGAAAAAAATAAAATAAAGGAGAAGATGGCGATTAGAAGTATTAAAAATTAAAGGAGAGGATGGCGGATGCGAGGAAAAAACCGGTCCGTGCCACAAGAAAAAGTCCAAAGTTTTTAACCCATCTTTAAAGCATCGTTTCGGCATCAAAACTCAAATTTTGGTTTTATACACGGTTTTATATTATCTAGCTTTTTTACTTTACAACCTTGTTCATTTTAATATATTTATCTTTATATAGTATAAATACATATAAAATAGGTATCGATTTCAATTAGTTTTATTATTAATTAAAGATGTCCCGTTGATATGTTTAAAAGTATACCAATATCAAATATTATATGTATGGGTGTTAGTATTATTTGTACTTTTAGCGAAAAAGTATTATAATATATTTTGTAATCTAACTAGGTAGTGCATCCCGCACGATGCAACCGGAAGCTGCATCGGAAGCTAGAGAATGATCAAAGTAGATGTTCAATTGTGTATTTGTAGATAATAAATAAAAAGTTTATTACATGTTATTAATAATATATTGAATAGAGTTAAGATATGACTAATTATTGTATAACCTTGAAACTTAATATGGACCAATCAATTTAAAAATCTGGATTAGGGTACTATAGTAATTTAATAATTATCAATTAATTATATTGTAGTATAAACCCACTAATTTTGGTAATTTAAATTGATTCCTATAAATTAGGAGAATATCTATCTCTTTCTCCCTCCTTAAAACCAACTCTCTCTATCTCTTTTCTTATAACCAGCCATTATCATCATCTCACCACCACATTCATTCGCTGGCCACCATCATCCTCCACGCCACCACACTCAGCCGCCTTCATCATATTCCTTCTCATTCAAAAATAAAAAACGCAACAAACATCTTTTTTCTGATGTAGAAAAACCACAGCAAAGGCAGGGGAATAATATGGAGAATGATAACCGCCGGCCACCATCATGTTGGATTTGATGTCTAAGCCATGACTTATAATTGTATTTATCTTGTTAATTGAAGCAAAGTCCATTTGGGTTGCCCTCATAGCTGGAGGATTGATGTAGAGTTCAGTAGAGAGAAAGGTTGATTTATTAATTGTTTAATAAATCAATAGAAATAAATAAATAGTTTATTGATATATTCAAGTGTTAATATATTAATTAGAAACTATAATAATTAATTAAGATTTAATCTAGAATTAATTGGATTTAATTTGGGGATTAAATTGATTAATTAGAAGTGCAGGGACTGGTTTGTATTTATTCAATAGTTGAATAACTGGCAAGCCAGATGCCAGGGACCAAAATGGCGCCAACTATGGAGGGTTCTCCATATGGGGCGAAAACCCTAATTATGGTTTGAGAAGTCTGGTCCAAGTGGTCAACAGGCTTGCCCACTTTGGAGGCTCCTCTAGGGTTTCAGGTGTAACCCTAGAAGGCTATATAAGGAACCTCCTGGCTTCCTGAAAATCACGCCTCCTCTCTCTCTGTGTTACTCTGCTGGAATCTCTTCTCCTTAGCTTGGGCGTGACTTGCATTTGAGGCAGGATCTGTTTGCTGCTAGCTTCAAGAACAAGATCAAAAATGTTGGTTAATTCTTATTTGATCTTTAGAAATAAATGTTGGCCTTAGGTTTTTAGTTTATATCTTCATAGAAGAAAACATAGATCTTTCTAGGGTTGCATGTGAACTTAGGAATTTGTTTGTTCATTGATTGCTTAAAACCCCTTCAGTGGTATCAGAGCTATGACTTGTTTTCTTGTGTTTTGATATAAATTGTTTTGTTTAACCACAAGGGTTTTCGAAAATAACCCTTGGGAGGCCAAGACTTGAAGTTGGCGGCTAGGGTTAAGCAAACCGTAGCTCCCTTTCCTTTTCTGCGATTTTTGCCTGCTGCGTTAGATAGTTGGTTGTTATTTTGGTAATTATTGGATAATTAAATAACTGGAACCCCTTATCACTTGCTTGCAATTTTCGATGATTAGGATAAGGGTTAGAAAAATTAATTTGATTAATTTTTGTGATTCCCTTATTTGATTTAATTAGTTTAACTAATTGTTAATTAAAAGATCAATTAAATCAACTTAAGAATTAATTTAAATTTTCAAAAAATTCCTAATAATTTGTGAAAATGAGTAATAAATTAAATCTATAATATTTTAATAAGATTAAAATATATCTTATATATTTATGATTAAAAGTTAATATTTATATATAAGATTAAATGGTTAGTCTTACCGTTAGTAGGCCTCATTCACAAAACTGTCCTATAAAGAGGGTATAAAGCGACTGCCTATAAAATGGTAGTCTAATGGGTATCTACTCTTACCCACCGCTCTCCTGGTCAGTCGAGTGTCGTTAGCCGAACGGGTTTGATAGAACCGCTAAGCCTCTTAAAAGTATAATGCTATAATTGAAAGTACTAGAACTTTGAACAAAACCCAATCTAGTTACTTTAGGTTCAAAAATGTGAATCGGTGCTAATCCATGGAATTGCACATTGCACTTTGTGGAACGTTGGTGGAGCGTGTGTGGTTTACCGGCATGCCAACTGGGGTCCACAAATAGTCGCAATGGGTTTCTCGATTTTGCTATTATTGACGGAGCGTGTGTGGTTAACCGGCACGTCAATTAGAGATGGTAATTGACTTCGAGAGTACCGAACTAATTCACATGGTTATTCACACCCGATTTGTGATCCTCGGTATCCCAGTCACAAACAGCGGGGCATTCCCGAGATTAAAACATGCTATTGAACAGTTCAATAAATCTCAAAAGAAACTAGGAATTCCATTATAATTAGGTTATGTTTCCGCGGTGGAATTGACTGAATCGTCATTCGCCTACCTTATAAAATTTACAATAAAGATTACGTCATCCCTCTTCAATATTGTAGATTGTTATTGTAGGATCCTAGCCTTATATTTATTCTTGGGTGAATATAAGGATTATTATTAATGTCTAGTTAAAACTACCCTCTTCTTATTCAGATGTCTTCTGACCAATCTGTTCCCCACTCGAATCCCGGTAATGTCACCTCGATTCTGTCATTGTGCTCAAAAGTGACGTTGGACGGCACTAACTACAATGACTGGATCCCGAACATCAAAATGGCTCTAAGGTTTGAACACAAAGAGTATGTTCTGGAAACCGAGCTAGTTGAGGCTGACCCAGATACCGCTACTCCCGAGGAAATCGCCTCATACACCAGACACTCGGATGATGCGACCAAAGTGGCATGTATCATGATCGCTACCATGAACCCTGAACTGCAGCGTATTTATGAGGACTACTGGCCTTACGAGATGCACAAAGAGCTCGCGGAAAAGTTCCGCAAGCAAGAGCGCATCGAAAGGCGTGAGGTGGTTAAAGCTTTCACTAACGGCAAACCTAAGGATGGAGAGTCCATCTGCACTCATGTGCAAAGGATGCAAGGTTATGTGGAAAGACATAGAAAGCTGGAGATGCCTGTACATGAGGATTTGGCTGTTGACATAGTGCTGAATTCTCTACCCAGTTCTTATGACCAGTTCACACTGTCTTATCATTTAAACAACACTCAGGCGACTTTGGCTAAACTCCACCGCATGCTTCGTACTGCTGAAGACGTGATGAAAGGGAAAATTGTGCTCCCGGTCAACCCGCCTGTCATGGCTATTGGATCTGGCAAGGGAAAGAAAAGGAAGGGCCCTCCGAAGCAAAACTGGAGGGAAAAGACTCATGTTGGGACATCTAGCAATGCCCCGAGAGCCAAGTCTTCTGGCATTCCGCATGTCACGAACCCCAAAGAAGCTGACTGCTTTTACTGCAAAGAAAAGGGTCACTGGAAGAGGAGCTGCCCCAGGTACTTAAAGGATATCAAGGATGGCAAAGTAAAGCCATCACAAGCAGGTACATATTCTATATCTAATAACTCATCTTCTTCCTGTTATTGGGTCCTTGATACAGGATGTGGTTTTCATATCTGTTCTGATTTGCAGGGTCTAAAGGAAACTAGGGAGCTGGAGCACGGTAGATTGAACCTGGTCATGGGCAATAGGCGAACGTCACTTGTTACCAAGATCGGTGTCTATAGACTAGTGCTTAGTAGTGGAGTTGTTTTAGATTTACATAATTGTTGCTGTTCGCTTGATATGGCAAAGAACATAATTTCTTTTCATGCATTGGTCAGCCATGGCTTTTATTATGAATTTAATAAATTGAATGGTTCAATTTCAGTTTTCAAAAATGATGTTTTTATATTTAATGTTATGCCTTGTGATGGAGTGTATGAATCTATTGTGTGTGTTGACAATTGTGGTAAAAATGTTTTAACTATTGATTCTTCAAGCGGTGTAGAAAAGGCGTGTTTGTGGCACTGTCACCTTGGCCATATCAACAAGAAACGCATCGCCCAACTCCAAAGGGATGGATTGTTGGAATCATTCGACCTCGGGTCGGATGATGTATGCGAATCTTGCTTGCTTGGCAAGATGACAAAATCACCATTCAAAGGCTCCTTTGAAAGAGGTGAAGGTTTGTTGGATATCATACACACAGATGTGTGTGGTCCCTTCAGAACAACCACAAAAGATGGCACGCGGTTCTATGTGACCTTCATTGACGATTTTAGTAGATATGGGTATATCTACTTAATCAAGAATAAGTCAGATACCTTTGAAAAGTTCAAAGAGTTCAAAAATGAAGCAGAAAATCAATTGGGCAGAAAGATAAAGATGCTTAGATCCGACAGAGGCGGTGAGTATCTTAGTATCGAGTTTCTCGATTATCTTAAGGAATGTGGAATTGTTTCACAGTTGTCGCCTCCAAGAACACCTCAGTTGAATGGTGTTGCTGAAAGGCGAAACCGAACCTTGTTGGACATGGTTCGTTCCATGATGAGTCGAGCTTCACTTCTAATCCATTTCTGGGGGTATGCCTTAGAGACTGCCACCCATATCCTCAACCTTGTCCCAACCAAGAAGGTTGCGAAAACACCGCACGAAATGTGGACGGGGAAATTTCCCTCGTTGGCACACATCAAAGTCTGGGGCTGTGAGGCTTTCGTAAGACGAGAGACTCATGACAAGCTCGCAGAAAGAAGTGAAAGGTGTTTCTTCATCGGATACCCAAAACAGTCATTTGGATACTTGTTCTACAGACCGAGCGAGGACGTGGTCTTTATAGCAAGACGAGGATTCTTTCGAGAGAGAGAACTCATTTCCAAAGAGGACAGTTGACTCGCCTAGGTCGTCGTGCGGTCAAAAATAAAAAATACCTAACACACACTAGTATAGTGGTAGTCAGGGACGATCCACAGGAGTTACGTGGTCGAGACAAGTGATATATTACCAACTGCAGTGTCACTCTACAATCAGAGGATCTAGTTCCTAACTTTTGCCAAACAATCCCAAAAATCATAAATTCCAATAATTCCAAACAAGCATCCACTAAACTAAGGTCCAAACCAACAACTAATCCTAATTGGCTACTGAAATCAGAATTGAAATTCAGAACAATCAAGATTAAATCAACATCCAATCACAAGCAAACATCCAAAATTCATTCCAAAGCATAAAATACCGAAAAGAAGCAATTACTACTAACCAAATGATTCATTAACCAAAATCTCAGATCCCAAAGGGTACAAAATAGTAACCCAAATATCCAAAGCAAAAACTAAGACTAAGTATCAATGGTTGTCACACCCAAAGACACTAGCCAAATGCTACTAACTATGAAACTAATTGAAAATTAAAGAGAAAAACATAAAAAATACCAATTTATGGTTGCTTAAGCTAAAATTCGGAGTCAAAGAGCCTTGGGAGTCGATTTTAGGCCAAGCCTTTGCTGATTTTTTTCGACCTAAGATCCTCTATTTATAGTTGCAAAAATCACGAGGCCGCGCCGCACATAAGTGAATCCCGCGGAACGCGTGCGGGTTTATCCCCGTTTTATCGGCATTTGAATTTTCTCCACCGCCTCATCACCGCGTCGCGCCTTTGTGTATTACGCGGTGCACGTGCGAATCCGCCTGGTATTGCCTTGATCTTCAAACTTCTTCCAAATTGTATGCTTTTGGTCCCTGTTTTCATTATTTCTTTCCAAACAAGTGCTGGCACGAAAAGTGAGAATACCACGATATATATGATATAAATTCACTAAGAATAGGGCTCAACAACGACTAAAATATTTAATATTACTAGGCGTTGTCAATGTAACACCCCAATTTCAAAATTTCAAAAAATTCATTTATTATCAAGGTTTCAAATAAAATATTTATTCTAAAAGTAAAACTGTTCAACATATTACTCAAATCAACAGCGGAAACATTTGCAAATACTAATATAGTTCATTAAAATAATTCTCTTGTATGCGATGCGCCGCCGTCACGCCTTGCCCTTCCCTTTTTCATTTGAAATACCTGAAATGTTATAAAATCAACGGGTAAGCTTAAAGCTTAGTGAGTCCACAAGTTACCATACATGCCCACACATTAAACAACCCGTCCTCGAGAACGACCCGACCCTACCCGCCATACAACAGCTACGGGCGTCCATCATACAACAGCTATGGACACGGGAAGGTTCTACCCATCATACAACAGCTATGGGTTCCCGGTTATGGCCCAACCCATCATACAACAGCTATGGGACAAGGCAATAGTCCAACTCGCCATACAACAGCTACGAGGGGACACGCATCAGTACTGAGCCCAACAACAAATAACCACAGATATAGAGCATATCATATAACTGTAAATAACACACAAGATGCCTAACACGCAACATCATATAGTAAGGTGAGGATACTCACCTGGTTCGAAACCGTGTAGATATTCTTTAATATCCCCACTTAGCTCGTCCACACACCTAAATATCACACACATACAACATATCAATTATTGATCGGCTCTTACAGACCTGCCTAAAGGTTAGACTCAATATTTGCCATCAAACCGTGGTCAAAACTAAGTTCCTGGTCAAATAGTCGCTCGCCGCGGCGTGGATCCTCATTCTACGCGCCGCGGTTATCATCGAATAAACACGGGGTTTCAGCCGAGTCCGCGCCGCTGACATAGTCTGTCCGCGTCGCGGCTCGTAACTTTCCAAAATGTTTTTTTAGCGTTTAACAGTGCATCAATCGGCTAGGGTTTCACTCCAAACCCTTCCTGAGATCCGAAACTACCCTAAGATCACTTCCTTAGGGACATGCAAGTCTATTCATGTCATTAGTCTAACCCTAAGGGTTACAAGTCATCTAAGACTACTACTTAAGGGATAACACCATAAAAACGAGATAAATAAAATATCAGAAGGTAGATCCTCTTACCTTGCTCCTGCAAAACAGAGAAATGCACCCGATCGACTACAGCCTTTCCCCACGTTGTATCTCTTCCTTCAAACCTCCAAAGCCTTGGAACCAAAGAGTCTCTGCTGAAACCAAATGCCTCTGCTCCAGAAAACTCCCAAAAACACGAACCCTAGGGCTGGGTCTCTTTATATAGGTGTTTAAATTCGAATTAGGGTTTTTCACCTTAGCGGCGCCCCGCGCCGCGGATCTTTTCAAGCCAAGCCGCGCGTACAAAATCATTCGCGAATCCAGATCCCTCCCGAGCCGCGCCGCGGATCTGTCCTGGCCGCGCCTCGGCGGAACGGGTCTTACAGTCAAACACCCCACACTTGTGCCATGCTTGTCCCAAAGCAAGAGAGTTTTTAATAGATTTTAACTAAGACTCAAACAATTTTTGACTGTGTTTAATTTCAAAGCTTATTGCCTTATGAGTTAGAGTGAAATAGTTCGTGAAAACATAATCGGAATATTCTTTGGAATTCATGGCTTTCTAAAGAACCCTTGATTACAAATTTTCTGTCCACAATGAAGTGTACGTACTCATTCAGATTCTAAAGGCCATTAAAGAATTGTCTATGACTTTTGATGTTGTCCGTGTAACGAGCTTTCAGAAATACCATCCCACACCAGACGATCTTAGGTGGTAAGGTGCGTAAGGTCCACCCATTTTAGACCTACCGGCTCGAACAACAAAGGACACTGAGTGACAGTTCCTTCCTAAATTCCAATCCTAAAATACTCCAATCTTCTAACTCCTAAAACTCAACTTATATGACTAAACTAATAGCATGATCACAACTAAATAGTATTTCTCGAAAACTACCAATGCTATAAACAATCATAAACTATTCGTTTCAAAATTAAAATCTATTAAAATTTTTGAAAAAGTTGCTAAATTTTTTGAAAAATTGGTCTTTTCCTGCAAAAATTCGAAAAACTACTCTTTCGACCGTCCACACCCCACACTTAAAACCGTACAACGTCCCCGTTGTACAAAAATTATTCAAAACAAGGGAGAAAGAGTTACCCCTTTGGACGGTAGATCGCTTGATTGGTACTCGGTGTCAGATGTACAAATACGCACCAAAAGTCATCGATTCAGCATTCTGGAGTTGTAGCGCAACAGTGAACACGCCGGTGGTCAAGACAAGTGGAGGGGGCACGGTGACCCCACACTTGCTTGAAACACTCCTCCAATTTGGTATCACATGCATAACTCACAAAAAGTTTAAATGCAAACAAACAAAATGAAAGGAAACAAAAATGTACAACAATCTAAATTTATGTGTTGCGGATGGCCGCGGCGCGTGATTGAAGAGCGCTCGTCGCGGTAATTACGAGGGTCAAAATTACCGTCAAATGGGAAATGACCGCGTCGCGCCCTATAAGGGTGTCGCGGCACGGTAATTACAGCAGATTCAAGTAATTTCAAGAGCTCATCAAGGATAATCAACACAAATTTTCCTAAAGGGTTTACTTTTATTTCATGCCATATGGCTTATTCTTCCATTTATAACAAATGATCCTAACAATTATCAACATTTACTAAGAAATTAAATCTAATTCAAAAACTAAACTAAATGACCTAAAAAAATGCAGAAAATTAATTAAACCACCCTTAGTTATGCGCGGTATCGTCCTCGGGGCCTTTCTCTTCATCTTCCACATCTTCTTCCATGGGCACTTCTTCTTCCTCCTCGAGCGGTGGCTGGGGTCTAGGGATTGGATTTTTCGCCCCATTGATGAAGTTGATCATGCATTCGGACAGCCATAGTAGTTGCGTTTGTGTGTTCCTTGTCCGTCGATCCACTTCATTCATTGCCAATGATTAAACTAGGTGTTCTCTTCTGTGGGTGAGCGAGGCTTTCCGGAGTGCTTTTACCTCATCGGCTAGATACCGGGATTCCATTGTAGCTGGGGAGAGACCGCGAGGTAGGCTGACAGTGACCCTCGACTTTTTCTTCGATGTAGACGGCTCTAACCTTAGTATCGGGAAGAGCATGTGGTCGACGGATGTCATCCCGTCTTCTACATAAATGATCTCCTGCGAAGTCGTCACGCTGGGGCTGAGTGGAATTGAAGGTATAACCTCCAACTCGCGAGTAGCGTGCTCGGACAACAACCCATAGGAGTGCGCCAGACGTGTCACAAAATGCCCACTTCCCAATGCGATATACAGCAAGGGGGCATCCGTCAGTTGCTTGAAATAGTCAGCGACCATGTACGGAATGTTGCAGGTTTCGAGCATTCTAGTTACTGCCCACATTAAATACAACTCCTGTGGTAGCACCCTTTCCTCGTCCACACGAGGCCACAGTATCGTCACTTTGAGTCGATGCAACATTCAGTGTGCCGGAAGGTGCATAAAGCTCTCCCGAATACTTGTTCTCGTGATACCGTGCGGACGAGATCGTGCTCCAAAAGTCCCCGGGTCAAAATGAGTCGCTCATGGTGCAACTCGTCCATCGATGAAAGGTCCTAAAAGCTAATGCCTCCGACTCATCTTCAGTATACAAACCGATGCGATACCCGAACTCCCTCAGGCTGCAACTTCGATTATGATTCCCCAGACGAAATTGCACCGTATCTGGCGAGTCTATTCCAGTGTGTGCCTTCTCAAAGTGGTAGCTCGAGAGAAATTGCAAGAGGACTTCACGATACACAGGCTCGGTCATATGGAAAGCGTTTTCGAGAGCCCGACACGTATAAGT
Organism: Cichorium intybus; assembly: GCA_023525715.1. NCBI lineage: Eukaryota > Viridiplantae > Streptophyta > Magnoliopsida > Asterales > Asteraceae > Cichorium > Cichorium intybus. Next base: position 60,092,827 of record CM042015.1, read on the forward strand.
TAACGCCCCTTCTTCATAGCCTCCCTGGACTAGCCAGTCCTGTATGTGCTCCGAGATCCCAGACTCCCTGGTCAACTCCCAGTTGATCGTGCGTGACGGGAGGACCCGCTTATGTTGGTAAATGCCCCGCCGATTATAGAATTGATTATAACAGACTCGTCCTACGTCGGTGCCTAGTGAGTTCCAATCGAGTGATTCAGAACTGCCGGTAGAAGACATAGTGCCTGCAAGGTGCATAAAAATTTTGCAATTAGGGAACTGATCAGCGTTCGCCGCAGCGCGCACAAGATAGACAGCGACGTGCCATAAGAACGTTCATATCCCGTGTCGCTGATTGTAACAGTCCGCGGCGCGGCGTACGAATTCAACCCAGAATCAAGGATTACATCTATTTCAGGCCAATAAACTTGATGCTAAACAATGGGTTTTGTGAGATTCAGTAGTCTAAACCTAATTCCAACATCAATTTTTAACAGATATCTACTACATTACGATTTACAGAGGATTTTCCATAGTTCAAGGCTTTCAAAGAAAAGAGAAGAGAAGAGTGAACTTACTTGATTCTGTTGAAAGTAATGCAATGATGGAGTTGAATGAATTACGCAAATGATTGATCACAGTAAAGAATCCGATGAATTAAGCAAGTTGAATTATATACAAGTGTGGGGGTTTTGAGTTGATCTCAAACTCTGTTTTCATGATTATCTTTAATTTCAAATTAAGATAAGGCCACGGCGCCGGAAGCTTCTATCCGCATCGTGTATAAAAATCTGATCCTATTAATAATCTCAAAAACTCAACACGCACGGCGCGGACCCTAAGATCCCGCGTCGCGGTGTTGCAAAATTACCAAAATGACCCCACACTTGCTCTTTTCTTACCGTGACCAATTAAGTGTGATTATTACTATTAAGAAAGATGCAATTATACAAATGATGATCGGGTTGCCTCCCGAAAAGCGCTAAGTTTAACGTCTTCAGCCGGACGTGCACTTACCTGACCTATGGAGCATACACAGGAACGTCCATCACGAACTCGACTGTCTCCACTTCTAATTTCTAAACATGCCTGCAATGACATAGGGTTTGAGCCTATCTCCATTGACTTTAAATGGTTGTCCACCTTTCAAATCCTAGATTTCCACTGCACCATAGTCTGTGACACTAACCACTTCGTAAGGGCCATTCCACTTGCTCCTCAGTTTCCCGGGAAACATCTTCAATCGTGAGTTATATAGCCACACTTTTTGCCTAACAACACCTAGTGATATTACATATTTTAGTCGTTGCTGAGCCCTATTATTAGTGAAATTATATCATATATATCGTGGTATTCTCACTTTTCGTGCCAGTACTTGTTTGGAAGAAAATAATGAAAACAGAGACCAAAAGCGTACAAATTGGAGGAAGTTTGGAGAAGAAGGAAAAATTAGGAAAATACGTGCGCGCGCCGCGGGAATCAAGATGGCGCGACGCGGATACAAGGCGGTGGAACAAAATTCAAAGTCCGAAGAAACGGGGATAAAACCCTACGCGCGCTGCGGAAACCATAAATGCGCGGCGCGGTTGCGTAAAATTTGCAACTATAAATAGAGGTGTTTTCAGCCGAAAACCCGAACAAAACCCTGGTGAAAAATCGACCGTAGAGGCAGTTTGACTCCAAGAACTCGTTTCCAGCAACTACCTTTTGGTATTTCAGGTTTTTATGTTTAATTTCCTTTTAGTTTAATAGTTAGCATTAGTGACAAGGGTTTGTGGGAGTGACAACCACTGACCTTGAGCACTTTAGTTACTGTTTTTCAGTTCCTGTTACTGTATTGGATGTTTGGAACCTATTTTTGGTTTATAATAATCACTTGGTTACAAGTAATATTGGTTTTACGGTGTTTGATGCTTGATATTGGATTGTGTTGTTTGTTTGATGTTTGGATGTGTTTATGACCTTGTTGGGACTGCTTTTCGTTGCTAATTTCAGTAGCCAACTAGGTTAGCTTTGAGGTTTGGACTCTAGCCAATGACTGTCATTTGGACTTTTAGTTATTGGTTTAGTTCATGCCTTGTGATTGTTTGGTTTCTTTGGATGCCTTTGTTTGCTTCTGAAGCAGAGATGTACTTCTGATTTCAGAAAGTAACTAGGTTTGAGTTGAAGCTTAGCTTAGTCTATGCTTGTTTTGAGATTGGTTGGTTTATGTTTTCGGGTATCAGTAGTCAAAAGTTTAGGAACTAAGCCCTCTGACTATAGCGTGACACTATAGTTGGTAATCTATCACCTGACTTGATCACGTAACTCCTGCGGATCGACCCTGACTTCCACTGTGCTAAGTGTGTGTGTGTCAAATTTTGGCGCCGTTGCCGGGGAGTTGTGCGCTTGAGATTAGGTGATCTGTAGGACTTAGTTTCTGATTTTTGATGTTTAATTTTAGTTTGCTGATTTTTGGTATGTGTACATCCTTATAATAGGTGATTACATGTACTCGGATCAGTATTATGAGTATTATGAAAATCCGGCCGACACTTATTACGATGATGATTGCTACAATGGATCATTTGATGACAATGGATGGCGGACCGATGAGTCATCTCAACCTGAAATTTCTGCAACTTGGGCCCAACTTTGGGTACTCATGTATAAAACCCACTAAGAGCAGAAGGACCAGGCTGACGCTCTTGTAAGATTGCAAGCTTCTTTAAATCAATTAGAGGAAAGTTGGAAATATTCACCCTCGCCAGAACCTGAGGCTAGTAGTTTTTATACCAATTATATGGTGTGTGAACCTGCATTACCTGAATATGTGATGGAAGGGTATACACCTTGGGAAAGTCAAGAGACCACTGAGATGGTCGAAACGGTTGTTGAGGAAGAGGTTGTAGGCGACAATACTACTTCTGACTCAGCAACCTTTGAAGTTTTTGAAAGTTTTAGTAATGTTGATTTGGTGTTGGGTGAATCCATACCATCACCAGACAATTTGTTTGATGAGGATGTTGTGGAGGGGGCTGTAAGTGACAGTACAGATCCCAGCCCAACAAGTCCTGAAATTGTTGGAATTTTTGATACTATTGGGGAAGGGGGTGTAGATGACAATACTACCCCCGACCCTGTAATTTTTGAAAATTTTGAGAAATTTGAAAGTAAGGATCTGGTGATGGGGGACTTTATACCACCACCAGATCAAACCAGTCGCTCACTTTTGGTACCGATCCACCTGTTGGACGATGATCAAGAAGTTGATGCTGACGAATTGATATTTGAAAACAATAAACATGATTTTATCACCACTCATGATCCATTCATGAATGGAAAATTAGATGTGATCAATACCATCGATGAGGACATATGGAAGCATCCTGATATGTTGCCTTCCGATCCCATTCGATTGGAAAATTTTTATTGGTACTGCAAGCCAAAATTGCAACCTGAAGATAGCATGCGAGACACTAGCAAACGAGGTGTGGAACAACTATTGGAAGCGGCACTAGGCACGCTTCATGTCAAGCCTTTGACTTTGAAGAGATGTAGAAGGAAGGACCAAGCTTGGAGATTCAAAGCTACCTCCAAGCATTCACAGGAGTTAATCAGAAGGCAGCAACCGGGCAGCAGCAGAAGGATTAGCAAGCCATTCGACCCAGGGAAGTGGAAGGAGCATGTGGACAACGAAGGGACGGTGGTGGCTGAAAAGCAACGAAGGAAGAAAGCATACGATCCACCGTAGCTGTAGCAGGAACAACACATCTCGCTGAAGATGTTAAACTTTGCGCTTGTTGGGAGGCAACCCATCGTGTCATAGAATAGGTTTTGTATTTCTTAGAAATAATTAGGAAAAATATCATCATTAATTGCAGGTACTAGTGGTTTAAGGCAAGTGTGGGGTCGTGTGAAGAATGTGGAAATTTTAATGACCGCGCCGCGGGAATCAAGAATGCGCAACGCGGGATCGCAAACCAACCCGATGCGCAGGGGTTGATTTGGTGACATGCGCAACGCGGGTTGTGCATTTACGCGACGCGGGAATCGATCGGTCGGATTCCTTCGATATTAATGTAAGCCGCGACACTATTCACACACACCACGACTCGGAGCTCTGATCACCAAAAATTTCTAGCGTTTTTTCTTGCTCTTTTTGTTCCCACTACTACGGTACGTCATTCTAACTAGCTTTTACTCGTTAAAACTCGTGATTAGGGGGTTAATTTGGTTGATTTCTCCAAAAAGGTCAAAACTTAGAAATCACCAATGCTGACTCATAGGGTGTTTGTTGTGCCAAATAGACACCCCAGATGAGTTAGTCGGCAGCTAGGCTACCTTGTGGTGTATTTGGATTGAGTTTAAACACGTTAAAACTCGATTTGGTTCGGATTTTTGAAAACAGGTGCTCGGCGCGACGCGCCTGGTTCTTGGGCCACGTCGCGGTGCGGTGGGGAAGAAAAAGGACTGAAATTGCAAAAATTTTTGTTTTGTGCAGATGACATTCAGATTGGATCACCAGTTCCTCCAGTTTCCCAAGGGGCCAGCTAGCTCCGTGGAGTACAGTTCGAGGAGGGATGCCCTCGTCGGTCGCCGGGTTCTCGAGGCGACCGTCATCGACAGAGACATTCTCCGAGACGCCAGGCTCTGGGGAGAGATTGAGCCGTTCTTGCATCGCACCTGGACCCACGGGGATGCTTCATTCACATGTCGGGGCTGGGACAGGCTCATGGCCAACAAGGAGGACACAGTCTATACCGAGCTTATCCTGGAGTTTCTATCTACTGTTCGTTTTTCACCAAGGTCGACGGAGCCCAGTGCCAGGTTGATACGGTTTCGATTGGGGGGTGTGTACAGGGAGTGCAACCTCCGGGAGTTCTGGAGGCGTACCGGGATATACACGGAGGCGGATCTACAGCACCGCTACTTCACGCAGTTCCTTACGGCGTGCGTTCAGGGGCAACCCGAGAGGGCTGCCAATATGGAGGTCTGGACACCGCTGTCCAATGTATTCTACAAGGCGGGGCCCTCCAGGGAGATCCATCTCTGTGATCTACTCCACCGCCTCATGCACCGCATCGTCTCCACCTCCATCATGCAGCGGGAGGGGGCGAGAAGGTGTCGGGGGAGGACATGACTTACCTCTGGGTCCTCCTCGACCCATCCAGGTTCCTTCACCTTCCGTTCGCCCTAGCCGTCGCCCTGTCCACCCGTGCAGCGGGCGCATCCGCCAGCAGTCCCTTGGGACTTGGGTATTTCATCACCCGCCTGGTCCGATCGTACCAGATTCTCACTACTCCGGTTGCAGCATCCCTGACCGCTATACCTCCAGTCCGCACTACAGCGCGGACACTGGAGAAGATGGGTCTGATCGAGCAGCAGCGGCCCGGTCAGTTTGTGAGGGCACCGACAGAGGCTGGCCAGGATCCCCAGCCAGCATACGCTCAGCCTGGCAGGAGGCGCAGGAGGTAGCCTGCACCAGCAAAGCCAGCATCACAACCACAGCAGGATGAGGCGACTGAGCTGAGGCGATTGGAGACCAGGGTCGCTAGGATGGAGGACCAACTAGAGTGGATTGGGAGGTGCTATTACAGATCGCAGTAGCACAGGGCCAGCAGACCCGACTATTCCCAGCTCGAGCCCATGACCATGAGGCTGGACCTTTCAGGCCACCAGGTGGCACTTGATGTATTTTTATTTTTCTTGTTCATTTTTTGGGATATATGTACCGAATCTATGACACACTTTTATCTTTTTGCTTGTGTATATTTTATTTGTTATTTTTGCATTTAATGTTTTGTTGAGTCATGCATGTTATACCAAATGGGAAGGAGTTGTCTCAGACAAGTGTGGGGTCACCGTGCCCCCTCCACTTGTCTTGACCACCGGCGTGTCTACTGTTGCGCTACAACTCCAGAATGTGAAATCGAGAACCTGTTTGTTCGAATTTGTACATGTGATACCGAGTACCAATCGAGCAATCTACCGTCCAAAGGGGTAACTCTTTCTCCCTTATTCTAAATAAATTTTGTACAACGGGGACGTTGTACGGGTTTAAGTGTGGGGTGTGGACGGTCGAAAGAGTAATTTTTGAAATTTTTGCAGAAATGACCAATTTTCAAATTATTAGCAACTTTTTCAATTTTTTTTAATAAATTGTAAGTTTGAAACGAATGGTTTGTGATTGTTTATAGCACTAGTATCTTTCAAGAGATACTATGTAGTTGTTATCATGCTATTAGTTTAGTCAAAAAAGTTGAGTTTTAGGAGTTAGAAGATTGGAGTGTTTTAGGATTGGAATTTAGGAAGGAAATGTCAATCTATGGCCTTTGTTGTTAGAGCCGGTAGGTCCAAAAAGGGTGGCCTCGAAGAGGCATTTATGCACCTTACCACCTAAGACCGTCTGGTTTGGGATGGTATTTTCGAAAGCTTGTTACACGGACAACATCGAAAGTCATGGACAATTCCTTAATGGCCTTTAGAATCTGAATGAGTAAGTACACTTCATTGTGGACAAAAAATTTGTGATCAAGAGTTCTCTAGAAAGCCATGAATTCCAAAGAACACTCTGATTATGTTTTCACGAACTATTTCACTCTAACTCATAAAGCAATAAACTTTGAAACTGAACACAGCCAAAAATTATTTGAGACTTAGTTAGAATTTATTAAAAACTCTCTTGCTTGGGGACAAGCAACGCACAAGTGTGGGGTGTTTGACAACGCCTAGTGATATTACATATTTTAGTCGTTGTTGAGCCCTATTCTTAGTGAAATTATATCATATATATCGTGGTGTTCTCACTTTTCGTGCCAGTACTTGTTTGGAAGAAAATAATGAAAACAGGGACCAAATGCGTACAAATTGGAGGAAGTTTGGAGAAGAAGGAAAAATCAGGAAAATACGTACGCGCTCCGCAGGAATCAAGAAGGCGCGACGTGGATACAAGGCTGTGGAACAAAATTCAAAGTCCGAAGAAACGGGAATAAACCCTACGCGCGCTGCGGAAACCATAAATGCGCGGCGCGGTTGCGTAAAATTTGCAACTATAAATAGAGGTGTTTTCAGCCGAAAACCCGAGCAAAACCCTGGTGCAAAATCGACCGTAAAGGCTCTTTGACTCCAAGAACTCGTTTCCAGCAACTACCTTTTGGTATTTCAGGTTTTTATGTTTAATTTCCTTTTAGTTTAATAGTTAGCATTAGTGGCTAGGGTTTGTGGGAGTGACTACCACTGACCTTGAGCACTTTAGTTACTGTTTTTCAGTTCTTGTTACTGTATTGGATGTTTGGAACCTGTTTTAGGTTTATAATAATCACTTGGTTAAAAGTAATATTGGTTTTCCGGTGTTTGATCCTTGATATTGGATTGTGTTGTTTGTTTGATGTTTGGATGTGTTTATGACCTTGTTGGGACTGCTTTTCCTTGCTGATTTCAGTAGCCAACTAGGTTAGCTTTGAGGTTTGGACTCTAGCCAATGACTGTCATTTGGACTTTTAGTTATTGGTTTAGTTCATGCCTTGTGATTGTTTGGTTTCTTTGGATGCCTTTGTTTGCTTCTGAAGTAGAGATGTACTTCTGATTTCAGAAAGTAACTAGGTTTGAGTTGAAGCTTAGCTTAGTCTATGCTTGTTTTGAGATTGGTTGGTTTATGTTTTCGGGTATCAGTAGTCAAAAGTTTAGGAACTAAGCCCTCTGACTATAGCGTGACACTATAGTTGGTAATCTATCACCTGACTTGACCACGTAACTCCTGCGGATCGACCCTGACTTCCACTGTGCTAAGTGTGTGTGTGTGTTAGGTTTTCTTATTTTTGACCGCATGACGACCGCTGCGATGTCATTGCCCTACTTCAAAAGTTTTCAACTAGAGCTTGGCATCATGATATCGTTTCATTTTCGATTTGTATGTGGATGCGTTTTCATATGCTTCGTCTCGTAGCTCCTCCAACTCGGACAGCTGTAATTTCCATTCTTTTCCTACTTCTGTGTAGTCCATGTTGACTTGTTTGATTGCCCATAAGGTGCGGTTGGCAAGCTCTACCGGCAGATGACAGCCTTTCCCATAAACCAGCCGATATGGAGAATTTCTTTTATCTGCCCATTAGACACTTCCACTTGGCCATAATGCATCATCCAACCTCAGTGACCAATCTTTCCTGTCGGTTTTTACTGTCTTTTGAAGAATTTCTTTTATCTGCCCATTGGACACTTCCACTTGGCCGCTCGTCTGAGGATGATAAGGTGTTGCAATCTGATGATTCACCCCATAGTGCTTTAGCAGCCTTCCAAATTTAAAATTCTTGAAATGCGACCCTCTGTCACTTATGATCACTCGTGGAACTCCATGCCTGGTGAAAATATTTTTCTTGACGAATTTACACACCACATGGTGGTCATTCGTGCGGGTTGCCTCTGCCTCGATCCATTTAGACACATAATCCACTGCTTCCAAAATGTAAACATAACCGTGTGACGTGGGAAATAGACCCATAAAGTCGATTCCCCAGACATCAAAAATGTCCACTACCAAGATTGGGTTTAAGGGCCTTTGATCCCTTTTCGATATGTTTCCCAGTTGTTGGCAGTTGAGGAACTCCTTAGCAGTTTTATGCACGTCTCTGAATATGGTTGGCCAGTATAATCCAGATTCTAGAACCTTATACCCTGTCTTTTTACCGTTGAAATGCCCTCCACATGCTGATGCATGGCAGCGTTCCAATACCTCCTCAATTTCACTATCAGGCACACACCAGCGTATTATTTGATCCTCTCCTACCTTGAAAAGGTCAGGGTCATCCCAAATAAATCTCTGTGCATATGTGCGGAACTGCTTTTGTCTTTGTTTAGTCCAATGTTTTGGTATTGCTCCCGTGGACAGAAAATTCACATAGTTCGCGTACCATGGAGCTCCAGTAAGTTCCAGCAGTTGCTCATATGGGAACGAATCTTTAATTCCAGCTTCCAATCCTTCTGCTGGTAGTCGAGAGAGATGATCTGCCACTACATTCTCTGCTCCCTTCTTGTCCTTGAGTTCCACATCGAACTCTTGCAACAGAAGTATCCATCTGATCAATCTTGGTTTAGACTCCTTTTTTGCAAGCAAATGTCGAACAACACTGTGGTCAGTGTAAACTACCACCTTGGATCCCCAAATATGTGATCAGAACTTGTCTAGCGCAAATACTACGGCAAGTAATTCTTTTTCGGTAGTTGTATAATTTAGTTGAGCTTCAGAAAAAGTTTTACTAGCATAGCAAATAACTACTGGTTTCCAGTCAACCCTTTGGCCTAATACTGCACCAGCATCATAGTCGCTAGCATCACACATTATTTCAAAGGGTTGAGTCCAATCAGGCGGTTTCAGAATAGGAGCCTCGACCAACTGATTCTTGAGGATATTGAATGCTTTTACACACTCTTCATCAAAAATAAATGGCGCGTCTTTCAAAGGAAGACCGCAAAGAGGTTTAGAAATAGTACTAAAGTCCTTGATAAATCTGCGATAGAAACCAGCATGGCCTAAGAAAGATCTAACCCCTTTCACTAATGTTGGGGGTGGCAATGTGGAGATAACTTTGACCTTAGCACGATCTACTTCGAACCCTCTCTCAGATACTACGTGACCTAGCACTATTCCTTCTCTAACCATGAAATGGCTTTTCTCCCAGGAGAGCACCAAATTCGATTCTACGCATCGCTCCAACACTTTTTTTAGTTGACACAAGCATGTCTCGGATGTCGGTCCAAAGATTGAGAAGTCGTCCATGAAAATTTCTAATGCATCACCAATCATATTAGAAAATATTGCCATCATGCATCGTTGAAATGTAGCAGGAGCATTACACAACCCGAATGGCATTCTGCGAAATGCAAAAGTACCATACAGACAAGTGAATGTCGTCTTTGCCTGATCCTCTGGGTGAATTGCAATTTGATTATACCCAGAATAACCATCCAAAGAGCAATAATATTTCTGTCCTGCTAGCTTTTCCACGATCTGATCGATGAATGGTAACGAATAGCCTCTTTGTGCTTGGACAATATCTTGAGCAATTCCTTTTCTTGTTCCTCTGTCAAGTTTGCTGCAAAAATCACTGGCAAAGTATCCTTTTCCCCTAGAAAGGCATACTTTAGATGGGTTGGTAATGGTTTCAACTCCAGTTTCGGTGGTTCCTGCAATGACGGTTTTAACGTCTTTGGAATCTCTGTCGGTAGCTTCTCTATGTGTGCGCATTCTTCAGACTTTAAACCTTTCTCTCTTTCTGCTTCCTCTTGCTGTTCCTCATATTCAGTATTCCCTTCTTCTTGAATATCCATCACCTCTTGTTGTAGCACCTCAGGTGTGTACTGCTGCACTAGTTTATCTATAATATCTACCTGATAACACTCCTCCTATTCCATGATACTTCCCTTGGCATTGAAAATGTTGATCTTGGTTTGCTGATGTCAAAAGGATATCCCCATTTCTCCTGTGCGACAATCGATGTTTGCATTGGCCGTGGCCAAGAAAGGTTGCCCTAAGATGATTGTCGGTTGTTCTCTATTGGCAGCCTGACGAGTGTCCAAAACTAGAAAATCAGCTGGGTAATAGAATTCTTCCACCTTGATGATGACATCAGATAACATCCCCCTCGGGATCTTTGTAGACTTATCAGCAAGCTATAGAATTACATCTGTAGATCTCATGGTGCCAAACTCATATTTGTCAAATAACTGTCCAGGTAAAATGTTCACACTTGCGCCTAAATCTAACAGGGCCCTCTTAATGTGCACATCGCCTAAATCGACAGAGATGAGAGGAACCCCAGGATCCTTCATCTTGGGAGGCAATTCATCCATTAAAATAGAACTTACATTCTCAGGAAAACTAATCCTTTTAGGCAAATGGGACAAAATATGCTTTTTGTGGATGCACATATCCTTGAGAAACTTTGCATAAGCAGGGATTTCCTTAATAAGCTTAACTAATGGAATGTTAACCTTGATCTGACTAAACAGTTCCCACATATCTTCCGCCTGCGGTCCCTTCTTCCCATATGGTCTCTTCTCTGGCTTTTCCAAAGTCGTAGGGAAAGGAACTGTCCCACTTGTTTCTCCCTTCTCCTATGTACTTTCTTGTTTCTTCTTCTTTGCTTGTTCTTCCTTCCCCTTTTTCTCTTCCCTTTCCAGCTCTTCTATCTCATCAAAAATTATTTCTACATCACTATCCTCTTCTACGGGTGGAGCTGTAACTTTGTTATCCACTTTCTTCCCGCTCCTAAGTGTGATAACCTCATTCACTTGCACTTTCGACGACTGTGCCCTTTCCTGTGCTCTATCCTCCTCCATCTTAATAATCAACTCCCCTAGCTTCAGAATGGCTTTTGAATTGGCATCCTCCACTTCCTGGAGCTTAACTAACATTCCAAAAATTTCCTGCATGCCAATATTCATACTTCCTACTGGAGGCGTAGGTTGCATCTACTGCTGCCTCACTGGTGGTTGTCTTACTTCTCGCTGCTGATTGTTTCTGAATGGTCGTGGCGTGTTATGGAATTGACCATATCCATGCACTTGACTAATTTCCTCATGAGTCATCAAGCACTAACTGTGATTATGTCCTATTTCACCACATGCATTACATATAACTTGCCCATGCAATACATATGCTCCTTTCTCTTTTTGAAACCTCGCGAGCATTTGATTAAACTTTTTAGTCACAGCACTGAGCTCCTTCTGAATTTCCATCTTCCACTTGTTTTCTGCTTCAATGTTTGCTACATAGACTATATTATCCTTCATGGATCCACTGACCTTAGATCCTAAGCTCAACTGTTGTAAGAACTTCCAGGCATCCTCTGGCTCTTGCCACATAAATGTCCCACTTGATGAGGCATTTATCATTGCTTGATGCGTTTCATTTACTCCTGCAAAGAACAATTTCACTAACTGTCATTTGGGAACCTCATGGTGCGGGCAGGAACGCAGTAACTCCTTTAATCGATCAAACGCTTCGTGAAAAGCCTCGCCAGGCTTCTGCTTAAATTCTTGAATTGTGCGTCTAACTTATGTGGTCTTACTGACTGGATAGAACTCTTGTAAAAACTTCGCCTTAAGTTGGTCCCAACTAGTGATACTATTAGATCGAAGAGATGTGAACCAGTATTCGGCATTATCCTTTAATGTGAAAGGAAATAATCTTAACTTAAAAGTATCCCTATTGGTGTTTCTAGGAGTATTAGCATTTGCGATAGCTATGAACTCATACAAGTGATTGTATGGATCATCAGTCTTATAACCTCTAAATTGAGTTAATATTCCTATCAACTGGGGCATAATTTCTACTTGAGATTCTATATCATCAGGAATGTAAATGGGAGACGAATCATCGTACTCCCATGGCTAGAAGTGCGATGCAACCGATTGCCCCCTCGGTTGTGCAAAATACAAGGGTTGAGTAGGATTACCGTAAAAGTGATGATCATTATATCTCTGCTGACCTTGTAGTGGTTGATGTTGTTGCGCTCTTCTTGGAGGTCCCCGACCTCGGTTCCATGGTTGCTGTGGTGCTGGTGGAACCCATCCTTCGTCTTCATCCACATACCTCTCCTCAGCCTCTTGATACTGGTACTGCTGCTGATGTGGTTGCTGTTGGTATTGTTGTTGTGGTGGTATAGGTTGGAATGTGGTTTGTGGTTTAAAAAGTACTGGTGGTGGTTGTGATAAAGGTTGTGAAATGTGTTGAGAAATGGGTGTCTACTGTCTAGATACAGGGGTGCCATCACGGGTCGGTGCTCCCCAAGACATGGCAGATGTAAATGGATTTGTGGATTGTGGTTGGGATAAAGGTTGAAATGGAGGAATCGATGGCGGAGTGCATGATGGTATAGGTGCAGGGGCTGAAGCTGCACCACCAGTAGCACTCGTGCTCCCAATGTGAAATTTTGAAAACGGGGGAATAAATGACAACCCCGTTGCCTCAGCCGAGGGTTCCTGGGCAACATGCTCTAAGCTACTACTGATATTACTAAAACTCATGGTATTTAAACGCCTACGTGCATGGATCTTTCGCGCAGTTCGCTCAATCTCGGAGTCAAAACGCAAAGGGGATACTTGCTCACCCCTACGGGTACGCATGCACTAGTGCAACACGCCCGAGAAATTAAAAAGCAAAATTACTAACCAACAGAAATCTTAATACTAAAATAAAAATTAGAAACTAAAAGTCCTACAGATCACCTATTCACAAGCTCACAACTCCCCGGCAACGGCGCCAAAATTTGACTCGCCTAGGTCGTCGTGCGGTCAAAAATAAGAAAATACCTAACACACACTAGTATAGTGGTAGTCAGGGTCGATCCATAGGAGTTACGTGGTCGAGACAGGTGATAGATTACGAACTGCAGTGTCACTCTACATTCAGAGGATCTAGTTCCTAACTTTTGCCAAACAATCCCAAAAATCAAAATTCCAATAATTCCAAACAAGCATCCACTAAACTAAGGTCCAAACCAACAACTAATCCTAATTGGTTACTGAAATCAGAATTGAAATTCAGAACAATCAAGATTAAATCAACATCCAATTACAAGCAAACATCCAAAATTCATTCCAAAGCATAAAATACCGAAAAGAAGCAATTACTACTAACCAAATGATTCATTAACCAAAATCTCATATCCCAAAGGGTACAAAACAGTAACCCAAATATCCAAAACAAAAACTAATACTAAGTATTAATGGTTGTCACACCCAAAGACACTAGCCAAATGCTATTAACTATGAAACTAATTGAAAGTTAAAGAGAAAAACATAAAAAATACCAATTGATGGTTGCTGAAGCTAAAATTCGAAGTCAAAGAGCCTTGGGAGTCGATTTTATGCCAAGCCTTTGCTGATTTTTTTCGACCTAAGACCCTCTATTTATAGTTGCAAAAATCACGAGGCCGCGCCGCGCATAAGTGAATCCCGCGGGGCGCGTGCGGGTTTATCCTCGTTTTATCGACATTTGAATTTTCTCCACTTTCTCATCACCGTGTCGCGCCTTTGTGAATTCCGTGGCGTGCGTGCGAATCCGCCTGATATTGCCTTGATCTTCAAACTTCTTCCAAATTGTACGCTTTTGGTCCCTGTTTCATTATTTCTTTCCAAACAAGTGTTGGCACGAAAAGTGATAATACCATGATATATATGATATAAATTCACTAAGAATAGGGCACAACAACAACTAATATATTTGATATTACTAGGTGTTGTCAACAGTGGGAGTAAAATCGATCTCGAAGAAATTCTGGAGACGCCTAATGAACCAACCTTAGGAGAAACTAGCCACCAACATGAGGAAGAGGTTCCTGTTGGACCGACCGACATCTCATTGCCCCTTAGACGTTCGGGTATAGTTAGCATGCCACCCGAGTTTTATGGTTTCCATATTACTTAGGATGGTGATTGTTGTGCATTCTGACATACATATAAAACATCTAAAACGGCACCAAGAAACTTGATGTGTTATTAGCGTTTATAAGATTTTCGAAAATGATTTCACATTAGTTTTACATTTATGAACAGGGAAATACCATGTATGAATAGAACAACACAATTAGGCAAGTGTACCTAGTCGATTATAGTATAGTAATGGTAAATCCGGGTTGTCGACCCAAGGGAAAACGGCTATCTTTAAGTTAAGAAAATCAATTATCAATTAACAATTATTCAAGTAAATACTCAGGGGCGAGTTTTAATGAAAACTCGTAAAACTTTGATTATAAAATAAATGACGAAATAATAAATGATCATAACAAAAATAACAAGGGAAACTTTCGTTTAAGATCTGTTGATTCATATAAACCTATGTTGACTAGTTTTGATTAAGTGCAATGAGTTTAAATAGGTTGCATTAAGTTATTGGATCGTATGGTCAAGTCACCAATTCTATGACTAATAAGTTAAAATAGCACAATGGTCATGCAACTAATTAACTTATAATCATCAAGTATTAATAAAATCTAGCATGCATACATAGCCCATATCCTAATGGTCAAAGTGATATGTTCATACAATCAATGGTCATGAGTTGCAACTAAATGTGATATAAGTCTTATTTCACTAATCAAGTTTATAACTTAGATTACCTTCCTAGTTAAATGGTCAATAACTAGTCCAACGATATATAGTTGTCAATTATACATCATGACGGTTCATGTGATCAATACGTTTAAACGGCCATTTAAACTTAATCATATGAAGATGGCAATCAAGAATACAAACTGTAACCACATTTAATATGTATAGCATGCAAGTTATATATCCTAACCGATATTAAACTCGAATCAAGAACTAGATCAACACATATTATTTTAATGAATCAACATCACCTAGGAAAAAGTTACGGGAAATATAAATTACAAAATATAAAAGTAAACATTACTTAGATTCGATTTAACCATCTAGTTATGTTTGATATGCTATTAGTGCAATGGATATTGAACGTTAAATACCGATTTCTAAAATGATTAGATGTTTTGGTCCAACTACCTAATCCTATGATTATAAGGTCATTAATGGCAATGGTCATGCTATTATATATTCCAAATAATCATGTATTGGTTCGTATCATACAAGGTTCATTCGAGCTTTTGATCTCAATGGTCATGATAATCAAATTGGTTTCAAATGAATTATGCGAGATAAAATATAAAACGTTCAATATCCGATAAACAACAATCAAATCATAACCAAACAGTAATCAAATCTAAGTAATAAATAATACAGATAACATAATCTGAAGAATACGGCTTAGGAAATCATAATAGAATGCTAAATATATATAAAGCAAACCGAATGAAGTCCCGGCCAAACATTCTTCAAGCTCTCGATTCCATAGTTTCCCCTTTTGATTCTACAAGCCTTCTGGCCGAGTTTGGTGGTGTGGAAGTGTTGAGATACGATCTCGTCTCCAAGTGGTGTAAGTGTTGTCCCTAAAAGAAGAGCTGAAGGCTTGAATTTATAGTCGGAACAGCGCCGGGGCGCGGTGCGCCTTACAGGGGGCGCGGTGCGCCTAAAGCAGATCTGCGCACGTTCGCCAACTGTCGCACGAGGGAGCACGTTGTTTGCAGCTTTAATGTTGGATCTGAGGCGCGGTGCGCCCAAAAGGTAGGCGGGGTGCGCCCTTGCACATGCTCGGCAAGTCCGTTGAATCATTGGATAAACGCACGCTCGATTATTTTAATCAAAAGTCTGACGAAAAGTGGAATCTGGTCCCCCTTTGGGCGCGGTGCGCCTGGATGTGGGCGGGGTGCGCCCAGGCTTCTGGCAGATTTCCGCTTTGTTTCTTTTTAAGCTCAAATGTTTGTGTAATTCGTTCTTTCGCTCCAAATGCGTCTTTTTAGCTTCAAAACGAATATTTAAGCATATTAGGTATCTTTTAGTTCATAACATGTATAAAATTAAACTAAAATCACACTGATATCGTGCGGAAAATATGTATAATTTACGCGATATCAGTGATACGTTTGTCAGTGATCGTACACTGACAAATTTGGATGAACCAGCTAACTACCGCGAAGGAGTGGCGGGCCCCGAGTCTGTAAAATGGAAAGAGGCAATGGACAGCGAGATTAAGTCCAGGTACGACAATCAAGTTTGGAACTTGGTTGACAATGTGCCGGGTCGTAAGATAGTCGGGTGCAAGTGGATCTTCAAGAAGAAGAACGACATGGATGGTAAAGTACATAGTTATAAAGCTCGGCTGGTTGCAAAGGGATTCACTCAAACCCGGGGGTTGACTATGATGAAACCTTCTCACCAGTAGCCAAGATTAAGTCAATCAGGATAATGCTTGCCATAGCTGCGTTTCATGATTATGAAATTTGGTAGATGGATGTCAAAACCGCTTTCCTTAATGGGAAACTGACTGAGGACGTTTACATGAATCAGCCAGAAGGTTTTGTAGACACAAAGCATCCTGATAAAGTATGTAAGCTTGAGAGTTCAATCTATGGGTTGAAGCAAGCATCTCGCAGCTGGAATCTTTGCTTCCATGAGAAAGTCAAAGAGTTTGGCTTCTCTAGGAGTGAAGATGAGTCCTGTGTATATGTCAAGGCTAGTGGGAGTATAGTCATTTTTCTCGTGCTGTATGTTGATGACATACTGCTCATGGGAAACGATGTTCCGACCTTGCAAGATGTCAAGTCTTGGCTCGGGAAGTGTTTCGCTATAAAAGACCTTGGAGAAGCTGCTTATATTCTCGGGATAAGAATACTGAGAGATAGAAAGAGAAAATTAATGGGTCTAAGCCAGTGTACATATTTGGAAAATGTGTTAAAAAGGTTTAACATGGAAAATTCAAAATGGGGAGAGCTACCAATCCAGAGTAATGCCAAATTGAGTAAGACTCAAAGTCTGAGTACCGATCAGGAAATAGCTGAAATGAGTCGGGTACCTTATCCTTCGGAAGTAGGGTCGATCATGTATGCTATGACATGTACTCGTCCTGACGTATCCTTTGCATTGAGCATGGTTATTCGCTACCATGGTAATTCTGGAAAGGCACACTGGATTGCGGTTAAGAACATACTCAAGTATCTGCGAAGGACAAAGAATATGGTATTGGTCCTTGGTGGCAGTGATGACTTGAAAGTGAGTGGATATACAGATGCCAACTTCCAGACATATAGGGACAGTGGTCGGTCCCAGTCAGGCTGGGTAGTTCTTTTGAACGATGGAGCGGTCACTTGGAAAAGTTCCAAGCAAGAAACGGTGGCTGATTCAACGTGCGAATCAGAGTACATTGCAGCGAGTGAAGCGTCTAAGGAAGCGGCTTGGCTGAAGAACTTCATTGGGGATCTTGGAGTTGTCCCGAGCATTTAGGAGCCGGTGGAACTTTTCTGCGTTAACGAAGGAACGGTCGCCTTGACAAAGGAACCGCGAGACCATGGAAAGTCCAGGCATATCGAAAGAAAGTACCACTATATTCGACATCAAGAAGAAGAAGGTCACCTCTTGGTCAAGAGCGTATCATCAGAAGACAATCTTGCAGATCCTTTAACTAAGGCACTGAGCAGGATCAAGCACAATCAGCATGCACAGAGCATTGGACTGAAGGATGATATTAGTTTTAGTAATTAGATATATTTGAAACTTGTAACGATATAAATGTAATTGACTTGGTGATTTTATAAAGGAGATTTATAAATAAGTATTGTTACTACCTTTGTCAATTGTTTATTATCGTGTTTCTATATTTGCATGTTTAACTTCCTGAATAATTAGATTATTTAAATTTCCACAGTCGATCATACTGTTAGGGAGTAAGTATGAACGAAGAGTGTCATGAATCAGTTGTAGATTGTCTAAGGAGTTAGACATTGCAGTAAGACTGCTACAACATTCATGAGTACTTAGAAAATAGGGATTTGAGTATTGGACAAACCCGCACTTAACAGATTGCTTCATGGATTACATCACGATCAATGTTAAGACGATAATATCCTTTGATCTTTAAGTGGAGAGATATGATCTGTAATTTGCGAGATAGTTGCTCATTGATAATGCGAAACCGCGCCGGTAACTCGGTGTTATAAAACACATTGTTGTGAGTATGCTGACTGGTAAAAGGTATAGACACATAAGTCGAAACTTATCCGTCCCCTGACCCGATGGGGAAACAGATATTTGTAGGCCTCTCAATGATTTTGAAGTTTACTGAAAGTGTTGGCCAACCGGGACTGAATTGATGTGTTCAATTAGCAGTCTTAAAGTCATAAGCAAATCGAAAATCAAGAAACAGAGTATCAGACCAAGATTGATCTTAATCCATGTCTTGAGTCTGAAAATATCTTATTGGATGGAGGATCATCTGATCACGTATCTTTGGATAGAACTGACTGGGTCAGAGTTCAGGAACAGTTTCTAGGAAAAATGATATTAATCAGAAGGTAAAAGGACAATTAAAGTCATAGACTTATCCAAGTGGGAGACTGTTGGATTTGGTGTCTAAGACATGACTTATAATTGTATTTATCTTGTTAATTGTAGGAAAGTCCATTTGGGTTGCCCTCATAGCTGGAGGATTGATGTAGAGTTCAGTAGAGAGAAAGGTTGATTTATTTATTGTTTAATAAATCAATAGATATAAATAAATAGTTTATTGATATATTCAAGTGTTAATATATTAATTAGAAACTATAATAATTAATTAAGATTTAATCTAGAATTAATTGGATTTAATTTGAGGATTAAATTAATTAATTAGAAGTGCATGAACTGGTTTGTGTTTATTCAATAGTTGAATAACTGGCAAGCCAGATGCCAGGGACCAAAATGGCGCCAACTATGGAGGGTTCTCCATATGCGGCGAAAACCCTAATTAGGGTTTGAGAAGTCTGGTCCAAGTGGTCAACAGGCTTGCCCACTTTGGAGGCTCCTCTAGGGTTTCAGGTGTAACCCTAGAAGGCTATATAAGGAACCTCCTGGCTCCCTGAAAATCACGCCTCCTCTCTCTCTCTCTCTCTGTTACTCTGCTGGAATCTCTTCTCCTTAGCTTGGGTGTGACTTGCATTTGAGGCAGGATCTGTTTGCTGCTAGCTTCAAGAACAAGATCAAAAAGGTTAGTTAATTCTTATTTGATCTTTAGAAATAAATGTTGGCCTTAGGTTTTTAGTTTATATCCTCGTAGAAGAAAACATAGATCTCTCTAGGGTTGCATGTAAACTTAGGAATTTGTTTGTTCATTGATTGCTTAAAAATCCTTCACATCATACTCTCGCCACCACACCCAGCCGCCTTCATCATATTCCTTCTCGTTCAGAAAAAAAACGCAGTAAACATCATCTTTTCTAGTATACAAAAAACACAGCAAAGGGAGGTGAAAAAGGTAGAGAATGATAACCAGCCACCATCATCCTGCTCTCATCATCTTCCTTCTTTTGGTGTGAATCGATCAAGAGAAAAAAATGCGACTTTTTTTCTAGTGAATAACTCATTCTGTTAAGAATGAGTATTATGCAAGAATACATTTAGTTAAACACTCAATCTGTTAAAAACGAGTTTTATTTAATGAATGTAATCTCGATAAGGAGAATCCGGTTCTGATCATCATCCTCGCAACAATCATCATCTCGCACAAAACACACTCTCTTAAGACTTATTCTGTTTAAAATGACTTTTCTGTAAAAAATATGATCTCAAGATAATTTTATTTTTGTACTTGTATTTTATGTTTATTCTTAGTAGAATTACAGTTGTATCATCTATTTCTATATTATTTGTATGTCTGTTACATAATGAGATTTTTGTAATAATATACACTGTTAAGAACTCATTCTGATAAGAATAAGTATTGTGTCAACAATGTAATATCAAGAGAACTTATAATGAAATTGTGTCTTACCATATTGAAATCGTATCATAATGAAATTGCATCTTAGGAGAATGACATCTTATCAAAATGAAATTACATTATACCAAAATAAAAAATTTCAGTGTTTTCATTCTTACAAGAATGAAAACGTATTTTGTGTTTTTGAAATTGATTACAAAGGTGAGAGGGAAGAGAGATGCACCTGTATCCCAAAAAATTCGGATTTTCCTTTTTTTTAGATTGATAAAATGTCAATTATGCCCTTTCAACCGTTTTTTGAATAACATAACAAGGAGAAGTTTAGGAGTAGGAGTAGGATAGATTTGCCGTTCTAAAAAAAATTTACAATTCTAACATCTCAATCATAACCATGAATTTTTTTTGATCTAACGGTCAGGATTTGGTCACAATTTTATACAATAATTACCATTTTTAAGATAAAATAACCCATATTGAATATATTCAAACTATAAATGATTTAAAATTTAGAAGAAAATATATACATCCAAAGAAAAGTTATAACATTATAATAATAATTCTAGTAATATGATAAATGATCGGACTTCAAAGCTTTATTGAAAATTGCGTCTGACTTGGAACTATTAATTTAAGTTGGTTTTAATAAATGTTTGCTTAATTAAAAAAGAAGAAAAAAAAGGACAAAGGAACACATGAGAAAAATTAATTGCATGCTTACTAGTGAGAGTCACACTGAAGACTTCCTTGACACGAGGCGTTGCATGCTACCACTAAGCCAAAGCAACCTTTGTATTTTACAAAGCGAAATGCATATTTAACAAATAAAGAATGCTTGAAATATATTTTACCTTGATAATTGTATAAGTATATAATATATAAATAACAAGGTTGATGGGTTTACGTACATATTGCTAAATCATAAAAAAAGTTAATTTAATTTATCTTAGTTTTAGCTGTTCTAGTTTTTATGCAATTTACTTTAAAGTTGTCGCTAAATAGATCCTATAACCAATTATATATGTCAAATTATATATATTAGACCGATGTATATGTAATGTTTGGATGCTTTAACTTGTTTATTTGTAAAATTGCATGTCGCATTATTCTTTTATTAGTCGTATTGTTTTCTTTCAATCGTAAAAGTATCATTGGAAAGAAAGTTTATTGAAATATAACTTGTAATAAAAGAATATTAAAGACCACCAAAGGATCCATGGTGATTGGAATCCTACGGAGTGCCGCATATGCATCAAGAGTTGGTGACAAAGCAAATAGAAGTAATGCATCATTGTGGCTGTTGTCCCTTAGAAATGAAGAAGTTTTTTCGTGTGATGATGACTAGCCGTAAAAACGCATAGAATGAGACAATTGTTAAACTTGTAGTCCAAATTGAAATAGAACAAAGTTTTGTTAAAAGTTTAACAAGGTGTTTTAAACAGGAAAAATAAAAGTGTTATGTTAGATGCATAAATATGCATCTTTTAGAATGTTTATTCCAATGTTTTGACATTGTATTTCGCCTTAAATAACATGCTTTATGCATGTTTTTGGATTAATGGTGTCATTTTGGAGAAATACCATTTTGTGTGCATAAATGGTATGTTTTGGAGGTGTTTTGAGACTTGAAATTACATGATATATCAAGAGGAAGTCTGTAAAACCCGGTTTTTCATGCAAGGTACACCCAAAAAATTTTAAAGAATTAAACAACAAATATGGGTATACTTGTATTCAACCATACCAGGCATTACAAATAAATCTAATTCTTCTAAAGGACAGGCTCTAAACTTGTCCATCATTCTTTGTCACATGTCTTCCCCTATCATAGCTACAGATACCTGCAAAACAACACAACACTTAAGTGTAAGCTTATAAAAGAGCATATTGAGTAATGTCAATCACACTCCCTGAATTTCTCTCAATAAACATCCTCATCATTCTCTTTTGCTAATCTCACTAGCAAATATTCACATTCTCTTAACTCTGAAACATGCAAACATATTAGCTTTACAAATACCAGCTAATTATTAGTAACATCAACTCAATAATAAGTATCACAATCAGTACTACTCGTAAACTCGACCACATTCTCACATATACTCATTTTAACAATCAACTATACTCAATCGTGGCATTTCTCATAACTGTAACGATTATCCTCAAAGACTCCTTAACTCAACCACTCTACTCTTTTACTCAATATAGATTGCAACTCATCTCTTGTTATCCACAAATAATAGAATCATTCCAACTCTAATTTATTGTCGTATCAACATAACACACACACACAAATATATATATATATATATATATATATATATATATATATATATATATATATATATATATATATATATATATTACATACAACAAGATGGAACTCTTACTCACCCGATATCGAATTAGTATGTGGAACTCCCAAATCATGCGTACCGGACTCCTGTTCACTCGACTTGGTCGTACCACCATAGTCTAAATCAGTTCTCCAGTATCCACAATCATCTCAATAACATCCATCTCAAAAATGTATAAATCGAAAGAGGAGAAAGGAGTATAAATGGTAAATATCAACTCTATATTTACCGAAACCCCCAAATCCGCGGTTCTACTCATTCAACCGTAGAAACTCGACAATAATCACACCAATAACTCTAAAGGAATCCACTAACAATCTACCAACAACATATATAACAATATATAACTAAATCACGGAATTGCAAGTTAGGGTTTCAAAACCCCCAAAACCAAGAAATTACTCACCTTGACGAATTAGGAATCACGAGCACGTTTACGGGGTTATATTGAAGTCTCCCTACGCTTCCTTACGCATCTCCAGGCTTAATTTGGATGAAAATTTCCTCTTTTTGCTCTGAAATCGAACTTGGGGTGTTTTTCCTTCGAAATGAGGTTTGCTGCAAGTTATATGGGTCTACAGGATATTAGCGTCGCTAATGTCCAGCATTAGCATCTTGTACGCCCTGTTTCGACCCACTGCATGCCCCAGTTCAACTCTAACACGACCCGTGTAGTTGAACACGACCCGTGTAGGTCCGACATCAGCTAAAATCAGTTTCTAAAAGCTTTTTACACGGCCCGTTTAGCCTCTTTTTGGCACTTTTAAGGCTCAAAATACTCTTAAATGGGTTTCTAACCACCCAAACTCATGCAACAACCTAACTAATCTTAATCACACCAATATTCTACATAAGAAAGGCTTCAACCTCTTATTACTCATTAAACAACTCAAAACTCAAAGGCATTCGTAAATGGTCGCCACACTACTCTAAGATACTCATAGCTAGAACCATACCAACTATAATGTAATAACTCTACTTACCTTAATAAGCATCTCAAAAATAAAATGGGTCTTACAAAGTCTCACAATGATTTTCGTGCAATTTTGACCATGATTGAAGAAGTTGGAAAAACACCCTTAATAGAAGTAACACTCGGCTCGAGTCACTTTACACTGACCAAACTCAATTCGAGACAAAGCAATAAAGGTAGTGTACTTTCAAGAAAACTTTATTCGAGTCACAAAAGGTGAACTCCACTCCATCGAGTCACCCGAAAAAGGCAATGTGCTTTCCTAAAAAGTCGACTCGTGTTCAATATGCCTTGGGCAACTCGAGTCGAGTCCAAGCTGGAAGAGCACATGCATGAAATGGCATACTTTTTCTTAGTCTCTTAACAAAAGGGACGAAAATTTGTTCTTTGAAAGTGCTTGTGTATCTAAGTGGTGTTTTGTCACCAAAGAGATAGATCTGTCTCTTTGAGTTAGCCTTTGAAATATTCACTTTTATACTTGGAAAACGATACTTCTTTCACAACATAGACCATTGAAGTGTTTAGAATTAATTATGATTTCATTCAAGTAATGTGTTAATGTGATTTTACATTTAAAGTAATTATTACCTAATTCTTGCTTTCATCCAAGTGCGAATACACATCAAGATTGATTAGACTAGAAGTAGAATGTCTGTTTAATTATTGTAATCATATTCTTATTATTTTATGCATTTTAAAAGACTTAGAAAACATCCCCCTTGAACTTTGCAATTTTTGCCCCATCTCTAAAAGTGTGATGAGACACCCGACTTATTAACAAAACACCCCAAATTTTTTTTTATTTTTCAAACCAAATATTTTACAATCATACCATAAGTATGGGGTATTAGTTAACACAATACGAGTACAAGTGTATCACGAAGTACAATACATATAAATATTATATATTCTTCAAGCCGGGTAGTCACTTCACATCCTAAGTCCTCAATCTCGGACTTTATCTTTCCCCTTGGCGGGATCACGCTCACCTGCAGGGACATATCAATAAAACCGTGAGCTATAAAGCCCAATGAGTAATCAAATCAAATATAACATGTATAAGAATAAAATTCTCTATACAAATCAAATATGCATTCTCATGCAACACACGATCATATATGGCTCACGGGTTTATCCCGCTTTTTCCTAGACTCACGGCTCCGTTCTTGTCATCTCAATGACTCACGGCTTATCCGGTATTGTCTTATATAGGTTGACTCACAGCTCCGTTCTTGTCTATCATAGACTCACGGCTTATCTGGTATTGTCATATCATTCATTTTTATTGACTCACAGCTCCGTTCTTTTCTATATCAGACTCACGGCTTATCTGGTATTGTCGTATCATTCATCATGAAATCTGTCATTTTTGTCCCCAAAACTATTTTCATCTGCAGCTGCTCATTTAACAGTTATCACATCGGATACAAGTGAGATTACTCACCTGAATGCTTGCTACTGCTAGCTTTCGTTGCTTCTTGCCTTCCAATGTAATCCGTAAGACTTTGTCACGTACCTATAATATCAATCATTTTTACAATGATTATAGGTTAACAGCCATTCTAATTGACTCTAATGCATAAGAGTTCAATATAGTATCAATACAAACAATGTCTAGATAATAAACTTTCCGTTTACTATCTTTTTATGAATTTCACTATTCACCAAGGCATTCGTATTGATCTACAGTGCCCCCGAGGAGTTGAAAACTCAATTTAAAAATTTTCCCATACTTTTCAAACCATTTGGGACTTATGGTTCAAGTTTGAGGTAAATCAGACAAGCCAAACAAAAGTTAGCATTTCTGATCCCCTGCCTGGAGGCGCACTGCGCCCTGCGCCCTGCGCCTGTGCAGCCTCCTGATCAGTCGCGATTTGTGCACTGTAGCATGCAGTTTTGGCCTATTAAGTCCTTAATGCTGTTCTTAATCGTTTGGGGTTCATTCCTAGGCTAAAACCTTCTGTTAACACAAGGTTTTTAACCATTAAAACCCACTCAATCAATCAAAATGAGAATTAGGGTTCTTAGTTCCAAAAACCCCCAAAACTTTAAATTCAGCCAAAATAGCAATCTACTTCCTTAATCTTGAATTAAGTCCTTTTTAACATGACTTAATGGAAGTATTAAACCATTTTAACCACACAATCATAACTGAAAATGCCGTTTTCAGTTCCTATAAAATTCATCAAGAACAAACAAGCTAGAACTTGGATTACTAACCTTTCAAGATTCCAATTCTTTACTTTGAAGCCAAGAATCGAATTACAAGCTCCAATTCTTCAAGAACCCTTCAAAATTTCTGCAGAAAATCGTTCACTACAACTCTCCCGTAGCTCACAAAAATCTGCACAAGTCTCTCCTTTTATACCTCCTGAATTTTGCAATCTAGTCCTTGAAGTTGCATTTATTGAACTTTTGCCACAATTTACACAATTTATGACAAAAATCAGATTTTATAACATTTTAAGTCCACAACTCAAAATATTATTCCAAAACAAATCCTTTTCTGTCCAAAAGACCAAATTACCCTTCTAAGGTAAAAGGACCAATTTGCCCTTTTTATTATAATTACATAATAAAACACATTTTGGCGTTACATGTGAAAACTTCGCAAGATATTAATCATTCCCGACTCTCTTAGGTTCGAATTGTATCGCTACTATACTCTTCTTAATTGAAGAGTATTTAGAGGTTCACAACAAGAAATAATTTTGTCCCACCATCATAAAATCATATATATCCTCTTTATTTGTCTGACTAACAAGTTAGATTATTGTTACTTCTTAAGCTCTTCATTTGTTGGTTTTACGCACCGACATGTTCTACAATACCAAATTTAAAGAGTTTTAAAATGATGGTTCACCATATATAAGTTAAAATGTTCTAACTTGAATTAAAGAAAAACTCATTTTGCGAATGTTAATCACATGCTAACCATAAAAAACACATATTTAGCTAGTTGTCTTTTGGTGTGGGAAGTGCAAAAGACAATGCCCCCAAAGATTGTTAGTGAAAATGATGTGACGTTTACAATAGCTCGAGAATATTGAGCCGTATTGTTGGATCTATATGCTCAAGAATTATTTTAGAATGATTGTAGGTCCCGTAACAATCCTAGATCTTCACACGGTATCAATCAAATCAAACAAACACAAGTATAATCCTTCAATGCACTCAATTTATTAGATCAACCGACTAGTACATAAGAACACGGTTGCTTGATGAATACGAAAATCTCTATGCTAGAATGAGGCTCCAAAACAACTAACTTTACAAATGAATACTAAGCCTCATATATATACCTATGCTACTCAGACCGAAAACCTAAGCCCACGCATCATGTCCAACCGAAAACACAACCCAGGCCCAACCGAAATCGTCTGGTTTTTGGTCATCACGATCGAGATCCATGAGGATTTCGGTCCACGACCAAAATCATCGTTCAGGCTCCTTTTTGTCTCCCTTTTAGCCCATAAACTCTTAGAAATGATCCAGTTAAATGCAAAGCTTAAACCAAACATAAATATGGTCCAACAATCTCCCCCTTGGTTTAATGCTTTCATTTGTCTTCGAGCTTCGTCTTGATCTTGGCCTTGGTTGTATATTGCAGACATGATCCAACAAACTCCCCCTTAACGAATGACGGTAGACAGATGTTAGAAGAACTCAGCTCCTTTGTAGAAGCAACTTCATCTTCGGTGTGGACTGACTTCAGATTTGTCTTTAAAAGATATCTGGCAGTCAGGCTTCAGGGCAGGTCTTGAATCAGCACATCTAGCTTTTGATTTGACATTGACTTTGACTTTGACTAGAGGCTGACTCTTCTTCTCTTTTTGATCACATATAGGTGTGTATGTAGCAACAAAATTAACTGAGGAGGAATTCAAGCAATCTTGTCACATGGAGTTTAACTTCACCTTCTTCGGGAATATGATATTAATGTCGAAACTTTTGAACGTTACTTTTGCAGGTGCTTCTTGATACAAACTTTGACAACAAATCCTCTGGGTCATAGAGTTATAAAGTCTCACCACAGTTGTTTAAGTATTCCGTCTTGGCTCAGAATGAGACTTCTCGTAGTATCTGTGTGAACCCGGAGGAACGCACTGCGATTGTTTAAGTATCGGTGATATACTCGTGGCCATTTTGATTTTGGCCCCTACATATCCTTGATCAGAGATCTCAATGCAGTTGACAAGTCAACAAGTTGACTTGTCTCTTGGCAAGTAGTTCAATGGTATCCAAACACTGCGGAGTGTACCATCCTAGAGCCAATTTTGAATCCGGTGAAGTTGTTCGGGTCTCATAGCTATTGTGGTAAACAACAATGATCATTGACCTAGAATTTCGATGTTTCATCAATGCGAGGTAATATCACATTTAATCATGACCATCTTGTATTAGAAGAAGGACTGGGTCAAGAGCGGTATGAGCGTGTAATATGTCTTGGTTACTAGACATACCCATCGGCTAGACTTTCGAATTGTCATCAGTGTATGGTTTATTACACTAAGTCATCCAACTCTTGAATTTAGAAGCTTTGTAGGTAAGAATGGTTGTTGATGCCTCACATCTACTACTGGTATTGTAGCAGAGATCACTGGCATAGAGTGTCGAAATATCATCACTACTTGGTTTAAAGTAATGAATCGTTTATTTCTTGAAACAGAAAGAAAGAGGTGGTTGAGAATAGATTGGTGCGTGTGATAGATTACGGTATGCAATCTAACCATCGGCACAGAATTCTAACTCTCAACTCTGAGTGGTTTTACACAAAGTGTGTAGAAGTTTGTGCCGCAGAAACCTTTGAGATTTGGTTAAGAAAGGTTGTCAGAGCTACAAACTTACTATGGTGTAACAATAAGAATCACTAGAACTTAAGTGTTACCTCAGTAGTGACTGGTATAACTCGGTGCGTCGTCGGTAGGTAGGAAATATTTTTGAATTTTTAGTTTTTCTGAAAAATAAAGACATAAACGAAAATGTTTTTGTATTTTTGAAATTCTGAAAATTTTGTTTTTTTATCTCTCCCCCTAAAAATTTGTGCATGTGAAAGAGTGTTGAAAGTAAACCATGAACAAATTTAACTAAAATAAAATGTACAAAATTTATAGAACTGATTTAACAGTCAGTGAAACGTATCATTTTTAACATTTCGACCTGCATATTGAATCCAGCTTTTGCAACACGTTTAGTGAACAAGTCCGCCACATTGTTATCTGTGTGAACTTTATCCAAATGAATCAATTTTCGCTCGTAGGAATCTCGAATAAAATGAATTTTGATATCAATGTGCTTAGTCTTAGAATGCTGAACAGGGTTTTTCACAATTTGGATAGTAGCCTCATTGTCCCAGAATATAGGAGTATCAAGAAAGTTCATACCATAATCAAGGAGTTGATGTTGCATCCAGATGACCTGAGAACAACAAGCCGAGGTAGCAACATACTCAGCTTCAGCTATAGAAGTTGACACAGTTTGTTGTTTTCTGCATTGCCAAGAAATCAGTCTGTCTCCTAGAAACTAGAAACTGACATCCAACACTGGTGGACTTTCTGTCAATTTCGCACCCCCCATAGTTGCTATCTGAAAAGGCATAAAGATCAAATTCCCGATTCTTTGGATACCAGAGACCAGATTTAGCTCTCCTTTTAAGGTATTGAAAGATCCGTTTGACAGAATGAAAATGAGAAAGTTTAGGATGAGCCTGATATCGAGCGCATTAGCAAATTGCAAAAATGATATCCGGTCTGCTAGCTGTCAAATACATCAGCAAACCAATCATCGAACGATAATAAGTTTGATCGATAGATTGATCATCCGAGTCTGAAGATAACAGAGGTCGCTCAGCCATCGGAGTATTAGCCTCTTTAGCATCCTTGAAATCGAACTTTGCAAGAATATCCTCCACATACTTCACTTTATGAAGCAAAATACCCGTTGAACTTTGCTTAACTTGTAACCCAAGGAACATCGTCATCTCACCCAATGAGCTCATCTCGAATCGTTTCTTCATCACCATCTCAAACTCTTTGCACAGGGCTTCACTTGTAGAACCAAAGATGGTGTCATCCACATAAATCTGGACAACTATTTAATATGTATCTTGGCGCTTAATGAACAATGTTTGGTTAATTATGCTCTGAATGTAACCGTGCTGTAGCAGATGTTCCGTCAAAGTAGCATACCAAGCACGAGGAGCTTGATGAAGACCATAAAGAGCCTTATCATGCGTGTAGACGTGATTCGGAAACTTGGAGTTGACGAAACCTGGAGGTTGATCAACATAAATCTCCTCTTTCACCTCACCGTACAAGAAAGCGGTCTTGATGTCCATCTGGTAGACAGTAAAGTTCATGTATGAAGCGTAAGCAAGGAAAATCCGAATCGCTTCAAGTCGTGCCACCGGAGCATAAACTTCCGTATAATCAAGTCCTTCAATCTACCGAAAACCACGAACAACCAGGCATGCCTTGTTGCGCACAATTACTCCCGAGTCATCTTGCTTGTTGCGAAACACCCATCTCGTGTCAAGAGCCTTTTTACCCTCGGGTAGTTCCACCAGTTTCCAAACATTTAGCTTCTCGAACTGATTGAGCTATGCATGCAGGCATCCACCTAACTTGGTTCATTGAGAGCCATCTCTACGTTCTTCGGCTCGATCTGAGAGATAAAGCACTAATAGAGACACTCGTTAACTTGAGCACTTTGGCTTCAGGTTTGAACACCATCATCCAGAGGACCAATAACATTATCAATTGCGTGGTCTCGTTGATGTAACGCCCCAATTTCAAAATATTTAAAAATCATTTATTACCAAGGTTCCAATAAAACATTTATTCCAAAACATAAAACTGTTCAACATATTACTTAAATCAACAGCGGAAACATTTGAAAATACTAATATAGTTCATTGACATCAATCTCTTGTATGTGACGCGCTGCCGTCAAGCCTTGCCCTTCCCTTTGTCATTTGAATTACCTGAAATGTTATAAAATCAACAGGTAAGCTTAAAGCTTAGTGAGTCCACAAGTTACCATACATGCCCACACATTAAACAACCAGTCCTCGAGAACGACCCAACCCTACCCGCCATACAACAGCTACGGGCGTCCATCATACAACAGCTATGGACTCGGGAAGGTTCTACCCATCATACAACAGCTATGGGTTCCCGGTTATGGCTCATCCCATCATACAACAGCTATGGGACAAGGCAATAGTCCAACTCGCCATACAACAGCTATGAGGGGACACGCATCAGTACTGAGCCCAACACAAATAACCACAGATATAGAGCAAGTCATATAACTGTAAATAACACACAAGATGCCTAACGTGCAACATCATATAGTAAGGTGAGGATACTCACCTGATTTGAAACCGCACAGATATACTTTAATATCTCCACTAGCTAGTCCACACACCTATATCCCACATATACAACATGTCAAGCACTGACTAAACATCTATAGACTTGCCTAAAGGTCAGACCCCACGTTAGGTAACCAACACTGGTCAAAACTAAGCTTTTAGGTCAAACAGCCGCTCGCCGCGACGTGGCTTCTCGCCCTACGCGCCGTGGCTACCATTGCACAATTACGGGGGTTCAGCCGAGTCCGCGCCGCTGACCTAGCCAGTCCGCGTCACGGCTCGTAACATTCCAAAATGTTACTAGCGCTTAACAGTACATCAATCGGCTAAGGTTCCTTTCTACACCCTTCCTAGGATCAGGAATTACCCTAAGGTCACTTCCTTACGGACATGCAAGTCCATGCATGTCCTTGGTCCAAACCCTAAGTGCTACAAATCGTCTAAAGCTACAAACCAACTGGTAACACTATATGACGGGATAAAAGGAAAGTCAGAAGAGTAAATCTTCTTACCTTACTTCTGAAGGACAGAGTGATGCCCACGATCCGTCCCAAACCTTCTCCCGTGTTGGATCTCCTTCTTCTATTATCCCAAATCCTTCAAAGCCTCGAGACCTAAGAGTATCTGCCGAAACCAGACGCCTCTGCTCAAGAAATCTCCCAAAAACACGAACATTAGGGCTGGGTCCCTTTATATAGGTGTTTAAATCCGAATTAGGGTTTTCACATTAGAGGCGCACCGCGCCGCGGGTTCCTTCGAATTGCGTCGCGCGTACAAATCCTACGCGATTCAAGATTCTTCCTAAAGTCACGCCGCGGATTCATCCGGGCCGCGACTCGGCGGAACGGTCTTACAATTCTCCCCCACTTAACTGGATTTCGCCGCGGATTCATCCGGGCCGCGACTCGGCGGAACGGTCTTACAATTCTCCCCCACTTAACTGGATTTCGTTCCAGAAATCCGCGCCTGTAAACAATTATGGGTAATGCGTCCGCATTTCTTCCTCCAGTTCCCAAGTCCACTCGGACCCTTTACGATGTTGCCACTGCACCTTAACTAATCCTATTGATTTATTTCGTAAAGTCTTTATCTTCCTTTCAATGATGGCAATTGGTCGCTCCACATAATTTAAGCGTTTATCTAATTGAATATCCTCCAAAGGTACTATTGTAGATTCCTCAGTAATGCACTTCCTGAGTTGCAAAACGTGGAACGCGTCGTGAATCTGACTAAGCTGCTCGGGCAGCTCCAACCGATAAGCTACCTTACCTACACGGGCGGTGATTCGGTAAGGTCCAATATACCTAGTGCCAAGCTTTCCTCGCTTCCTAAAACGAATGACTCCCTTCCAAGGTGAAACCTTAAGAAGAACATAATCCCCAACTTGAAACTCGAGATCGGACCGCCGCCGATGTGCATAACTTTTCTGTCGACTCTGAGCCGTTACCAACCTTTCGCGAACCTTCTGAATTAACTCAGTCGTCTTGATTACTACCTCAGTACTACCCATTACCCGCTGGCCAACCTCGCCTCAGCAAATAGGTGTCCAACATTTCCTTCCATACAACATTTCAAAGGGAGCCCTGCCAATGCTCGCGTGATAACTGTTATTATAGGAAAACTCAACTAGAGGGAGATGGGAATCCCAGCTCCCGCCAAAATCGATAACACATGCCCTAAGCATATCCTCTAGCATTTGAATCGTCCTTTCACTCTGCCCATCCGTCTGTGGGTGATATGCCGTGCTGAAATGAAGGCGAGTGCCTAATTCATCGTTAAACTTCTTCCAAAACCTAGACGTAAATCGTACATCCCGATCGGATATCAATGAGACCGGTATACCATGCCGAGAGATAATCTCATCTACGTAGACCTTGGCCAATTCCTTTGCAGAGAAGGTCTCTTGGATGGGGAGGAAATGAGCACTTTTAGTCAACCTATCCAAGATAACCCAAATAGTGTCCTTATGTCGAGGGGTTCTTGGCAACTTCGTGATGAAATCCATTGTGATATGCTCCCATTTCCATTCTAGGATCTCGAGAGGCTGCAATCTACCATGAGGTCGTTGGTGCTCGGCCTTGACCCTACGACAGGTCATGCATCTTTCGACAAACCAAGCTACTTCCCTCTTCATGCCTGGCCACCAATAATATTCGCGCAGATCCCTATACATTTTAGTTGCTCCAGGGTGGATAGAGAACTTGGATTTATGCGCCTCCTACAATAGGGTTTGACGAACCCCGCCCAGCTTCGGTACCCAAATTCTCTCATGGCAAGTTAACAAATCACTACTATCTTTGACCATTGCTGCCAACTGACCCACAATTCTTTCACCTTTTTGATTTTCGCTCTTGCTTGCTTCCACCTGAGCCTTCCTTATCAGCTCAAGCAGCGGTGTCACAATTGTCATCCTTAGACAAACGCCCCGAAGGGGTGTTCCTGAAGTCTTACGGCTTAACGCATCCGCTACCACATTGGCCTTTCCAGGGTAATAGTGTATCTCACAATCATAGTCTTTCAATACATCTAACCATCTTCTCTGTCTCATATTGAGGTTTGCCAGATCCATCAGGTACTTCAAACTCTTGTGGTCGGTATAGATGGTACACTTCACTCCGTACTAATAGTGTCTCCAAATCTTGAGAGCGAAGACCACTGCTCCCAATTCCAAATCATGAGTAGGATAGTTAGCCTCATGGGGCTTCAACTGTCGCGAGGTGTAAGCAATCACCCTACCTCGTTGCATCAAGACTGCCCCCAATCCCGAGATAGATGCATCGCAATAAACTACCATATCCTCCATGCCTTCAGGCAAGGTTAAAACTGGAGCTTCACATAATTTCCACCGCAAAGTCTCAAAAGCCTGCTGCTGCTCCTCACCCCACCGAAAAGCAGCGTTTTTCTTAGTTAGCAGAGTCAAAGGTACCGCAACCTTTGAGAAGTCCTGAATGAAACGACGATAATAACCAGCCAGGCCCAAGAAACTTCTAATCTCTGAGGGAGTTTTCGGAACCTCCCACCTCATCACGGCCTCCACCTTATCCAGGTCTACCATGATTCCTTGTTCGTTAACGATGTGACCTAAAAACTGAACCTCCCTCAGCCAAAAGTCACACTTGGATAATTTCGCATAAAGCTTCTCCTTTCTTATGGTCTCCAATACCTCCCTTAAATGCTGTTCATGCTGCTCCCTGCTCCGATAGTAGACTAAGATATCGTCAATGAAAACTATAACCGACCGATCCAACATCGGTCGACACACCCGATTCATTAAGTCCATAAAAGCTGCAGGGGCATTGGTCAGTCCAAACGGCATCACTACAAACTCAAAGTGGCCGTACCTCGTCCGAAATGCCGTTTTCGGGATGTCTTCCTCCCGTACTCATATTTGATGGTATCCTGACCGCAAATCAATTTTTAAAAACCACGAGGCGCCCTGCAGTTGATCGAATAAGTCGTCGATGTGAGGTAATGGATATCGATTATTTACCATAAGCTTGTTCAACTCACGATAATCTATGCACATCCTACTGGAACCATCCTTTTTCTTAACAAACAAAATAGGCGCTCCCCACGGTGAGCAACTGGGTCGAATAAATCCCTTATCCAGTAACTCCCGAAGTTGAATAGACAACTCCTTCATCTCTGGAGGCGCAAGACGATACGGTGCTTTAGCTATTGGAGCCGCACCGGGAGTTAAGTCAATCTTAAATTCCACCTGTCTCTCTGGCGGTACGCCAGGCAGGTCCTCGGGAATAACATCAGGAAAATCCCGAACCACCGGTATATCGTTCTTTTTCTGCCTTGACTTCTCTTCCCGTGCATCCAAAACATATGCCACAAATCCCGAGCCTCCATGTTGAAAATGTCTATGCGCTCTAGCAGCTGAACAGAAAACTGCACCCTTATTCCTCCTTTCGCCCTGTACTACCAGCTCTCCCCCACTTGGGGTTTGGATCCACACTCGCTTGTTCTTACAGTCAATCCATGACTCGTGCTGACCCAACCAATCCATACCGATAATAACTCGAGAGTCACTCAATGGTATAGGGATGAGATCGATCGGAAACTTTATTCCTTGAATTACTACTTCACATCCCCAATAAACACTAGTCGCTTGCACGGTTTTATCATCCGCAATTTCTACTTCTAACGGCCGATGAAGAGTTCCTAAAGCAATACCGAAACCCTTTCCCAACACGGCAGACACAAAAGAATGACTAGCACCCGAATCAAACAGTACAAAGGTAGGCGTAGAGTTGACTAAGAAAGTTCCTAATCAAAACATAATAGACACATTAAGAACACACACCATAAACACAAGGCAAGTAAAGAAAGAGTACCCGTGACGATGTCGGGCGCATCCTAGGCCTCCTCAGTGGTCATGACGAATGCTCGACCCTTGGTCTTAGGGGCTTCCCCTTTCCCCTGCCTACCATCGGTAATCTGGAGTGTAATGGGTGCCGGATTCTGAACGACTCCCTGAGTCAGACAGGGACACTAGGCCTTGAAATGGCCTACCTGATTACAATTAAAACAAATCTTGACCTCTTGCCGACAATCTTTAGCATAGTGACCCTCCTTTCCACACTTATGGCATATTAACACCCAGCAACGCCCCTCATGATTCCTTCCACATTTACAACACTTACCATGGCTCTTTTGCCCTTGCTTTCCCTGATCTGCCCCTCGAAATTTCTTTGACACCTGCTGAGTCTGAGTAGGCGCCGAACGCTTCTGCTTTTGTTGGGTTTCCAGTTCCAACTCTCGGGCCCGAGCGGCCGCTATCATATCAGTAAGAGTTTGGTGCCTAGTAGCAGACACAAATTCCCGAATGTCTGTGCGAATCATCGCCAAGTATCGTGTCATCCTCATGCGCTCGGTTGCCGCAAACTCTGGATAGAAGAGTGCTCGCTCATTAAACTTTTTGGTGATCTCCGTCACCGTCTCAGTAGTCTGGGTCAGATTCAGGTATTCCTGCGCCAAGCGTTCCATTTCCACCTGTGGAACATACTCCAGTTTTAACTGTTCCATAAACTGTGGCCACGTAATGGCATCCAACTGAGCAGGAGTGAGATCTTTCGTTCGTATCTCCCACCAATCCTTTGCACCCTCTCTTAAAAGATTCGCCGCAAATGTTACCTTGGAGTTCTCATGACAGGAACATGTGCGGAAAGCACCCTCCACCGTGGAAATCCACCGCATGCTAGCAATCGGATCCCTGCCCCCATCGAACATCGGAGGCAAACAAGCCGAAAAGTCCTTTTAACTTGCATCCCTAGCACGTGATGTGCCCTGAGTAGCCAATCGCTCCTCGAGCATTGCCCATAGCTCAGCCTTAATCGTACCAAAGAACTAAGGTATCGCAGCCAACACTTCTCGCGAAACCTTCTCCGCTATCAGGTTGCGGAGATTTTCATTAGTCGGTCCTCCCCCACTCGAGGCACCCGCATCTGGTCCACCATTACTTCGAGTGATTGCCATTCTGAAATGTGAAATAATTTAATATCAATACCCGGGTCACTCCTATCTACCCAACTACTTGACCTTCTAGGACTTTGGTTGACTACTCTTGACTCAAGCATGAATCTTGTGCTTTCGGTAATACTGGCCTGGTACTGCCTTCCACACGTATTCGCCCTTGTTCCAAGTTCATCAATCATCCTCCTAAAATGTCACACACATACTAAACCATTTCCTATGACTCATGTGGTCATGCACCGTAGTGCCTAATCTTTTGATCTAGCTCTCCATCTCACACGTGACTAAGAGAATTATTGCTAATGTCGTCGAGTCGCCTCACGGACGCACAGCCGTACACAATCAGGAATAAGATAGACGTTTGAATAACTGATCTACCCTAAAGTCACAACCAAACAAGGAACAGCCAGTAAGGCCAGACCAAGAATTCTTAGGCTATCTTACCCTAATTGTATATAACCTACCAGCATTTACTAAGCAACCTAACGACAGTAACATAAAATTCTAAAGCATCACGTAAGACACAAAACAGTCTACAGAGTATATTATCCAGACTATTTACATCCTAGCACAATGCATTTTATCACATAACACAAACTTGGCATGGGTAATTGGGAATCACAAAACTTACTTGAGCTAGGCTGACGGTTCGCATCGCATCTTCTCTTACTTTAAATTAACTTTCCAAAAACATTTTCTTAACCAAAATCGCTTAGTCCTAAGTTTGAGTTTGGATTCCTAAAACAGTTCATCCAAATCCCCCAAACCAAGACTCTGATACCAATTTGTAATGCCCCAATTTCAAAAATTTCAAAAATCATTTATTACCAAGGTTCCAATAAAACATTTATTTCAAAACATAAAACTGTTCAACATATTACTTAAATCAACAGCGGGAACATTTGAAAATACTAATATAGTTCATTGACATCAATCTCTTGTATGCGACGCGCTGCCGTCAAGCCTTGCCCTTCCCTTTGTCATTTGAATTACCTGAAATGTTATAAAATCAACGGGTAAGCTTAAAGCTTAGTGAGTCCACAAGTTACCATACATCCCCACGCATTAAACAACCCGTCCTCGAGAACGACCCGACCCTACCTACCATACAACAGCTACGGGCGTCCATCATACAACAGCTATGGACACGGGAAGGTTATACCCATTATACAACAGCTATGGGTTCCCGGTTATGGCCCAGCCCATCATACAACAGTTATGGGACAAGGCAATAGTCCAACTCGCCATACAACAGCTACGAGTGGACACGCATCAGTACTGAGCGCAACAACAAATAACCACAGATATAGAGCAAATCATATAACTGTAAATAACACACAAGATGCCTAACATGCAACATCATATAGTAAGGTAAGGATACTCACCTGATTTGAAACCGCACAGATATACTTTAATATCTCCACTAGCTCGTCCACACACCTATATCCCACATATACAACATGCCAAGCACTGACTAAACTTATATAGACTTGCCTAAAGGTCAGACCCCACGTTAGGTAACCAACACTGGTCAAAACTAAGCTTTTGGGTCAAACAGCCGCTCGTCGCGGCGTGGCTTCTCGCCCTACGTGCCGCGGCTACCATTGCATAATTACGGGGGTTCAGCCGAGTTCGCGCCGCTGACCTAGCCAGTCCGCGTCGCGGCTCGTAACATTCCAAAATGTTATTAGCGCTTAACAATACATCAATCGACTAGGGTTCCTTTCTACACCCTTCTTGGTCCAAACCCTAAGGTTACTTTCTTACGGACATGCAAGTCCATGCATGTCCTTGGTCCAAACCCTAAGTGCTAAAATCGTCTAAAGTTACAAACCAACTGGTAACACCATATGACTGGATAAAAGGAAAGTCAGAAGAGTAAATCTTCTTACCTTACTTCTGAAGGATAGAGTGATGCCCGCGATCCGTCGCAAACCTTCTCCCGTGTTGGATCTTCTTATTCTATTCTCCCAAATCCTTCAAAGCCTCGAGACCAAAGAGTATCTTCTGAAACCAGACGCCTCTGCTCAAGAAAACTCCCAAAAACACGAACCCTAGGGTTGGTTCCCTTTATATAGGCATTTAAATCCGAATTAGGGTTTTCACATTAGAGGCGCACCGTGCCGCGGGTTCCTTCGAACCGCGCCGCGCGTATAAATCCTACGCGATTCAAGATTCTTCCTAAAGTCGCGCCGCGGATTCATCCGGGCCGCGACTCGGCGGAACGGGTCTTACAGTTGAATTCATGAAGGAATAACATGTTGGAGCGATGCAGTAGAGATCAGAAGATTGGTTATGTTTTCAACTCTGTCTGAGCCTGACTCTGTCAGAGTCTCTGAAGTCATGAAAGGTAGTTTCAATGTACTCGGCAGAGATTCTTTCAGGAAAAAGAGAATCCATGAGAGTAGAATTAAAATGATCAGCAGATTCAGAGTGAATAACGTCTTCATGAGCTGCTAATTGGTCAATAACTGGGGTATCGCCAACAACTTGGGAGGAATGTGCAGGAGCATCTTTAATACAGTAGTAGAATCAGAAGATGCACCGTCATTACGAATGGGATCTTCAAGGATAACTAACGGAGTAATAAGATCAGGAATAAATTCTTCAGCATCATCTCTGTGCACTCTACTAGGACCTGGCTGTGTACCTGAAACAACATCAGAAAGCACATAAAACGGTTTAAACAGTTCAACATAATTAAACAACCAATCAGGTACAACACGGGCATCAGTCAGGTTCTCTTCTAGCCATCGTACATCGTAGGATTCCAAAATCTGCTTTGTCGCCTTGTTGTACACTCAATATGCAATTTTATTTGCATATCCAATGAAGTAACTATCATCCGCTTTGGAGTTGAACTTCAGAGTAGCTTCAAGATGAAGAAGAGTGCAAGGACAACCAAAAGTGCGAAAATGTGAAACATTAGGTTTGCGGCCATATAGAATCTCATATGGAGTTTTCATTTGAGGTTTGTTGATGATGACCCGATTCTGAACATAACAGGCTGTATTAATTGCTCCAGCCCAATAGATCACCGACAATTTGGAATCTCACATCATGGTACTTTCAACGTCAATAAGAGTTCTGTTCTGTCGCTCAACAACACCATTCTGTTGAGGTGTACGAGCAGCACTACACTGCCGCAGGATACCTTTATCTGCACAAAATTTGTTTAAAACTGCATTCTTTAATTCTGTTCCATTGTCGCACCGAAGGGCTTTCAGCTTCTGATTCATTTGATTCTCAATAAGTTTGATGAACCTCATGACCAGCTCTGCAGTTTCACTTTTGTTCTTTAAGAAGAAAACCCAAGTAAAACGTGAGTAATCATCAATAATAACTAAGTAGTAAGAACTACGGTTAAGACTGAGAACATTAACAGGGCCAAAGAGATCCATATGAATCAGCTGAAGTAGCGAATCAATGGAATTGATCAATTTAGGCTTGTGTGGCTTCCGATGATGCTTGCCTTGAGCATAGGCAACACATTTTTCAAACGTGATGAAGTCCTTGATTGGAAATCCCTGAACCATGTTGTTCTTTGCAATACGATTCAGATTCTTTTCATTTGCATGACCGAGACGTTTATGCCACAACATGGCGTTTTGTTCAGATGCTATTGAGAATAAGCAGGTAACGCTTTCTGGAGTGTTGTGACTCATGTCGATGATATATGCATTGCTTTTTCGTTCTGATCGAACAAGAATCCACTCCTCTAGGATGACTATGCCGGGTTTGAGAATCAAACATTCCTTCTTCGTGAAGTGGGTTGAAAAACCCTTGTCGCAGATTTGAGAAACACTCAGCAGACTGTGCTTGAGCTCTGGTACAAAATTAACGTTCTCAAATTTCAACGCACCATTCGATACAGTCCCTTTCTGAGTGATCATTGACACGCGTAGGTCGTTATGCGGTAAAAAATAACAAAAATAACCTCACAGACTCACTAGTATAGCGGTAGCAAGGGTCAATCCACGAGAGTTTGGTGGTAAAAATAGGACGATAGATTACCAACTGTAGTGTCACGCTACAGCCAGAGGGACTAGTTCTACTTTTTCAAAAACCAATTAAAAACACAATTCCAAAAACTAAATCAATCATGAACTAAACTAAACCAAACCAAATCCTAGACTAAGGTTACTTACTGAAATCAGAAACTAAGTTCAAAATCCAAAAGCAAACAAACTAACCAATTGCATTCAAAACACATCCAAAGATCAACATTACCGAAAATTGCAAATAAACATTAAACTGAAGGATTACTTCAATTAAAAACCAAATCCAGAGATCCAAGGTACTGGAATCCAAAAATAAAAGCTACTGAACTAAGGCTACTGATATGAACAATCCAGAAACAATAGACTAGAAGCTAAACTAAACTAACTACTAATGAATTGAAAGTGAAAACATAAAGAAATACCAAAAGTGTTGCTGAAATTCCGAATCCTTGAGTCAAAGAAGCCTTAAGTCCACCTTAGGGGTCGTTCTTTTCCTGTGAAATTCGACCTAATGACCTCTATTTATACTTGTGAAATCTGAAGATCTGCGGCGCACAAGGCATGGGTCCGCGTCACGCGTGTTGCCTTCTCCCCGTTTTATCGCTTTTTGAATCGTCTGACCTTTGACGTGGCGTGACGCGTGTGCTTCTTTCCCACGGCATGCGTATGACTTTAACTGAATTGGTGATCATCCCAAACTTCTTCCATTTTGTCCGATTTTAGTCCCTGTTTTCAACATTTTCTTGCACACAAGTCCTAGCACAAAAAGTGAGAAATATCAATACAACTATGATATACATTCACCAAGAATAGGGCCTAACAACGACTAAAGTATTTGATATTACTAGGCGTTGTCAATCATCCTTTTTCACCTCCCGTAAAGCAAACACATCCACCATTAAACTTTTCAACATCATGTAGTTGGGACATGTCGCCTATCATGTGCCTAGAACAGCCACTATCAACATACCAAGATCTGCTGATATTCCTCCATAACTGTTCCTTCACAAGTTGCAATATCAATTAGAGTTAGGCACCCAGTCCATAAGGAAACTGGGTTGACATTTACTATCAATGCTTGAAATTGATTCAAAACTCATATCACATTGATCAATTAATGGTGAAATGTCAGAAGATGTTTGAACACTGCCTTTAGAAACCCATTTAAAATGTGATTTAAATCGTTTATCTTTTGACCAAATGGGAACAGTTGCATTAGATGTAGCATCAGAACTACTTGAAGTTGATTGTTGACATGACTTTGATCTCACAAAATTTGATAAGACATAGTTATTTCTAGAAAAAGGCTTTTTTATATCAGTTTGATTCCAGGCTTTTGTGTTATTGCAATTTTTATTTCTAGAACGTGACCTCGAGGGTTTTCTTTTATGAGATTTTCCTTTTGGCACGTTCTGCCAAACCTGTTCATGTTGAGAAGCATACAAGTGTCGGGGACAATTTCTGGTTATGTGACCATCAATTCCATAGTTTAAACAAGTCTGTCTTTTCAAAGGAGCATTGGAATTTTGTCCAGGTCCAGATTTATACAAGTTATTTCCACACACACACAAGCATGCAACAAATTTATCAATCAAAAACTTTGTCCTAGATTTTTTAAAACTAACATTACTTAGTTTTTCAAAAACATCAGAAATTTTAGTGTCAGATTTCGCATCATCACACAAAACAAAAATATCAGTTTTCAAACAATCATTATCAAAATTAAGAACATGCGAGTCTTCTACGTCATCAATCTTCGTTTTCAATTTATCTGCACATGAGGTAGAAGCATCAGTAGATTTCATTTCAGAACTCTCAGTTGTGCCAGATTTATTCTTTTGAATAAAATTCGAAAGATAACATTCTTTTGATTCTTCAGTCTCCAATGATGGTACAAAATTATTATTATATGGAGGTGGAACAGCACTATATCTAAGTCCTTCACCGTGTATATTAGACCACTTGGTTCGATATTAAATTATAGATTCAACTACTTCACTCGATACATTTACTTTCAATGCATCGAGTTCAGCAGTTAATCTAGCAATGTCCTCATTAGCAAACTTAAGATGACAATTTTTATAGTAAGTTCTCTTCAATTTTGAGATAGTCTGAAGTTTTAGTATCTAATGATTCTTGGAGAGGTTTCAGTTTCTTTTTGTGTTTATGAACAAGATTTTCTAAGTCAAATATGTCTCTAACTAATTTTTCATTTAACTCACGATATTTAGCAATTTTATCAAAGCAAGTTTGAAAGGAGCAAGAAACTTTAGTAACCTCATCACTAATAGAAGTAGTAGTAGGGGTAGTAGAGACCATGAAAGTAAACTACAAATCCATCATCTACTCTTCAACTGCATCAGCATCCATTTCACCATCAATCTATGCAAGGTGAGCTCTACCATCTCCGTTCAGATTCAGATCCTGCAATGATTCTCCCACGTGAATTGTTGAGCTACCATAGCTCTTTCGGTATTCTGAGGTTGAGGAGCAGCTTCACGGTTTGTTCCAACAGGCAACATGGTTCTTTCAATATTTTCCATTATGGGTTTGGTGAATTCACGAGCCAAATGACCAGGCTCGTTGTAGTTGAAACACCAAAGATTTGCTTTGTTGAAGCCCACCTTCCTATCAGCATTATTGTTGGCCCAGTTGTTCCGTTGTTCCTACCTGTCCTTTGAGTGAATTTCTTGGCCCTATGAACCGCCATAGCAATGTGCCAAGACATGTCCATTTCTTCCAGATCATCAGGGTTGATTTGATCTAGGTCTCCCACCATCATAGGTTGAACCAGCTCGCCAGCAATATGAGCATTATAACAGTTCATAAGACCAACCATCAAACCCAGGTTCTCTTCAGCTCCTTTTGGAAGAACTTGAGCAGGAGTTGTTGTCTTGGCAGTAGAGGTAGAAGCAGATGAAGCTGGAGATGCCACTAAAGATGGAACTTGCTGAAATTGTGCTTGAGTAGTAGCTTGAGCAGGGAGAGCTGAGAATGCACTGTTAGTTGATGTTCCAATATTTACAGACTGGTAAGAACTGACATGATTCATCTCTCTCTGTTTATCGTCCATGTCACAAGATTTGATAACAGCAATAATTTTAGAAAGAGAGAGTCTAGCTAAATCTTTTGTCTTCTTTATAACTACCACATGCATGTCCCAGCTTCTTGGGAGAGAGTTCAGAAGTTTCTTGTTGACATCAATCTTTGAAGCGTTGTAACTGAGCTTCAAGAGATTCTCCGAGCACATGGTTAAACAAGTTGAATCTTTGAAGAAGCAAATCTTGCATACTTTGCTTCACGTCATCATTTCCTTCATAGACATCAATTAAAGCTTCCCGAAGAGATTTTGCAGTCTTGTACTCACGGAAACCTTGAGCAATTTCAGGTGAAAGTGCCATTGAGATAGTAGCAAGA
Source organism: Cichorium intybus (assembly GCA_023525715.1). Taxonomy (NCBI): domain Eukaryota; kingdom Viridiplantae; phylum Streptophyta; class Magnoliopsida; order Asterales; family Asteraceae; genus Cichorium; species Cichorium intybus. The sequence continues at coordinate 60,136,712 of CM042015.1, forward strand.
GCTTTCTGGTTAAGTTCGACATTTTCAAAATCTAGATCAGAATATTCTTCAAAAGGTTTGTCAATCACAACATTATCTCTGGTCATAGTAATTCTGACTGGTGGATGTAAATAACTTCTCCACAGTTTGACATCCTTCATCATGATGTACTGTTCAAATCTGTACTTCCATTCAGTGAAACCTTCAATCATGATCAGTCGAGGAATACGAGTAATCGTACCAATAACTGAGTCAAGACCTGTGTTGACGTTTGAAATACCTGGATCCATCGAAAATGAACTTTGAAAAACACTGAAAGTCAACAATCAAATAAGCAAAAACACAACAAGTCAAACAGCAACTGAATCGAAAAAGGACAATCACACCGAAAAACTATCACCGAAATCCACACAGGACCGAAAACATGCACCGAAAAGCTTAAAAACAGAAAACAAGGTTGAAAAGACTTGACCGAAATCCTCAGAGGACCGAAATCAGTGGAAACCGAAGATAACACCGAAATACACTAAATGGGCTGGCCAAAATCCTCGCAAATAAACCGAAATCCAATTGAACCCTAACCGAAATCCTCAGAACTTCCGCCGCCACCGAAAACGTTTGAAGCGTGACCGAAATCCAATTTCAGATCTGAAAATTGCACCAACAGGTACCAAAATGCCGTTTTTGGGTCAAAACACCATTTTTAGGATGAATTTTGCTTGAAAATGCCAAGAACACGAAGAACACCAAGAGTAAACACAACCAAACTCGATCAAATCGGTCCAAAACAGTCCAAATCGATCCAAAATCCAAGATCCAAGGAAAGGAATGAAGAGATTGATACCATAACACTAAAAAACATGAGGCTTTCAAGCTCTGATACCAATTGTAGGTCCCGTAACAATCCTAGATCTTCACACGGTATCAATCAAATCAAACAAACACAAGTATAATCCTTCAATGCACTCGATTTATTAGATCAATCGACTAGTACATAAGAACACGGTTGCTTGAGCAACACGAAAATCTCTATGCTAGAATGAAGCTCCAAAACAACTAACTTTACAAATAAATACTAAGCCTCATATATATATCAATGCTACTCGAACCGAAAACCTAAGCCCACGCATCAAGTCCAACCGAAAACACAACCCAGGCCCAACTGAAATCGTCTGGTTTTCGGTCATCACGACCGAGATCCATGAGGATTTCGGTCCAGGACCGAAATCGTCCTTCAGGCTCCTTTTTGTCTCCCTTTTAGCCCAAAAACTATTAGAAATGATCCAGTTAAATGCAAAGCTTAAACCAAACACAAATATGGTCCAACAATGACGTTTGCCTATAAAATACGATCCTATAGGGTCACGGCTTAAGCAAGTTGGCACATATTCAATATTTTCTATTAATAATGAGATAATTATTATTTTATGAAAATAATAAATCAAGAGAGTAAAAACTAGTTATTACATCATATAGTATGATTTAATAAGTCATGTACAAGTTTTTAGACACTTTGGTTCCCACTCAAATTTCTAGTTACATGAGTACATCTAATTTGGGAAACTAGATTATTTCTCTCTCTTGTTGGGAAATTAGTTAAAGGGATGGGATGGTTGTTTGTCAACCTCCCTCTTACACAACATAAGCTTCTTACATGCCATCACTTAGCATTTATTAAAGTCTATGCCATCCTTTTGAAGAACACATGGGCGTCGTTTGTACGGTCTTTGTGGGTGATGGGTCACCTAACCACTTAGATTTTATCTTATGATGTCCGAGATAGTTTTTGTTCCTTTTAGTGCCAAGTTAAACAATAGTTGTTTAGGATCCCAATATCTAGGAATTAAATTTGATGTAATGGTAATCGCTACCTACTCAGTTGGATTAAGCAGATGAGATAAATGTCACCTAAACATTTACTTGTTTCGTAACTTGGATCTTAGACTATAATAAATTAATGTTTTAGAAAAAAAAAGAGATGGTAATTTTTAAACACTTAATATTGAAAATACTAAATGACATTTTGTAAAATTCTGTATATACTGCTAATACTCTTACGCCCCTGTACAACCTCTCTCTTGTTAAGTTTCAAGAGATAGAAACATTTGATGTTTATAATTTCTACTACTGGTATAATGCCTTGAGTTTTTTTTCCTCAAGTATAAATAGAAATTATATATAATGAAAGGTCCCATTCCTGAACAACCTTTGTTAACCAGTTTGTCTTATCATGATGCTTGGTAGAAGTATTATTGAGATGCTATTGATGTGTCTCACATCATACTAGGAATAATGACCCTTAACCTCTCGAAGGTCTTGGAGAATTATGAAGAATATAAGATGTTTCATCAAGTAAAGAAGATATTCACTGAGAACAGAAGAACATGGTTCAAACCTGTTAAATCATTGGATAAAGAGAAAGTCAAAGAGAATTGTGTACTCTAAGAGACTTATAGTTCAGTTAACCGAAATTTAGTATAACCCCAAGAAATAAAGAAAGGGCCAAAATGATAAGTGTTGTTTCTATTGTGAAGAAACTGAACACCGGAAGAGGAACTGCTCCTCCCGTCTCACCGAGCTGAGGAAGTTTGGTATGACCAACACTTCATATATCTATATGATAGAAATATTTATTTTCCACCATACACTTGAGTGTTTGATACTACATGTGGCATAAATATTTTGATATTATGTGAAGCTCCTTGGAAGATATAAGCAACTAATTATGAAGTGTTGGAAGATATAAGCAACTGATTATTTTGATATTATGTGAAGCTGCTTGGAAGATATAAGCAACTGATTACAGACAAATGGTATTCCTTGCTGGAGATATAACAATTGTTGTTATTGATACTTCTAGAGTTTTTGATTACCAAATAGTGTGTATTTGAAGAATGACATTTTGTACATATTGTCAGTATGAACTTTTAATAATTGCAAATTTTGAATAAACCTAGATTTACTTATCGTTTAATGGATGTTTACAATCATGTTATGAACGATGTATTCTATGTTAAGAATCTTTTCTCATAATGTGATTTATGAAGTCAATCTATATGTCTTTCAAAGAATTAATATTACTAAACATAACACCTATATAATCAAATGATGTTTCATTCAATCTTATCCATGTCATTATTATCCTAACGACATAAACAAGAAATACATTTACCATCTTCTTAAGATGAAATTTTGAAGGCAAATTAGCCTGATTCATTTGATATATGTGAATCCTTATGTTAATGATGCATTCACTCGTGGGACCATAGCCAAAGCTAGTGTTGTCATGATGAATCGACAATCCATGTAAGGTACTGATGATCGGTTTCTTTAGAGACAATTCTTCTGTCAGGATGTAGTTCTTTTCTTCATCACAATCCTTTGGCCTGGGAACCTGCCTCAGTCACCACCAGCTTCTAGTATCTATATTGGATGTTTCCTTTGTATGCCTAAGTGAAGACGTATCTTCCGATCAGGACAAGGTGTGACCTTCGTCAGTCCTGCTGATTTGATACTCTTCCTTCTTAACATTCTACTGATCATCCTGGAGATGCATTATTTCCCTTCTGGGTGAAAACACCCGGCACATGATACTGTGTCCAACTACAGATCCTCATAGTTAGTAAGAGTCTGGAGTAAGTGACTTCCTCTATCGAGGTTTGAGGAACCGACTGAAGTATAAACTTCAAAAACACTAGCATTGACTTCGCCTCTGTTTCTAGTTTTTTCGGTCAACCGATCTTCTTTGGTTTCTGGTCTTACTCCGTTTTTGATTAGGCTCCACACTTTGCTCAACAATCTTTCACTTGGATACAGATCTGAACTGATCTTCCTCTCACCCAAGTTCTCTTGTTCTCTCTGGTTCTCCGCCTTAACTAGTCGTTGAGGACTCACGGTCTTCAACTATTTTCTTTGAAAGCGGTTAACTTCCAAAAGTGGAACATTGTTCTTCAACAAACGCATGATGATTTTACCCAAGGACTTTCAGGATACTCTTCTATTGAATGGACTTCTAGACGCCTGAAACTCATGCTCTGACTAATTACACCCAATAACAGCTAAACTACTCTTAGTTCTCCTGGATTAGGTGTGACCTTCCGCGGTCGTTTTGAACATTTTGGACAGTAGTGTCTAAGCTCGTTGATTATGTGTATGTTGGATCCGTCCTCCAACAATCAACCGTACAATGTTAGGATGAAGTAATGAGGTATTGGATTATTCACCTGGAGCAGCAGTGATAACTCTCGTGTCTGTGCACCCGATCCTACTCATTATCCATACAAGTTTCATCTCTTACGCACACCTGGTTTACCATCAGCAGGTGGAAACCTCCAGGTAGTGCTGTGTAGGTGTGTTGGTCCAAATTTATATATGATAAAAGCACTGATCATGCATTGACTTGTCTTTAATTTCTTCTACCGACACTCTAAACATGCTACACCTTCGAAGTGCCTGGCGCTTCTGCTAATATCTTGATAGAAGACCGAGTCCAGTCTCTGTAAAGTTGACCATCACTCATCCTCGTTAGCCAAATCCCACTTTATGGAATTTCATTCTTCTCGGCATCTGGATAAGTAATCTGGTTCTCCCCTTTAGTCAGCAACTGTATATACTGAAACAGGTACCGCACCAAAGAGGACCATTCCCTGACAAAATCACCTTCCATGGCAGTGAATGTCGATGGTGTGCTCCCACTAGCTCCAGTGTCATTGAAGATTTCTGATGCTCCAACTACTTCTACCCCCTCTTGTTCTAAGTTGAACAAGTGAATCACAGTGTTTAGTCTAAGGTGAGCTGGTCTTTTCTTCTGGATGATCTTCTGCTTTGCTCGAAGGTGTTTGGATTGTCTCCTTCAATCTGATCACTCAAGGACAATCAAAGGACCTGCTTCACCTTCTCCTCGGATCTAGCTTTTCACTGTCACTGTCCTTCTGATGTCTGCGACTTATCCAAAAAACCCTTAGATGTGCAAGGGGCACGTCCCTTGCCTTTTTTCTGTCAGCCAAATCGACTATAGACTGATGAAATAGAAAGAGAACTGTTATGGTCTGGAAGCTTCCTTAAGCCATATTGGATTTCAACTTCTTCCCTTCTTTTAACTTTCGGTCTGGCTTGGGTCAAAATATGTGACCTTGGTAAGGACCGTCACTGTAACCTCTGACATTCGTGTCGACTCTCGGGCACTTCGATTAGAGACTGAAGCTGGCCACTTTTTAGTGAGATTATCCTACTTCCTAGACCTTTCTAAGGGTTTTTGGATCGAAATCTTCAAGCCAGGAAGTTTCTGTCTTCTTGTTCTTCTGGTGATCTTGGGTATGAATCATTAGAAGCATTCTACTTTGGATCCTTAACTGTCACACCCCCAAACCACGATGGCGGAAACGTCTGAGGGTGGATGACTTCATGAACAGTATCACAACAACGTTTGTACGATACTGATCAAAGCAAAACATCCATCATATACATAATTGTAAATATTACAAGAGTTCAAAAGATTGTATGTTTTAAATACAATTACAATATGATATCAAAATACATAGTATGACGCCATAGCGACCCATCGTCAAAGGTTGTAGTTACCTTATCAATTTCCTGAGAATACAAGTAGTTTGAAAGAGTGTCAACATTACGTTGGTGAGTTCATAAGATTTTTGTATGAGAAAATCCATAATCATTTTTCCTTGTAAAAGGATAGTGTTTGAAACCAGAAAATCCAATATTTTCTAATAAATGAGTCGTAGTCTTAAAACCCATAGACCGAAAATGTATAAGTATTTCTATACTTGAAAATAGTATTACGTAGTTTTGTTCTTGTATGAAACAGTGTAAATAAATGTTTACTCGTAGACCAATCGTAGATTTAATTCTGTAAAACTCATATGTATAAGTAAACCATACTTATATTTATATAACTGATAAAATGTAGTTTTAATTTCCATAGAACCAGTGTGTATAAGTAAAAATCATACTTATAGTTGTAACCTGTTAAAATGTAGTTTTAATACCATAAAACTTGTATGAGGAGTCTCTTTCCTTGTAAAAGGTAGTATTGTAATCCAAGAAAATCCAATATTTTCTTATGAATGTATCCAAGTCTTAAAAACCCAAAGACTAAAATGTATAGTGTAGTTTGTAGTATAAAGGCATTGAAAATGTATATTTCTACGTAAACAATTTATAAAGTTGATTTCCCATGCGAGACGCCCTATAACCATACTGTGACCATGTAGGCCTGCTTCGACGTTCTTCAGGCGTCGGACTGTTATGACATTTGTCACCTCAGACCCGTCGGTCTAGCTGTAGCTAGCAGCTCAGATGCGGAGTTGTCAATCCCGTATAGATCTATACACAAATATCACGCTCTCTTACCGAGACTCTGGTTATAAATTTCAGGACTTATAGTATGTACTTAAATAAGCACTGTGAAGACCCGTCTCACAAAAATGTATGTATCAATCAACTTGTTATTTGTATATGAAAAACCCTTGTATTTGCCCATTATCATTTTTTCCATGATAATATAGTAATGTATAATAATTATATATTTTTATATAATTATTTTTTCTTGTTCAAAATGTCATAGTAACCTTGTGTCCATAAACTATTCCTATAATAGTCTATTTTTAGTATTCCGTCGTAAAAAGCGTATATTTACAAATATATGTGAAATAACTTATTTAGATGGTTATAAAAAACTTCTTTTAAGATATATTATCCACAATAGTGGTGTAATAAATTGGTTATACCCATTATTAATCTCAATATAATATTTCATGACTATCAAATAAAGAACGGCCAGGTAGAAGATCAAATGGGGAGGCATGACCCTTTCAGCGTATAAGCCTTTCGGAAATCCAACAACCTAGCACAAATGATCGGCCTAGACACCGCCCTCGTAAGTAGATCATTCTATATTATTTTTGGAATTATAATTGAATTGTTTAATGATGTTTACAAAATTCGCATTTCGTTTACTATTGTTATAAATGAGTATAAATAACTATTTTTAAAGTATAAATTGTATTCTCCCCCATAAAAACTTGAATAAAGATAAAAAGAAGGGGTATGAACTCACATCAATGTCGACTAGGATCTTATCGCCAATTGTTGTTAGATCGTCCGACTCTTCGTGCTTCTAACTCGAATTCACTATATTTATAACTGAAATATCTATTTCTAACCCTCATTCTTCGTATATATATCTATATATATCGAAGAATCGTCTAACAATACTAACTAGTGATATAGAGATCGAGATATGAGTTGTGAGAAAATGAGAGGATTTGAGCCTCTATTTATAGTAGGTTTATTTTCGTATAGCGGCTCTCAAGATACGGATATTTGACAATTATAGCTTTTAAAATTTGTTTATGACAAAATATACCCTTAAAATACTCTTTAAATAGATTTATTAGTTTTTATATAAAATAAATGATTTTTGTTTATAAAAATATAATCTACGAAAATCGTATTAATATCAACTTTTTAACTAAAAGTCTTTAACGAATTAACGAAAGCGTATTAGTTGTAAGTTTAATAAAAATATAGGGTTTAAATGTAAATACAATTTCATTTTAAAGAAACAAGAAAATATTAAATATAAAACTAATATCAATAATATTAAATTTTGACGTCAGATTGTTCGTATCGACGATACTGTTTTGACGGTAATTTTTCCGTTTTATAAAATGTCATAATATTATTGATAAAATTAAAAATACGTATTGAATACGTAGTGTTCGAAATGAAAATACAAATGATTTGAGGGTAAAATGTGTAAAATTGATTAAATAATGAAGTGGGACCCACTTTATATAAAATAAAATTAAAATAAAATAATATAAATTTTTTTTCAAACTTTGAATTCAAATCTCCACCCACCGGTGGAGACTAAACTTTTTTTTAAATAAATAAATATATTATAATAATTAAACGTCGCTTTCAAGTTAAATTAAACGTTTTTCTATCATAACTTTTTATATGTAACGTTTGGTAAAAATATAATATATATTCGGAACCGTCGTATTTTTGTCTACATTTTGATATAAAATTTGTAATATTCGGACGAGTTTTAAATTTTACCGTTCACTATTCACGTCGGATACTATTCACGACGTACATTTTTTTTATATTTTATATTAAAAACACTTAGCTCAGCATGGTTTGTTCGTGTAATTGATTTGAATTAGCATATGTAGTATTATAATATCCAATAATACATCGTACAGATTATGAAATTTACATTTCACATATTGACCTAATGTACGCTCTGGTTTACTTGAGTTGACTTTCGTTGACTTAATTTGACAGTTGTCACATTAACATCCGAACAAAGGTATCAATTAACATTCATCTTGTTGTTAATTCAATTGCTTTGAATCATGATCCTGATTATGAACATGATATGATCTTGTTAGTTAATATGCTCAGTTTTTGGATTTTAATCTGTTTATCTTCCGCTGCTTGATTGAATTGTGTTAATCTGTATAAAAATCCCAACAGTGGTATCAGAGTCATTGTTCTTAGGTTGCAGGTACATTAGATTAAAACTTAAATATGGATTGTTTTTCCTGCTTAAAATTTCGATGCTAGATTAATCATGAAAATTGGATGTTATGAATTTTTCCTGATCTGTGTTCCTGTATACCAGTTTGTCGAAATTTTGGAGGGTTTAGGAACCCTCCATAGGACTTGGCGGCTAGGGTTTCACAAACCCTTCCTTGCCTTTCAAGTTTCCTAACTTGCATAGTTGCTTTAAATGCCTGATTGCCTTAATTGCCTTTTTCCCTAAATTTAAGTAATTCAATTAATTATTAAATTGTTTACTAGAATTAATAAGGGAATAATTAAATTCTAAATTGCTTAAAATTTACACTTATATGTAAGGCCCTAATCCCAATAGTTCAAGCTCAACGCGAAAAAGAAATCAAATGTCGATGATTTTGGGCAAAATCGGGATTAACGCCGCTAATCTTGACATTAGCGACGCTAATGTATTCATTAGCGAGGCTAATTAGCATGTTAGCGATGCTATTGTTCAGCTGGTGAGTGGGTTTGCACGTTGTGCAATTAGCGATGCTAATGGGATTATTAGCGACGCTAATGGGATTATTAGCGACGCTAATGGGATTATTAGCGACGCTAATGGGATTATTAGCGACGCTAACTGCTGATTTTGGGCAAAACCCTAGATTTTGATGTTTGAGTTGTATGTAAGGGTGGGGAACCCTAGGGCAGCCACCATTTGCACTCTTTTAGACCCCAAATCGTCCCTTTCTCTCTCTAGACCTTCTTGGATGAGTTTTTGGCAGTTTTGATCTATTGGGTAGGATTTTTGAAGATTAGATGATGTTAGAAGGTTGATGAAGATGCTGGAAGTTGCGTTGAGCCTTCAAAGATATGCATTTTTCTGTACCATTCTGAGTAAACTTCCTATATTTATGCATTTTAAGGCTCTTATTGTGTTTTTAGTGGGATTTATGGATTGAAATGGAGTGATGGTTTCTTTTTGGTGTTGTTTATGATTATGAAGGATAAAGTCTGGAACTTTATGCCTTAAAGTCCCAATTTAGAATCATTAGGTTGGTATAAAGAGTAAGCCAAACTCTCTTTGATGGTTTTGTTGAGTTTTGGACCATTTTGGACTTGGATCTTGTTCATGAGCTTGTATGGTGATGTTTGGATGGTAAAGTTAGGACTTTGACAGATTTAGGGAATGTTTGGAAGGTCCCTAGAAGGATTAAGACTTTGGATGAAAGGATTAATTGCTTAATAGACTTTTGAGGCTGTTCATAGTTAGCCACACTAACTAGGCAAGTTAGCGGCACTAACTGTGCCTATTGACTTTTCTTGACTTTGACCTTTCATCGTTGACTTTTTGACCAGTTGGACTTTTAGTAAAACTTGAGGGTTTGGGATACCAGTCTTAGAGGTTTATCCTGTCTAGAGTTTAGGAAGCTTTAAGTGGTGTTTATCCTTAATAGAAAGTTTGTATTGTTGAGATTGCAGGGCACTCGCATGGAGTACTGTCAAGCTTGAGGTCGCGGCTCAGGTGAGTCTTTTCACTATACTATGGGTGAAGTTACATGCGTAGGTAGCTTAATTACTGTATGTAATTACTATGTGTACAAATGTAATGTATATGCTGAACGATAATTACTGACGGATCGGGGCAAGCCCGAGAGTCAAACAGTGATTACTGACGGATTGGGGCAAGCCCGAGAGTCAAACGATGATAAACAACGTATCTAGACAAGCCCGACAGTCAAACAATGATTCCTGACGGATCGGGGCAACCCCGAGAGTCAAACGATGATTACTCTCTTGAACTTGGAACACAACGCGACTGTACCGCATATGAGTTTTCAATAATTATGTCTTCCGCTAGATAATGATTACAAACATTCTTGTTAAATGCGTTTATTATGTTTTTAAATATTAAGTTTTAAATTGATGGCTCTTATTTTATAAACCGTTTTACGTATTTGTACTGTTTTAAAATCGAAATATTTATGACGGAATTTGGGACGTTAGATTATATATATATATATATATATATATATATATATATATATATATATATATATATATATATATATATATATATATATATATATATATATTATTAAAAGTTAAATTAAAAGAAGGATGTTGGTCAAACCATGAGTAGGCTCATGAACTTTAAATGTGTTTGAAGGTTTGAAAGAGGATTTGTTAGAATTCTAATAAGGTCTGTTTTTAAATGACATTTATTGTACCACCCTCACAACCTGTCACATTTTGACTTTGTTATTAGCTAATAGTTTCTTATGACATTGTTTTCATATTTTGCATTGTTTGAGGATATTTGGTTCATATTAAATAAAATGTTGATATTTTTCCTTTATAAAAGCATGGTTGTTTTATTTTATCCTTACAATGTTATATAAATGTGTCGAGATTGGAGGGCACTCGCCCGGAGTGCTGTCTAGCCTGAGGTCGCGGATCAGGTGAGTATTTTCACTATACTATGGGTGAAGTTACATACGTAGCTAGCTTAATTACTATATGTAATTACTATGTGTACAAATGTGTTGTATATGCTGAACGATGATTACTGACGGATCGGGGAAGCCCGAGAGTCAAACAGTGATTACTGACGAATTGGGGCAAGCCCGAGAGTCAAACGATGATTACTGAAGGATCTGGACAAGCCCGACAGTCAAACGATGATTCCTGACAGATCGGGGCAAGTCCGAGAATCAAACGATGATTACCGGCAGATCGGGTAAGCCCGAGAGCCAGGTTGTTTGGGGCAAGCCCGGAGACCTTTTGTGATTGTGTGTTATGGAATAGATTGTGTGGTATTTTAGGAAACTCGCTAACCTTTGTACTTACTCTTTCACCCTAACTGTTATATTTGCTGCCTTGAACTTGGAGCACGGCGCGACTGTACCGCATTTGAGGTTTCAATAATTAAGTCTTCCGCTGGATAATGATTACAAACATTTTTATTAAATGCGATTATTATGTTTTTAAATATTAAGTTTTAAATAGATGGCTCTTATTTTATAAACCGTTTTACGTATTTGTACTATTTTAAAATCGAAAAATTTATTACGGAATTTGAGACGTTAGATTATATATATTAGAATGAAACATATATATATATATATATATATATATATATATATATATATATATATATATATATATATATATATATATATATATATATATATATATATATATATATATATATATATATATATATATATATATATAGAGGTAGGATAAAATGAGGAGGGATAAAAGGTTGAGAAAGTGAGAAAGAATCTGGTCCATTTATTTTTCAATATCTTTGGTTTAGATTATTTTGGTAATTGTATTTTTTTTAAATTCAAAATTAGGTAAATACTAATATAAAACCCGGTTGAGGGTTTAAAAGTAATTTTCAATCTCATATATTCCTTGAAATCAGCTTACATTGATATCATATCCGATCTTCTTGCTTAGCAAAGATACGCGAATTGTGAAATCAAATCCTTATATAATCAATTCTCCATACCTATATTTGATCGATATCTACACCATATTCACCGAGTTCTACCCATTATCGCACGCTCAAGAACCCTAGATTGCTGCTTTTTTTGCCCCAGAATCAACCATATATTACTATGTTCTTTAGGATGGAGAAGAAAGAACGAATTGCAGGTCCGAAATTCAAGCAATCATCTCCAGGTTAGTTGTCATTATGAATTACACTAGACATTCATCTCCTTGATAAGTAGAATTATCTACTGTTATACCATACCGGGATCAAAAATAATTTCTGGTTTTTTCTTATATCTGGTCATCTGGGTTGTACATTTAAATAAAAATACGACATTTAACATGAGACTTTGTTAGTTTGATCGGTTTTTGGTAGTAAACACAGTAACATTTTATAGTGAACACAAGGTGTTTGATGAAAGTCCTGAATGAATTTTGGTCAAATTTTCGTTATATTTAAACCGAGTATCAAAAAGTTTATCATCTACAAAGGATCAAAAAGGTGTACAATGAGGTTAATTAAGTAAATGTACATTTTTTTAATTTTTTGTGTGTATTCCAATCAATGTATGGTGTGAAAGTCCTGAATGAATTTTGCTTTATTTTTCAATCTTTTTCATCCGATTTACAAAAGGGGTTTTCATGTACAAGTGACAGATATGTGTACAATGATGTTAATTAAGTAATTGTACAATCTTTAAATTTTTTTGTTAATTTCATTCGGGTTTAATGCGTGATTTTCTGTTGGTTTTTTGTAGTTAATTAAAAGCGATAATCACTAATGATTAAGACATGTTTTATGCTAGAATTACTAATACTTGCTAACATTTTTATCATATGTGTTAACACTTGTTAGTATATTGTTTTCACAGTTAGAAAAAAAAAAGCGAGAGGATTTTTAAAGAAAACGGCATTTAGTAAATTCACCAATGAAGCTTCGAATCATGTTCTAGTTGATCTCGATATATGTTCATCACCATCCAAAGAATATATCGAACCCTCAACTAAAAAAATATGTTATACCAAAACTTCAATAATGTCATCTCTGTCCAAAAAAGTAACAGGTAAAAATTAGTTACATTAATCTTGAATTAAAACGTATTTCAATTGTATTCACGTTTTCAAGGTCTTGCTGTAGTTCTTTACTATTCCATTTGCTAATCATCAATGATTACTTCTTAAGTTGCATAGCTACCCATTGATGGTAAGATTTTACTTTACTGTTCATATATAATCATTAACGATTACTGATTCCCACTTAAGACTAACATGTATTACCTATCACACCTAACTTTTTGATACGTCGCACTTAATCAATGAATCATTGCTAACCATTAATGAACTTACTCCACATTTTTACAGTTTGAATACTTTGTCGAGTACTTGTCATATGTTCAACATTCAAAAGCCGAAGACTTTCAAGGTATCCCAATCCAGACGCTTGATATGCCATGGAGGACAGAACACAACCTTACTGGGGTGGTGTGTTTACTATGCGTCACATGGAGACTTTTATGGGTTTAAAATATTTGATCCCGGCTTAAAACAAGAATCTATTGGACAATACGGTCAACTTAACAAGCTTCGTGTCAAATATTTGAACAAAATTCTTAGATCAGATTACAACAAACATAAGTCGAAGCTGCTTGCACAAGCAGCATCATTTCAACAACTTCCATCAAACCGACGCAATCAAATACTTAAAGACGCAGCCGACTCGATTCATGCACGCTTGAAGCAACTTAGTTGATTTACTATTTAAACAAACTCAATTGCTTTTGTTTTATTTATTAGTTTGTTAATAGTTTAATGATAACTATAAAACTTAGATCTCTATCATTTTGGTATTAGACAATTTAGCAAATATTTACATCTATTTTTTGTCCAAAAAACTTACCTTTTGTTTTGTTTATGTTCCTGTACATACTTAATCATGATGGACGTGCAATAATCATCGCTGATTACTGCTCAGTATTCTTGTTAATCAATGATGATTATTATTATTCAATGAATATTAACATGTATTAATTGAGCCTATAAATAGTTCACGCAAGTCCTACGTAACACCTTTATGAACTTTATATCTAACACACCATTTCATCATCATGCTAGCACAACTTTCATCCTGTCAACAATTTTAACCATTTTAACCGATCTAACAATAGCTTCATCTACTTGTTTTAATCATTTATGATTATTTGTTTAATCCTCCTCGCATAAAACAAATACCTACACTTTTCTTAATTACTTTAAAACTTAGATGTCTATCATGTTGGAAGTAGACAACATATTTAGTTCGTTAATAGTTTAACGATAACTATAAACTTTAGATCTCTATCATTTTCGTATTAGACAATTTAGCAAATATGAACATCCACTTTTTGTCAAACAAACTTTGCTTTTGTTTTGTTTCTGTTCCTGTACATACGTAATCATGATGGAAGTGCAATAATCATCGCTGATTACTGCTCAGTTTAATCAGTGATGATTAGTATTATTCAATGACGATTAACATGTATTAATTGACACTAGCACAATTTTCATCCTGTCAACAATTTTAACCACTCTAACAATACCTTCATCTACTTGTTTTAATCAATTATGACTATTAGTTTAATCCTCCTTGCATAAAACTTACCTACAATTTTTTTTAATTATTTTAAAAGTTAGATCTCCATCATTTTGGAAGTAGACAACATATTTTGTTTCTGTGCAACAATGTACACAATCTTTATTTAAACATTGCTGATTATTGCTATTCACCGAAGATTAACATGTACTAATTGATCCATCATTTTGGAAGAATAATCATCCTAAAGGGTTTTATAAAACACACACATAACGAGTTTCACATCTACGCTTTATCATTCGCTTTTTAAGAAAGTAGTTTTTTCATTGATGCTTAACTAGTGTCATACATTATTAAAACGCAAACACAAAACGTGTTTTCATGTAATAATCATCTATGATTGAAGAAGTGACTAAAATCTATTGATCATTACTGATTAACCCTTTGTGGTTAACCGTGAAAACATATTTTTATATGCGTAATCATTATTGATTAACAAAGTCTACTGTTCCTGCTTAGTATAGATTACGAATGTAAACTATGGCAGCCAAAAACGAAACATCCACCTTTAATCATTAACGAATAACAATAAAAGCTGCTTGGACAGTAAGAATGGTTGCGCATCAACACATGCTAACACATATCAAAAAACAAATTGAAACCGTTTACAAATCATGCCTGATTAATATATTCATATAAGGCAATACGAATCAATTATTTGCTACAACTTGGAATGTTTGCCTTGGTTACATTCTTCAACGTTTTCACATCTACTGTTCGTATCTACTTCCGAAAAATCCTCATTGTTGCTTGAACTATCGGTATGATCCATTGAAATCGTTGCCTAATGACGTATATAAGATTTATTGATGATTCCTGTTATGCGATTCCTTGCTGATCGCCTACAATTGTTGATGAAATCGTTGGCCAATGCCGTCTTCGTTGAGTATTGCTGAAACCCTATGCGTTTTCTTTGTTCATGCGATCAGTAAGGATTAGATAGTTTCCTTCTGCGATTTTCCTGAATTTTTGGAATACTATCACGATAAATATGGTATTTTTTGATCAAATCCCATGATTATAGGTTGCTTTTAATTAATTGTATGCTGATAAATGTTAATGTAATTATATATTTACTAATATACCCTTATCAGTTGATTGGTCCATATTCATTCTCACATTCTCAACCTTTTTATCTTTCTCATTTTAACCTCTCCATATATATATATATATATATATATATATATATATATATATATATATATATATATATATATATATATATATATATATATATGATTTATTTAAAGTTAAATTAAAACAAGAATGCTGGTCAAACCATGACTAGGCTCATCCACTTTGAATGTGTTTGAAGGTTTGAAGAAGGATTCGACAGAATTCTATTAAGGTCGGTTTTTAAATGACATTTATTGTCTACCACCCTCACAACCTGTCACATTTTACATAGTGGAGTTACCGAAAGGGTTTGATACGGCGTCCCTCTTCACATCATAATTGGGAGATTTTGGATCCTAGCCTTGTTAAATAATAATTGGGTAATTGTTTAAAAGGAGTAAAAATTAAACTAAAAAATTAGTAAAAGGAGTAAAAATTAAACTAAAAATTTATGATTTTATAGATGTCTGAAGCAAGTGTCAATTCTTCTCCTTCTCCTCCAAAAAAATTATGATTTTATAGATGTTTGAAGCAAGTGTTAATTCTTCTCCTTCTCCTCCATCACACATCTCTGAAAGCTTTAAGAAGTATCTACTAGATATGGATAAGCTTACTGGTCTGAACTATCTGGACTGGCTTCATAGTTGGAATCTTGTTCTAAAGTACGAAGGGAAGTCATATATGATTCACAGTCCCCTCCTTATTCTACCTAGGCATGGCACTACACAGGAACTTCGAGATCAACATGATTTCCTCGTTGATGAGTCTGAAGAAGTTCATTGCCTTATACTGCTGACTATTGACTCTGAGATCCGTAGGGATTTTGAGTTTATAGCAAAATTGCCTATGGAAAAGTTCCAAGAGCCTGTTACGCAGGAACAAAGTAGAAACTTCAAAGAACTTGAAGAGTGCAAACTAGAATAGGGTAGTAGCGTCGGTACGCATGTTCTCAAGATTGAGGGATACATTAGCAAACTGTACAGACTTGGTTATCGTATTCATCGGGAGTTTAGCATCAACATTATCCTTGACTCACTGACCAGCTAGTATGATATGTTCATTCAGATGTACAAAAACGGTAATCAGAACAAGTCTATCATGGAGATGCATTTGATATTGACTCTGTATGAGTCGTTCATAGAGATACATAGGTCCACAGATACAACTACTTTTGAATTGAATCCGGTTCGAAAATATATCAAAAAGAAGAGGTCTAGAGCAACCAGCGGGCCAATTCTGAGATGTCTCAAACTAGGAATTCATAGGGTGGGATACAGTCACAGAAAGATTGGAAGATGCTCCAAGGCCAAATCATTTGGCAACTCAGGTATATCTAAAAACTCCAACTTTTGGCCCTTAATTCCTTAATACAGGATGTGTTTCTCACATTTGCGCTATATACAGGAACTAAGTAGGATACGGGAAGCTGAAGCATAGGAGCTCATTCGGATCTTCAGAGACAAGATCATTGTTGCTGTCACATGATCGGGATTACAGGCTCATGCGATATTTGGGTGTTTAGTTAGATATTTGACTCTGTTATTAGCTAGTAGTTTCATATGACATTGTTTTCATATTTTGCGTTGTTTGAGGATATTTGGTTCATATTAAATAAAATGTTGATATTTTTCCTTTATAAAAGCATGGTTGTTTTATTTTATCCTTACAATGTTATATAAATGTGTTGATTGCATAGATAGTAATAATTTGAATGTTGATACATCCAAAAGTGTGTTGGATATATAATGGTGTTTGTATGATTGTTTAAATTAGATTTTTAAATAAGAATTGCATCACCCAAAGATCCAAGTGGACAAGATTTTGGAATCATTTTGACTTAGAGTCATATGATGAATGCAACTCTTAAATTAAATTAGTAAATTAACAAAGACATAATTCACATAGAGATCTGAAAAAAATTAAGATTATAGGGCAACGTTCACACTAGTTCTTGTGAACTGTCCAGATCTGCCACAAGACACAATTATACTTCATTATATCTGCTAAGCGTTTTAGCAAATATAAATTTGTTTATTGGAATAAACATCAGTTAGCAACTTTAAATTATTTAAAGGTTTCAAAATGAAGTAGGACAATTAACTAAGCATCTGGGTAACGAGTAATACGAACATCGAAGGAACTGTGAAAAAGTTTCACAGTCCCATCCTGACAGAATATTACAGAGTTATAATGTGTCTTAAAGGAAAATCGAACATTGCTTGAAATGGTTCAATCCTCGATCTGTCGTGACACACTTCCAATTAGTTTCGAAAGATTAGACATTCCAATTAGTTCCAAAAGAGTTAGACCATAAGAAACCGCAAATAACTTAAACCACATATTTAAGTAGGTTGCGCAGACACCATTTGAAATGTGAAGGGAGGTACATTCCCCACTCGTGTATATAAAAGTCTGAGGTTATGTAGTGTTCATTTGAACCTCATAACTAGCTCAAACCCAATCGGAAAGTGTCCTTGCATTGGTCATCCCGCAAGATCTTTGAATACTTGTTTCAACATGATAAGTGAGAACAAAGTGCTTATGTCTCAAAGAAGAGCCTTTCTTCAAAAAGAGCTCACATCCAAAGAAGACAGTGGGAGTAATAATGATTTTGAAGGAGTTCAAGAGTCAACCAATAAAAGGAACCTTTTGGTTAACACTAACACTTAGAGGATTAGAATCATGTTAACAGAACCTGACCTACTCTTTGCAAATCCATTAGAGTTGGTCACTTACATGGTATTATGGTCTCATATTACTAAAACTGACACACTGATTGGTGGTAAAACACTAAGTTAGTAAGGATGAGATATCCAACTACATGGAAGCATTGGTGAGCCCGATTGCTGCCAAATGAAAGAGAACTTACATAACGAGACTCAATCTATGTTTTGAATTTGATTGATCTTACAACTGGCCAGAAAGCCAGTGGGAGTAACTGGATCATCAAAAGAAAAATAACATGGATAGGAATGTACACACATTCAAAGCAAGACTGATTGAGTAGGGCCATAGTCACACTCAAGAAATTGATTCCGAGGAAAGGCACTCTCATCAGCAGCTAAGAATGAATATGTTAGGATATTATTTGCCACATGTACATTTTATGTGACATAGCAAAGTGGATGTTTTAAAACCGCTTTTTTTAAATGGAAAAAATGGGGTTGTGTATATAGTACAACAAAGAGGTTTTGAACATGCCAAATATTTAATAAAGTGTACAAAGCTTGAAAGATTCACTTGTAGGATCAAACAAGCATCTCGCAGTTGGAATCTATGCGGTAATGAAATATGCCAAGAGGATTGGATTTCGTAAAACATAGATAAGTCTTGTAATCATGTCAAAGCTAGTGGGAGTGAAATTGTAGTATGTCTGATAATGTATAACATACACCTTATAGGAACCATTTCTTATCGTTACAAAGTGTAATGACTTGGCTTTAAGAAATGTTTCGCTATGAAAGGACCAACGGGATACAAATACACACACATTATTGGAATAATGTCTAAGGTCATCAACTTGTGGTAATATTTCTGATAAATAGCAGAGACCTTTTGGGTTTCCCTCACGATCCAGTAAAAACAAATATTAGCAGAAAGGGAAAATGAGAAAATAGTTTATTAATTTATTGAGAAATAAATTAATCAAAAATTAGTTATCAATGACATGATAAATTAATTAGAAATTAATTGGCAAATAATTAACAAGGTAATTTGGAGAAATTAAATTGCAAAGGATTAGATTGTAATTAATTAAAGAGTTAATTAATAGTTACAAGTCTAGGGGGTGCGGCCGCCAAAAGGCTCCTCAAGTTTGAAACCCTAGGAGCCCTCTAGTATAAATAGAGGCCTTAGTGTCAAACCCTAATCATCCCATTGGCCTCATATGAGCCACCAATTCGTCTCCTCTGCCCTTCTCTAGGTTTTTGGCGATTTCCTTAACCTTTCAAGGGTTCTGGATCTTGCTCTTCAACCTAGAAGAAGTTTTGTATGTTTGGTCTTCTGGTGTTCTTGGGTATGAGCACTAGAGGGATTCACACTTTGGGTCTTGTTTATTCTTTGAAAGATGTTGTTTATCATGTTCAATGAAGGAGATAATCCTGAGGTACATCCTGTTTAAGTTTTTGTAGCTATAACTATTATGAATTGCATGATCTTGAACTCTGTTCATGGAGAATTCTATGATTTGGTCTTATTAGTCTTACATCACATATGTTTATGTGTTTACGTGATCGAATTCCAACACACGTGGCATGAGAACCTATAGAGATAGATGAAAAACGTCTGAAGGGACTTACCCAAAATACATCTGGAGTGTGATCTTGAAGAAATTCAAGATGCATGACTCTCAGAAAAGAGTTTTCTGATCATGACATGGAATTGATTAAGAATCATAGTTCCAGTACTGAGAGAAGTACTGGAATGAATCGATTCCCATGAGCTTCTTCCATTTGGATCGATCAATAGTGTCATGATACATATACCTGTACTGATGACTTATATGACTGGAGCATAGTAAGTCAGTATCAGTAAAAAACTTTGTAAAACTCACTGGACTGTGGTTAAAAGCATTACTAAAGCATACATGCAAAGAACAAAGAGTTATATTGAGGTTGAATAGAAAATACGATTCCTGGGAAAAGTTCCAAATCTGAGATTGTTAACTGACCCTACATAAGAGTTCAAATATTTATCAGCTAATGATGTTAGATAAAAGAAATGCATGGTTGAAGAGTTTCATCGGGATCTTTATGGTTGCCCTTAACATCAATGAGCACCTGACAACGCCTAGTAATATCAAGTATTTTAGTCGTTGTTGAGCCCTATTCTTGGTGAATTTATATCATATATGTTGTGGTATTCTCACTTTTTGTGTTAGTGCTTGTTTGGAAAGAAATGATGTAAACAGGGGCTAAATGCGTACAAAATGGAAGAACTTTGAAGATAAAGACAAAACAGTCGAATTCACACGCGCGTCGCGGATATGTGAAGGGCGCGACGCACTGAGTCAGCAATGAGGTGGTGTAGAAGATTCAAATACCGAAGAAACGGGGATAAACCCATACGCGCACCGCAGAATCTAAGTACGCGCTGCGTGGCCTTTTATTTTTCAAAACTATAAATAGAGGCTTCTAGGTCGAAATCAGTAGCAAAGACCTTGAATAGGAACGACCTCCAAGGCTTCTTTGACTCTGAGTTTCAGTTTTCAGTCGACTATAATTGGTATTTATGTTTTTCTCTTTTAATTTCCAAGTAGTTTAGTTGTTTTGGGTAGCTTTGGCTAGTGTTATTGGGTGTGACAACCATTGGCATTAGTTTTTAGTTTCTGAAAGTTTATGTTTTCTGTTTTGGAACAAGTTGGATCTGAGTTTTTAATAG
The DNA here is from genome assembly GCA_023525715.1 of Cichorium intybus. Lineage (NCBI taxonomy): Eukaryota > Viridiplantae > Streptophyta > Magnoliopsida > Asterales > Asteraceae > Cichorium > Cichorium intybus. The sequence goes on from CM042015.1 coordinate 60,157,845, forward strand.
TTACTCATTCGGTTATTGTTAATTGCTCTTTTTATGGTTTTTATGTGCTTGGATGCATATGGATGGTTGAATGTTTGATTGTGTTGATTTGATCTTCATTACTTCTGTATACTTCTGATTTCAGTAAGTGATTAGGATTAAGTGTTGGTTTTGGTTTTAGTTTAGTTGATGCTTGAGTTGGAATTGCTGGATTTTATGATTTTGGGACTATTTTGGTAAAAGTCGGAAACTAGATCATCTGGCTGTACAGTGACACTACAGTTGGTAATATGTTGCCTACCTTGACCACGTAACTCCTGTGGATCGACCCTGACTATCGTTGTACTAGTGTGTGTTAGGTTATTTTTACTATTTTTGACCGTACGATGACCTAGGCGTGTCAGCACCTTGAAATCTTTTTAGACACTGAGGGTGCAGTCATCCTGACTAAAAGAACCCGAGGGAACCATGAAAAGTCAAAACACATGCTCAAGGTAGAATAAGGAGAGAAAGGTAACATGACTTGTTGAGATAACATCAGAAGAATGTCCAATCGGAGAATCTCAATGATATCGACACAGAGCAAAATGAAGGTCATTTTGGGTACATAGAACAAAATGAAGGTCATTTTGGGTACATAGACAACAAAAATTTTAGTTATTAATTTACTGGACCAGAAACATATAACAATATTAAAACTTATCTGATTTGGTGATTATCATGTAGAGACATGATAATAAGCTGCAAAGCTGCCACATACATTAATTTAACACTGTGTTTCACATTAGCATGTTTAGAACTCACTTCCTGAGTATTAATTTACTCAAACCTCCATATCCGGTTGTACTCTTGGAAGAAAGTAGTGATTTAAAACGATCATGGAGTATTAGTAGATTGTCTATAGTGACTCAAAATAATATGGGGATTGCGACTAACACTCATGAGTGCTTGGTAGAGATTCAAGCATTGGAACAACCCACATCTACAGATTACTTCATGGATTTAGTCATAAGTAACATAGGATGATAATGTCTTTTATTCTTCAAGCGGAGATGCATGAGGGTCTACTCTTTGATTCTGTTGTGCATTGGTTTACTCAAACGCTGTCCATAACTGGTAGTCATAAAGAGTATGTCTGTGTATAACATGACGAATTAGACAGAGACTATGTAGTCAAAGTTTATCTATTTCTTCTGCCCTAACAAGGAGAAGCGATATATGTGGGCCCCTCGATGATTTAATGTTGACATAAAGTACTCGCCCGAGTCCGGACTAAATTGATGTGTTCAATGAGTAGTCTGATGTGGTCATCATAAGTCTCTATCGGGAAACATAAATTTTGAACTATTGGAGTTGACCATTATCCATGTCCAAGGTTCATCAAAAGATATCTAGAACGGAGGAATAACTGATCTCTTATCTAGGGGTCGTCTCATGATCGTGATCTTGATCAGATTTCGGTAGTTGCATTGTATGTTACACTCTCTACAAATTATCTGAAGATATCAGACCACACAAAAGTGATGACATGTCTAAGTGGAAGACTGTTGGAAATATGTCCAAGGTCATAAATTGTGATGATATTTCTAATAATAGCAGCGTCCTATTTGGGTTGCCCTCACAGCCCAGTATAAACAGTCAGTAGCAGAAATAATATATAGAGGAGTGGTCAGTTTATTAATTTATTGAAAATAAATTATTCAGAAACTGGATCAAGAATTAATTAATAAATTAATTATGAAATTAATTTATACAAAATAATTAAGGGAGTGGATTGTAATTAATTAAAGGTTTCATTAATAGAAACAAATCCACCAGGTGCGGCCGCAACAAGGCTCCAAATTTTGAAACCCTGGGAGCCCATGTACTATAAATAGAGGCTTAGGGTTCAGCCCTAAGGCATCCCAAGCCTCTTTGTGAGCCGCCACCTCCCTCTTCCCTCCTTGTCGAAATCCATAAACCTTTTCCAAGGGTTTCTGGATTGAATCTTCAAGCCAGGAAGTTTCTGTCTTCTTATTCTTCTGGTAATCTTGGGTGTGACTCACTAGAGGGATTCTAGTTTGGATCCTTTACATCCAAACAAAGGTATGAATTCATATTCATCTTGTTGTTAATGCAATTGCTTTGAATCGTGATCCTGATTTTGAACATGATATCATCTTGTTATTTAATCTGTTCAGTTTTGGGATTTTAATTTGTTTATCTTCCCCTGCCTGATTGAATTGTGTTAATCTGTAGAAAATCCCAACACAAACCATTATGAAGACCTTTCTCAACACACTTTAAACATGGTCATAGCTTTATCCCGAGCACAAGTGTGGAGAAGGCTTACATCACCAGAGTTCCATATTTGAGTGTTGTTAGAATTATGATGTATGCTATGATCTATAATAGATCGGATTTGGCTCATGTAGTTAGTGTGTTAATAAGGTTTAATTTATGATCTGAGGGGAGGCTCATTGTGAACCAGACAACTAGATTATGCAACGCTTGAAAGGAACATCTAATATATGTGTGGATTATAATGCGATAAAATATATAAATGGTTTGTTGGCTATGCAAACTCAGATCATGATGGTGACTTTGTGAAGAGAAGATCCCTTACATGCTATATTTGTATTGTATTCGAATGTGCTATTAGTTGGAAGGAAATAGTACAACCTACTGTTACCTTGTCAACACCTAAAGAAGAATACATGTCAACTAATGAACAGATAAATGAGTGCATATATCTACATTGTCTTATTCAGAGTCTTGGGATAAAAGTAGAGAAACCTACTTGTATTGTGACAAGTAGAGTGCTTTAAGTTTGGCAAAAACTATAGTGTATCATGAGAAAGACATTCAGAAGGTTAATCATATTTATGTTGAATTTTATTCTTAAAATGCTGGAAGAAGATAGGTTCTTTATTAAGAATATATCTACTGAAGATTACTTGGTAGATATTTTAACAAAAGCGTTACCCATGGAGAAGTTCAACCATTCCTTAGACGTGGTGAATGTTTAAACTAGTAGGAAGGAAGTGACTTTTGGAAATCCTTGATGGTTGAAGACAATTCAAGTCAAGGTGGATATTCTTACAGTGTGACTTGGATATCAGTCACCCGAATAAGTAACAAGCCGGAACAAAGAGATGAAACCCTAATGGCGATTTCCAAGAGGTAAGTGTTTGGAGTAGGCTAAGAGTTGTTAAGGCCAAAACTGACATAGCCTGTTTAGATATTACGAAGTTACTTATATATGGGCTAGACCCAATGGATGCTAGGGTTTTCGGTTATAAATATTCGAAGCTAGGGATTTCAATGCATCACTTTGTAAACAACTTTTAGTAACCGAAGAGTTCTACTGTTCACGTCCATGGACGCATGCAGGTTACATCGACCGAATTATGTTTAATTTCTATGTCTTTTTTTTTTTTGGTTTTACAATTCCATGCTCAACACTAAATAGTTATGATGTGTCCATTCGATGAAGCCACAACATTACATTGGAAATAAACAGTACTCAAATGTATTGAAAATATTGAATTCACGCATAAAAAGGACCCGTGCACTAATCTTATCTTATCTTATCTTATCTTATCTTATATCTTATAAAGGAAGCATTTTTACTCAAACCACATTCATTTTCAACTTCCTTTTCAATTAATATATTAAATCTTTTATTATTCTAATTTCAATAATATTTTTTATTGAATCTCCCACTTTATGTTTATTATTTTAATATACTTACTTTAATTAATGATTTTTATCGTCAATTATAAGTGCACTATTTTTATTAAATAAATTCACATATATGTTTGTATTCTTGGAAATTTTAAAAATATCATATTAAATAGATAATTTATCATGTTAAGTAGATGTTATCTAGAATCGAGATAAATATTTTTTTGCTAATCAAAGAACTCAGTTTTAGATACTATATTTTTTACTTATTTATTTAAAGATATGTTAAATTATGCTATTTTTTATCACAAGTTAAAAGAGTAAAATAAAAAATTATAGTTAACATAGTTAAATACACAAATGAATTAAGAAAATTAAAATTGTATTCAAATGTCTATAACCCCTAAATCATTATAATTATCATGTAGTTATTTTATTTAAATATTCTACAAATTTTCAAATGCTTTAGTATCAATAACTTTTTATTAATAAGTAGTAGTTTTTAAATGTATTTTTTTTAAATAAAAAAAAACCTTCTAAGTATAATAAGTGGTTGGTAACAAACAATAACAGTCATTTATATTTGAAGTAACCATCACGATCGAAATTAAAATATTGTCATATAAGTAACTTTTAAATTAATTAATCATAATAATAGTTTAAAATAACAATAAATCAAGAATTATGTTTAATTTAATTAATACACAACCCGCAGATAAAGTTAATTGAGTAATATTAATCAAAATAATTACAATTTTATATATCAACTCAGTGTTAGGATTATTATCGCATAGTTAATGTCAATGATATAATCATTTTCAACAACGTATTTATTAACAATTTGACTATACAACTTTAACTTGCGAGCATTCGCCTAGTTCACTATATAAGTAGGTGGTGGCTACTAGTGTAATTAGGCCAAGGGAAATTAGAACACATGATGCTACTCTCGCCATCAACGCAGATTAGCAGAACAGTGAGAGCTCAAGTCTTCAATCATAGAATTCCCAACATCGTATACACAAGTTTTATAGATTTATGTACAAAAAATATAACCATTGTGTTAGACAATAAGAGTCTAATCGTTACATTTGGTCTTGATAACATTGGTACAAGACCTGCAAGATTTCTTCCATTGATGGACGTTTGGCTTCTGATGGTTGAATACAGTTTAAAACAAGTTGAGCCAAGGTGAATGCTCCGTTTAGAGAATAATTATGTTGAAGTTGTGGGTCCATAACCATTCCTATATTTACCTCTTCTAGCAAGGGGGTAGCCCATTTCACCAATTTTTGCTTTCCGAGGGGTCGTCTTACATCATACACCTTCCCTGTTAGTATTTCCAGGAGTACCACTCCAAAATCATAGATCTCCCTCTTCAGTCCAACACCTACGAAAGTGGTGTGGCGAATTCACAAATAAGTCTACCATTTTAGTTGGGAAAGTGAATGATTTCTCAAACAAGTGGATGTCTCCACGTTCTAGTGAGGTGTAATGAAGTGGTTTGTCTCCATATTGATTGGTCATTTTAAATTATCAGGTGTCGGATACCTGTAATCATATATAACTGGAAATACAACATTTCACTTTTTAAAGTAGAACTTACCATCTTCGGTCGGTAGTTTAATTAATCCATCAAGTTTGTCAGCATGGTAACCAGACCACTCAGCCATGGTATTAGATGCATCCATTTGGAACAAGTGAGAAGTAGAATTGATAAACGAATCCTCCACTTCATAATTTGAAAGCCGAGCATTGAAATCCTGAAAAAGATAGTAAAACTGATGTGATGTTAAAATGCAAAATGCATGCATGTCAAAGGTAGTCTAAATTACCGTGTCCACCAATATAAAATTGCTCTTAAATTCTCTATATGCCGGATGCTTCCTCTGATGTAAGAAAGAGAGGCCTTGAGCTGCTCCTACTGCTATTTTCAATCGTGCAACCCATGAAAGTGAAGTTCTACCGGGCCCTACAGATACCATAACATGTTGCTTAATACGAGGTTCATCAACATGTATCCAATCGAAAAGAGGGATGTTTGAAGACTTCATGAGAGTTTCAACTAGTTTATATGCTTACCTCCATAAAGATATTTGTTTAAAGTTGTATCAGGAATGAGCTCATAAATACAAAACAATTCTTGCTCATTTAAGCAACATCCCAAGAGTTTGATAAGGTTTGGATGATTGAATTCTTCTAGTTTGAGATTACAATAGATTGCAAGTATCTTCGACTTTACAATATGCTTCTTTCTAACATACATAGCCATACCAACACCATATTTAGTTGGTGCATATGTGCTTTCATTAACCCATCCTTTATAAATTGTTTCATTTAAAGCTGACGAATGCTCCAGGTGCTTAAAACGATTTGTTGCCTTGACCAATTCGCGGTATGTGAAAGTTCTTAAACTTCGATTCCCAGATTCCTGGATATTGTCGGCAAGCAAATCAGATCTGGTTCCTACTGCACCATCCAACTTCACAGGTTTGTTGGCTACCGCGCAATCCAGCATCATAGGTTTGCTGACTACCGCAACATCCGGCATCTCGTGGACTTTTCCTGTGAAAAAAGATCGTACCTTGTACATGAATCTTCTTTCATTAACGACAGAATTGGCGCATTCTCTTTCTTGCGATAGGATAAACTCGAGTTTGACCACAACCTCTGCCATGGTAGGGCGTTGTTTTGGTTGGATACTTAAACAGCGACATGCTATGCTTGCAAACTCCTTCAAGCATTTTCTGGAGATTTGTTCTGTGAGTCTAGAGTCAACAATTTGATTGAGATTTCCTAGTTGTATTTGGTCTTGAGCCCAGGCTGCCAAACCCCATTGCTCTTCATCAAGGGTTGAATCTACGGCTTGCCTCCCGGTCAACACCTCAAACAGTACAACCCCAAATGCATAAACATCGGACTTTCTGGTCAATTTTCCGGTATAGAAGTAGCATGGATCCATATACCCAAATGTCCCTTTAACACTAGTGCTCACATAAGTTTGTGTTTGATCTATTGGGCCAACTTTGGCCAACCCGAAATCTGAAATTTTGGCTGCAAAGTTTGCATCCAACAAAATATTGGACGTCTTCACATCACGGTGTATGACTCCATTTTGAGTGGATGTACCTGTGTGAAGGTAGTCTAATCCCCGAGCTGCGCCTATGCAAATCTTTAGTCGTTGTAACCATGATAAGACACAATCAAGTTTGCAAAGATGGTCTTTAAGTGTCCCATTGGGCATGAACTCATAAGCGAGGACCATCTCGTTTCCTTCATTGCAATAACCAACAAGCGACACAAGATTACCGTGCCGCAATTTAGAAAGCACCTTAACTTCGGCCTCAAATTCTAGGGTTCCTTGGTTGGACATGACATGCAACCGTTTAACAGCAATTTTGCTTATCCTTCTAGTTTTGCTAGGACATTTATATACCTTGCCGAATCCTCCGCGACCAATGACTAAAGCCTCGTCGAAGTTGTAAGTTGCAGATTGAATCTCAGCCAGAGTAAAACGTTGACATATCTGTTCTGGCAGTAAGAAAGAGTAGTCGATATCTTTGAAAGATGGAGGTGACATCACCGGTAGCTTCTTCTGGCCTTTAATTTTCCAAATATCTCTTCTACCCAATATAGACTGTCTGCAGGTCAATGGATGGTTTTGCGCCTACTGATGATCGTTGACTCTATTTAGTTTACACCTACTTTCTTGAAACAGAATTCGAACCCCGACAACCGTTTTCTGCAAACCTTATTTTGAAACTAGTGTTTCTAGATCGATCTCGAGGGAACCCATATCGAGTGGATTGGGGAGGTGATCGAACAAAGTTAGAAACTAGGACGGAACCCTCTACGTCAAAGAAAACAAACTGACAGAAAGAATGAAGCAATCGGAAAGAAGGAGAAAATAGCATTCACATTGGGGTCAACGGTGGTTAGTAATCAACTTCTTGATGCATTGAGATTGACACAATTAGAAGTATAAAAGATAAAGGAGAGCATCGTGGATGAAAATGGAAGAAACCGATCCGTGCACATGACGAGGTCCAAAAATTTTAACCCATCTTTGAAGCATCCTTTCGGCCTCAAAAGTCAAAACTCACATTTTGGCTTTATATGTGGTTTTTCAATTATATATCTTTTTTTTACGCCCTTCTTTATTTTAAAATGTTAAATTTTGTATAATATAAATACATACGAAAAATATATTGAGAATCTCTTCCAATCATTATATATCGATCGGTCCAAACCGGTATGCATACCTTTAGCGACACACGTTAAACTTGGTCGTAGCTTTATCCCGAACACAGGTGAGGAGAAGGGTTACATAAGCAGAGTTCCATATTTGAGTGTTGTTGGAAGCCTTATGTATGTTATGGTCTATAATAGACCTGATCTGGCTCATGAAGTTAGTGTGGTAATAAGGTTTAATTTATGATATGAGGAAGGCTAATTGTGAAGCAGACAAGTGGATTATCCAACGCTTGAAAGGAACATCTAATATATGTGTGGATTATAATGCTAGAAAATATATAAATGGTTTGGTTGGCTATGCAAACTCAGATCATGATGGTGACTTGGTGAAGAGAAGATTCCTTATATGCTATATTTGTATTTTATTCGAATGTGCTATTAGTTGGAAGGCAACAGTACAACCTATGGTATCCTTGTCAACAACCCGAGCAAAATACATGGTAACCAATGAACAGATAAAGGAGCACATATGGCTACATGGTCTTTTTTTGGCGTCTTGAGTTAAAGGTGGAGAAACCTACTTCTATTGTGGAGTCAGAGTACCTTAAGGTTGGCACTTAAGCTTGGCAAAAACTACCTGATAAGTAGTTATGGATATTTATGCTGAATTTTATTCATGAAATGGTGAAAGAACATATGTTCTCTATTGATAATATAGCTACTGAAAATTACTTGGTAGTTATGTTAACAAAAGTGTTACCCATGGGGAAGTACAAGCATTCATTGGACGTTGTGAATGTTTGCAGGCGGTAAGTCCCTTTGAGGCAGTTTGGGGCAAACCGGCTGGAAGGAATCCATGATGGTTGAAGACAATTCAAGACAAGATGGAGATCGTTAGATTGTGACTTAGATATTATTGACCCAAATAAGTAACCAACCCGGAACAAAGTGATGAAACTCTAATGGCGATTTCCAAGGGGTAAGTGTTTAGAGTATATTGAGGGTCGTAAGGCTTAAATCGGCATGACCTGTTTAGATATTACGAATTTACTTGTATATGGGCTAGACCCAATAGATGCTAGTGTTTTCGGTTATAAGTATCTTTAGCTAAGGATTTCAATGCATCACATTGTAAACAACTTTTGGTAACAAACGAGCTCTCCCATTAACGTCCATGGACACATGCAGATCACATCGACCCATTTTAATTTCTATGTCATTTTCTTTGGTTTTCAAATTGCATGGTCAACACTAAATAGCGATGATCCATCCATTTGATGAAGCCTCAACAATGAGTTGGTAAGAAACTTTATTCAAATGTATTAAAAATATCGAATTCACATATAAGAATGACCCGCTTCTAAAAGGACTAATTCGTTATAATAGGTGCATGGTAGCTACGTGTGTAATTAGGCGAAGGGAAACTAGAACACGTCATGTTTCTCTCGCCAACAACGTAGATTAGCAGAATAGTGAGAGCTCAAGTCTTCAAACATATAATTCCCAACATCTTAGAGTGGATCTCTGACTTCTTTGATTCAGGATTCGTCGTTATTTCAGTTTACGATCATAGTTGGTTCATTTTGATTTTATTTTCAATGTGTTTCAAGGTTTATGATTCTAGATTTCGGTTGATCACATAGTTGTTAGTTTCCGATTTCGAGCAAGCGTTCAGATGTGATTTCAGTTTGATTTATGAACAATTGTCGTTTGAGTTCTTTTAATGAAAGTAGAATTTTAGTTAAATTGGTGTTTTGATCTTTTGATTGCACATAGATCTAAGTTTGGTTACTCATTCATAGTTGCTTAAGTTGTTTTATTTTTGGGTTGACGTGTATTGATATTTACCGTCTATAGAATGACAGTATAATGCGATTTTATTATAGACACAAAGTGTCAACCACGAACTCTACAGTTCGACCCTTGCTTACCGCTACTAGTAGAACCTAAGGCTTTTATTTTTGTCTTTGACCACATCAACGACTGCCTCCAACTGCAGATCTTCATGGTTAGTCAGAGTTGGGAGTAAATGACTTTCTCTACCAAGGTTTGAGGATTCGACCAAAGTATAAACTTCAACAACATTGGCTTAGACTTTGCCTCTGTTTCTAGTTGTTTCGGCCAACTGATCTTCTTTGGTTTCTGGTCTTATTCCGGTTCTGATTAGGCTCCACACTTTGGTCCACAACCCTTGGGGAGTACGACATGGTTAATCAACTAAATGATATGTTCTCCATCGAAGCTAAACATGAGCAATTCGAAACAGTCAAAGCCCTAATGAGTTGTAAGCTGAAAGAGAATATGAGTGTCAGTGCTCACGTCTTTAAGATGCAAGGATTCATTGAGCAACTCAAGCATGTAGGCATCTAGATTAATTGGGAGTCGGCCACGAACATATTCCTCCCTCGCTTAACAATCAAGTTAATTTATTTTTAAGTATAACATGAAAATATAGAAAGATCTATCATGGAACTGCATGCCATGCTTCGGTGACTGAATCCAACATGGTCAAAGGCAAGCCCAACTTAGTTGCTCCCATACAAGCCATTGGGGACGGAAGTATCAAGAAGAAAAAGCTTGCCATTCCAAGGGAATGAGAAGGGCAAAGTTGGGTTAATCAACTCCAACCTCAATGCTAAAGGAAAGGGCAAGGCCAACTCAGAGATACCTCCCTCCAAGAATCCTGAAGAGGCTGTATGTTTCCATTGCAATGAAACAGGACACGGGAAGCGAAGCTGTCCCAAGTACCTGGAAGAAATAAAGACAATCAAAGCCAACGTTTCTGGAACTTCAGGTACATATATGATTGATTTTCATAATACTTCTGTTTTAACATCCTAAGTCTTAGACAGAAGGTGTGGTACTCATATTTGTACCGGGAATAAGGGGAAGTTGGAAGCTAAGACATGGAGACTTGGACCTAATCATGGACAACATGCATACTGTATGCCTGATGTCAAGAGGATTGGGGGCTACAAACTTTTTTCTTTACTAGTCATATTATGGTTCTTTTCATTACTACAAACCGGTGAATAAGAATACTGCCGCTTCCCGGTGGATGTAGGTCATGTTGACCGAACCACGTTAGATATTGTGTCTTTGTGCGTGAGATTTTTTCTCATTTATTCGTAACACACATAAATTCTCCCATGTTGTGTGCATCAATTCCTCATAGATTGACATGAAGGGATGAATGTTATCACATAGGTTCCTGACAAGGGATGTATAATATGGATGGAAATAACCAAAACTACGAGATATGAATGATATGGTTGTTAAAATCAAGAGAAAATCTCACGAATGGGCAATGGAAGCAAAGATCTATGGCTTTATACCAGATTCAGATTCATACGTGGCTTTTGAAATGAAAATTTTTGCTGTCCTCGAGCAATTGTATGGCAATTTAGTGTTTGTGTGTTTACAATCTAAGCTCCTACTGTATAAAGCCAACGTAAGATTCGCCCTTTTGGAACTTGGATTGATCTACTTACACATGGTGCATGTATCACTTGGAGATTGATCTCTCTTGCAAGTCGTTAGAACTCAAAGCTTTATTTAGGAATTTACAAAAGCAACCCAACGCCTATCAGGAATGTAGTACACGTGTTGTAGATCGAATTACATAGCAGGCGATATCTCTATCTCTTCAAGTTTCCAAAGAACATCCTGCACGGTCGGCCTTGCCTTAGGATCATACTCGACACACTGGAGAGCTACTGCCATTACCTTGGCCAACATACCGCCATTGTTAGAGTTCTCTTGCGTGAGTTTCTCATCAAACACTTGATCATACCAATTTTCTGGTGGTATCGACTTCACCCATGATGGCAAATCAATTGGATTTATGCAATTGTAAGTAGACCTTCCTGTTAAAAGCTCCAGCATTATTACACCAATGCGATATACGTCAATCTCTTTTGTAGCACTTGCTACTCCGGTGAACTCTGGTGCACAATTGTTTCTGAACCTCTGTTGTTTGGCGGGCATAAGCCTTGAGAAGCCGACTTTACAAATAACGGGGTTGTATATCTCATCGAATATTACAATTCCCGAGCTTAGATCTCCATGAACTAAGTTCGCTTTGTCGTGAAGGTAGAAAAGGCCTCTTGTGATGCTCAAAATCGTGTGTATCCTCAGCGGCCAATCGAACGTGATCATACGTCTGCCTGGAGTTTCTAAAGCTGCAGATAGGAAGTGAATGAGCAAATATGTTAATATTAATCAATCATCATGACAGCAATACTGAGATTTGGTGTGTCTGACTTACGTAGTAGCAGACATGCGACAGTTCCATTCGGTATAAATCTGTAGACACACAGTGCCTCTCCTCTTCCCCAGTAATAGGCACCAAGATCCAATACATTGGGATGACGAAGGTTACCAAGAGTAGAAACTACAGACACAAACTTCTTCTGGCTTAGTTGAGTTAGTATACGTTTTACAATCACTTGAGAACCTTCTGAAAGATATGCCACATATGCTCTGCTGTAGCGATTTCCATTTAGATACTTATTAGATGCACTAAGCAACTCTGACAGAGTGAAATCAAAGCCACTGTCGAAATGAACCAACCGTCCTCCAAACTGGTTGTCTGCACCTACTTTAGACCTTTGTTCGAGGCCGAACTTGTTAACATTATCATCAATTTGGCCACTTATTGCCATACATGCTGGGATCAATTTAGTAATATTTGAAACTATACAAGTGAAAATTGAACCTATCTTCTTTTTCTCTGTACCATTTACAGCAAAACCATCGGTCTTTTCTTGTAGTGACAATGCAAGCTCAAGCTTAGCTACAACCTCAGCCATGGTAGGCCTTTGATTTGAACTAGAATGTATGCAACTTACAGCAATATCTGAGAACTCCTTCAAACAGCTCGGCGATATTTGTTCCCTCAGCCTAGAATCCACAATCTGGGACAATTTTCCTTCTTTTATACAGCTTGGAGCCCATGTTGCTAGACCCCATTTCTCTTCAGCAAGGCTTGTGTCCACTGCTGGCCGCCCGCATAACACCTCAAACAATACAACCCCGAAGGCATAAACATCAGATTTTCTTGTTAATTTGCTCGTAAAAAAATACCTTGGATCCATGTAACCAAATGTGCCCTTGACTCCCGTGCTCACGTAAGTATGGGTTTGATTGGTAGGGGTTAACTTGGCTAACCCAAAGTCTGAAATTTTGGCTGCATAATTGTCATCCAATAATATATTGGAACTCTTGACGTCGCGATGTATGATTCCCTGTTTAGTCCCTATGCCAGTGTGAAGGTAATCTAATCCGCGAGCCGCACCTATGCACATCTTGAGTAGCATCAACCACGAATGAGAACCACTGGCAGCTTTTTTGTGAAGAAAGCCTTCAAGGGTTCCAAGTGGCATATATTCGTACACAACAATCATCTCTGCTCCTTCATTACAATAACCAAGCAAAGATGCTAAATTACAGTGCCTCAACCTAGAAAGCATTTCAACTTCAGACCAAAATTCGGAGGCTCCTTGACATGAATCGGCATGCAACCGCTTGATGGCAGCAACAACATCATTTGAACCAATATTGATGGCACCTTTATAAACTTTCCCAAACCCACCACGACCGATGACTAACTGTTCATCAAAGTTCTGGGTCGCTATTTGAATCTCTGAAAGTGAAAATCGGTGGCATATATGTGTTTGCAGCCATTGGTTCCGGGTATCATCCATAGCTTCAGATAAACGATGTACTGACAAAGAAATTGAAAAGCTGTAACAACAGTTTGTGATCAGCTAAGGTGTGTTTGTACCAAATCAGTTTGTCTTTAGTGGATTCTATTATCACAAGTGGAACTATTCGACAATTCATGGTCAGATCTGATATACTAGCTGACGACGGCGGTCATGCTGGTCAACTGGAAGCGATTGAAAAAGAAGATATTTTATATTTTGGAGTAGGAGTTGCCCATTTACTTTTATAATTTGTTTTGAGCGACCGGTAATTTCTTTTATCGAGAAAAGCCAATTCACGGGTAGGGGTGCAAATGAGTCGAGCCGGCTCGTGAGCTACCCGGGACCGGCTCGATAAAAGCTCGGCTCGAGACCGATTTTAAACGAGCCCGAGCCGAGCCCGAGCTTAAACATAAGGCTCGTTTATTAAACGAGCCCGAGCCGAGCCTATGTCACTAAGCTCGATTAGGCTCGCGAGCCCTAAACGAGCCTATATATATATATATATATATATATATATATATATATATATATATATATATATATATATATATATATATATATATATATATATATATATATATATATATATATATATATATATATATATATATATATATATATATATATATATTAAAATGTATTTAATCATTAGAGTAAACGAGCTTCTTAACGAGCTCGAGCCGAGCTTAAGCTCGTTTAGGCTTGTTAAGAATTAAACGAGCCGAGCCCGAGCCCGAGCCGAGCCTGTATATTTCTTAACGAGCCCGAGCCGAGCCTGGGTCCATAAAGCTCGTAACGAGCCGAGCCCGAGCCGAGCCCTGTATATTTCTTAACGAGCCCGAGCCGAGCTTGGCCAGGCTCGGGCTCGACTCGGCTCGTTTGCACCCCTATTCACGGGTAATATTTTAAGTTAAATATCAGAGTAAATTACAGTTTTAGTCCTTGTGCTTTACATCTTATTTCGTTTTTAGTCCAACTTTTAAATTTTACGATGATGGTCCCTGTGGTGGCCAAAATCTTGCACTTTTGGTCCAATAACTGGTAAATTTCATATATACCCTAATTAAACCACTAAATATCATATTTATCCAATAAACTTTCTAAATATCACAAATACCCATCATAAGCATCTAAAATATCTAATTTACCCAAATTCTTTTTTTAATATTTTATACCTAATTTTATAATCAGTTTTTGTTGTATAAACCCATTTTAATTATTAAACAATATTGAACGACAATAATACCCTTTACACACAAGTAAAAGCTTTGAGCTTCCTGTACAACAAAATAATAGAATTAGGGGAATTTCTTATATATCATCGTTGTATTAACCAATCTTTGCTCATCTTGAATTAGAGAATTAAGCTTCGCACACCGCTCAATCCTATAGAAGATATGAAAACTGCATATGTTAATACCCATAAGTGGCTTTAGAATAGAAAAGTGAAACGAATTTGGCAATTGCTTAATAACTCGGTGAAGGTTATACAAATAAATTGATCTTAGGTTTGGTTATGTGGCAATACTTTGCAACTCATTTAGTAATGATTTATCGAAACATGTACAATATATATCTCTAATCCCACAAATGTTGTTTTGATTACAAAGTGAATCCCCATTTATGTATAACAAAGTCTAAACCTTGAACACCCTAATTAATGCGACGACATCCGAGATATGCTTTTGAGTTTGAGGTTTATGCTTATTATTATCACAAAATTTTCACGAACACAAGCAATTTCTGGATTTGATTTCCCACAACTGAGATATATTGGTGCCTGTTGCAAGCGTGCCTCAAATCTCGATTGACTGCTATGTTCGTTTCTTGAATGTTGATTGTGTTTCCAGTTTTGATGATGGTTATGTGTAAAGGGTAGTATTGTCAATCAATATTGTTTTATAATTAAAAGGGTTTTAAATAACAAAGATTGATTATAAAATTAGGTATAAAAAATTAAAAATAGAATTTGGGTAAATTTGATATTTTAGAAGCGTATAATGGATATTTACGATATTTATAAATTTCATTGGGTAAATATGATATTTAGTGGTTTTAATTAGGGTATATATGAAATTCTCCCTTCCTTTAATGTATTATATATTAAATCAATTAAAAAAAAAGAAAAATAAACCTAACCCCCCGACTCTCCTCTCTCTCTCTCTCTCTCTCTCTCTCTCTCTCTCTCTCTCTCTCTCTCTCTCTCTCTCTCTCTCTCTCTCTCTCTCTTGTATCGACTCCCCTTTCCCGGTGATCCCCATAACCCTAATCAATCGCTTGATCTCTCAAGCAATAATCTCATTGGTGAAATACTAGAGAGTTTCTCGGATTTGAAGAAATTAACATTGTTGAATCTATTCATCAATCATGTAAGACCCTAATCCCGAGAAGTCAAGTTCCGAGTTTCAAAGAATCAAATTCGCGGGGCTTAAGTAGCAAAATTGTGGGAAAAGGGGGGAAATGCCCATTAACGCCGCTAATGAGCATATTAGCGACGCTAATGTGGCTTGTGCTGCTAAATCTCGTCTTTCACGTCATCATTTGCCAGGTGTTCAAAGTGGAATTGCATGATCGATATTAGCGGCACTAACATTAGGGTTAGCTGCGCTAATGTCTTTTTTCGGCCAAAACCCTAGATTTTCATGCATGGGTCGTATTAGAAGGTTGGGAATCCTAGGGCAGCTGCCATTTGCTCCCTTTCAGCCTCTAAACTTGTTATTTTCTCTCTCTAGCTCTTGTGAATGGACATTTGGTGTTTTTGGTCTCTTGGGAAGGATTCTTGAGGCTTGGATGATGTTAGAAGACTGTTGGTGATGCTAAAAGTTGCTTCTCTTGGTTGGGTCTTCAAGGAGTTGTATTTTCTGGACCATTGTGAGTAAAGTTTCCACCTTTCTGTGTTTTTTAGATTATCCTTGTGTTCGTAATGGAATGTTATGGATTTAATTGGTGTGTTAGTCCCTTTTTAGTGTTGTTTATGATTGGAAAGGATAATGTCAGGAACTTTATGCCTTAAATCCTTTTTAGAACCCTTATGGTTTAGAGACTAAGCCAAACTCTCTTTGGTGATTTTGATTAGCCTTGGACTTGAATCTTGTTCTTGATCTTGTTTGGTGATGTTTGGGAGGAAAAAGTTAGGATCTTTATGGATTTTAGACTGTTTGGAAGGTCCTTGGAAGGAGTTACACCTTGGCTGAATTAATTAAGAACTTAATGGACTTTTTGGATCTGTTCATAGTTAGCGACGCTAACTTGGGGAGTTAGCGTCGTTAACTCTGATGTTGACTTTTGTTGACTTTGACATTTGACCGTTGACTTTTTGACCGTTTGACTTTTGGTCAAACTTGGGGGTTCGGGGTACCGATCTTATAGGATTATCCGGTTTGGGATTAAGGAAGTTCTGAGTAGAGTTTCTTTTGTTAGGACGTTCGCGCTGTCGGATCTGTCGACGCGCGTGAGGAGTGTTGTTTGGCCTTGCGGATCAGGTGAGTCTTCTCACTATACTATGTGTGATGTTGCATACATAGGTAGCTTTATTACTTTGTGTAATAATATGATGTATGTGCCTTATATGTTTATCGACAAGATCGGGGCGAGTCCGTGAGTCAAAGAATGAGTTGATTAGACAAGATCAGGGGGAGCTCGTGAGTCTAGACAAGATCAGGGCGAGCCCGTGAGTCAAAGAATGAGTTGATTAGACAAGATCGGGGTGAGCCCGTGAGTCTAGGCAAGATCAGGGCGAGCTCGTGAGCCTTTTGTGATTGTGTTTATGTGATGGATTGTGTGGTATTTTGGGGAACTCACTAAGCTTTGTGCATAGACTTTCAACCTAACTGTTTTTCAAGTATTTGCTAGCTTGAGCTTGGAGCACGACGCGACTATACCGCATCTGTTTAAATGTTTTAAATTCTAAGTTTTAATTTGGACGATTTTTATTAGTTAAACAGTTTTATGTATTTGACCCGTTTTTAAAATGAAAAATTTTATTACTGGATTTGGGACGTTACAATTTGGTATCAAAACCTTGGTTTGAGGGATTTGGATGAACAGGAGTGTTAATCCACGGATTTTGATGAACATGACTGGGATTCTAAACTCAAACCGGGGATTTAAGGATTTTCTAAACTGATTTCTTTTAGGAAAAATTGTTTCTAAGGAAACTCTAAAGGGTTAGGTAGAGTAACATGTGTAAGATTCCCTTGTATGTTCTTGTTTGATTGTTTCTTGGGAGTTTGAAACATGGTATGAATACCTGACTTAAGCTTTTAAACGGATAAATGGTTTTTGAAAAGGATGAGATGCGATGCGTACAGTCGGTTGGAGCTCAAGTAAGTGGTTAATTCCCAAAATATCCATGACTTTATGTGTTGATGATATGGTGATGATGTGATATATGCTAGAAATGGGCTAAGGATCCACTCAGTAAATTTCATGATAAAATTGGCATGGATCATAGGGATGCCTTTTGCCTAGTTTGCTGCTTATTGTGTGTTACTTGCTATGTGCTGCTTGTGTGTGCCTTTTGGACATATGTTTGTAGTGTTAGGAAGTTAAGGGAATGCTTTAGGATTGTATGTAATAGGATCAGATAGCCTTAGAATTCTTGAACCGGCATTACTGACTGTTCCATGTTTGGTTGTGACTTTAAGGTAGGGACATCTATTCGACTGTCTATATGTTCTTAATACATACAATTACATGTTCACGAGACGACCTAGCGGTATGAGTAGAAGCTCTTGTGGTGCGGGTGAGATGTGGAATTCCTAGGTAGACTAGGAAGAGTGTTAGGCACTTCGGTACAGGGTTGTTTGGATAATATCTGAATGCCGTTTAGAAGGGAGTGAGGCTACTTAGAGAACCGGGACAATCTTCAGAAGAAGTATGAATAGATGTGGAAGGTAGTACAAGGGCCCGTACTATTGGAAGCACAGGATTCGTACCTGGAATGAAGGGAGACCCAATGAACCTAAGGAGTCTGTAGATGAGGGAATCGTGTAGACGATGTGTTTAGGAGAGTGTGTAGCTCGTTCTTGTCGGATTTCTGAATAAGGAAGGGTGATCTAAGGGAAATAATTAAGGACTCAGGTTGAGTTTGTGAGGTCGGGTTGGGCCTAAGATGAGTAAAGAGAATGTTCGGGATTTGGTCGCCAAGGAGGTGACTAGGGTTGTGTTCAAAACGTTTCCTCCGGTGACTTTTTGGTCGATACAAAGATGTTAGTGCTGTTTGAGGAAGCGGTTCGCTGCGAAGGAGGAGGCGAAGACGGCTCGGTGCCAGGTTTTGGTGAGAAAGGGAATCAACGGGTTTGTGGTCGCTCTTCGACGTCAGATTTTTTATGAGATGGAGTCTGCTGATGCGTCGAGAGAGAGATTGTGTTAGATGTCCAGCTGGGGATGGATGAGGCAGAAATAGGATCTGGTCAGCCGTCGATGAAGAAGTTTCGAGCTGCAGTTTCGGATAGAGTGAATGACCCTTACCGCCGGGACGATAAGCTGGTGGTGAAGTTTTGTGTTTCATGAGATCAGTTTGGCTACGTCAGGGCATGTTGTCCGTGATTGTCTAGGGATGCTGGTCGGAAATTGGGTTCTGTTGCCCCTAAGTGTAAGGATGTTCATCAGGTGAAGACGGAGGACCCGAAATTGGAAGGCGAGGCTTAGCAGCTGGACGGAGAGGTAGAACCTCATTGGTTGTTGTCAGATGTTTTTGCGGTTCTGCTTTCATCGCTCTTCGAAATTGTTGTCTTTCTTTTGTTACTTCGAATGTGGGTGGTTAGTTCGGCAGTGAGCGGGTGAATACAAGTTGTTGTCAATCGTTTATCGGTGAGTGAAGGATGGATTGTCTAAGGGAACGGCAGTGGCTGCTGGGTCAGCTGTTAGCTGGTTGGAACCCTAAGTGGGGGAGAACCGTTGGGTTTATGGATAAAGAGTTGTGGCTGTGTGTCTTGTTCGGTTGTGAGCGTTCTGTTGGGATCTTCTAATTTGTAGATCGTCAGGGTTAGACTTCGTTGTCTACATTGTGATAAAGAGGGGTCGGTGGAGGAAGTTTGTGGCGTTAAAAGAAGGATGTTCTCTATGCGTTTGCGAGGTGCGGATGTTCAGTGTAGAGTAAATGGAAGTTCGTCCAGGTCGAGTGAGGTACGAAATGTCGATAGGGTGTCACGTTTCCGTATGCAGCAGGAATGGGTATGTGCCCTTCATCGTCATCATTTAAGGTTTCTGGGAGTTCAATGCCTGTTGGTTCTGAGGGTTGAGTCAAGCTTTACGTGGTCATCTGTGCATAGTCGTTGGGTGCGGAGTTCGTAGATGAGACCGAGGGTCTGTGGCAAGGTTTAGAAGTTGTTATGTGGAGTAAGAGGATTACGCCATCGGTTGAACTGGTCGGAGTTTGTTACGCTTTCATTATTGTGTATGTTAGGTTCGGGCAATGTCGTTTGTGGCCGGTCTGGTGATGTCTTCAAATGATGCGTTAGAGGTGATTGCATGTCGTTCTGTTGTCAGATAGTCGGTTAAGTGTGCTTGTGCGAGTTAGGATTGTTTGGAATTGTCTGATGTTTCAACGTCGTGGTGTCGTTGGGATAGTTGTTGGACTTCCGTTAACCTTGATTGGGTAAGAGCATGGGTGATCGTTGGTAAATTCTTCGGAGTGGTAGTGTTTAAGTTTTGTTCATCTGTCCCCGTTCGGGTCGAGTAGTAGCAGTGACACGTTCAGTAGAACAACTAGGAAGGTGGCGAGAAAGAGATGGTTATTTGTGTGCTCGTTCGTTGGCGGTAAGAGCACCTCGGTTCTTCAGTATTGGAAATACTAGGCCCGGGTATTTGATTTCCTTTCGAACGATGGATCAGTCGTGTATGAAGCGCTAAGTTAGTGGAGGTTTTAGGCCGGGCGTTAGGGATCGGTTGGATAACCAATCTAGGGAAGCGAATGGGAGTGATTGCATGTTAAACTTTGGACCGGGTTTGGATTGTCGAGATACTGTTGAGTATCTCCCTTTGGAAGTGTTGGCTGTAGGGAAGTCGAGCTAGTATTTTGTAAGCAGCTGAGATGTTGGTGAAAGTTAAGAAGTGCGGGTTCGGTTCTTCGGATTTTCTTTCGGATTTGTGGAGTGGTGGTATTGGAGGCGTTCGGCTTTTGGGGTTGCTCGGTAGTACAGTAAGAACCGGTTGGATGATCGATCTTGGAATTGGTTGGAAGTTTAAAGATGTTGCCCTCCGGATTGGGTTTGATTTGTCAAGGTGGTTGGGTAGCTTCTCTGGGAAGTTTTGTTCGCTGGAAGTGGGGTGTATCTCGGGTTCATTCTCAATAACTGGAAGACTGTATGCTTCAAGGTGCGGTTGGGTCTGTGAGATTTTCGGTTAGGAGTGTGGTTTTCAGTTAGACCTGTTTGTTTTGGAATGTAGTAAGGGTCGGGTGTTGCGACCCTGTATTAAAGAATCAAGCGGACTCGCCGGTTGGGTTTGTTGCAGATGGTTGAGTAGTTGATCTTAGGTCGGGAACCTGGAGGGATTGTTAAGTATGTAGCCCTATGGGTAGATTTGGAAAGGTTGTGTGTAGCGGCGGATTGGCGAGTGTTAGGCGTTGTCCTCGGTCGCCTAATATGTTCTTGCAACTGAGGAAAATCAGAATGAGTCAGGGAAGGACTGTGAGTCCAGTCGTGGGTTGGGCGGAGTGGAGAACCTGAAAGGATGAAATAGGGAAAGGGCTGCGAGTTTGGTTATGAATCGAACAGAACGGGGAACCTGTGAATCCTTGTAGGTTGTTGATGAGTGCGTAAATAGTCGATGGGCTGTGCGTGAATAGTGTACTGTGTTGGATCTTGGTTGTTTAGAAACTCTTGGACAGAGTTCTTGTGGGTCTGTAGGACGGTGGTCGTTTCCGTGTGTATCGTGACCTGGTTTAATATGTATGATGTCTTCTGAAATGGTGCAAGTTACATTCGTTAGCCATGGGGCTTGGTAAGATACTTTAAAGGTGAGTATCTGAAATTTGCTGGTCGACATAGATTAGGCGTGTGGCGGTCAATGTGGTTTCAGTCAGCAGGGTATGGACTTTTGCATTGAAGGAGTCATCTCCGGGTGTTAATGTTCTGGAGTTTTGTGGCAGAGCATCCCGGAATTAGAAATTTCGGACATGTAAGGATGTTATCGATCATGAACCTGTCGAAGTTATCGGTGATATTCTTTCTGGTTCGGATTTAAAGAGGTTGTATTAACCATGGAAAGGTTGGGTTTCTACTGTGCGATTAGGGCATGTAAGGAAATGATTTTGAGGACGAAATCTCGTTAAGTGGGGGAGAGTTGTAAGACCCTAATCTCGAGAAGTCAAGTCTCGAGTTTCAAAGAATCAAAGTTCGCGGGGCTTAAGGAGCAAATTTGTGGAAAAAGGGGGAAATGCCCATTAGCGCCGCTAATGAGCATATTAGCGATGCTAATGTGGCTTGTGCTGCTAAATCTTGTTTTTCGCGTCGTTATTTGTCAGGTGTTCGAAGTGCAATTACACGATCGATATTAGCGGCGCTAACATTAGTTTAGCGGTGCTAATGTTTGTTTTTGGGCCAAAACCCTATATTTTCATGCTTGGGCCGTATTTAAAGGTTGGGAACCCTAGGGCAGCCGCCATTTGCACCCTTTCAGCCTCCAAACTCGTTATTTTCTCTCTTTAGCTCTTGTGAATGGATTTTCGGCGTTTTTGGTCTCTTGGGAAGGATTCTTGAGGTTTAGATGATGTTAGAAGACTGTTGGTGATGCTAGAAGTTCCTGCTCTTGGTTGGGTCTTCAAGGAGTTGCATTTTCTGAACCATTGTGAGTAAAGTTTCCACATTTCTATGTGTTTGAGATTATCCTTGTCTTCTTGATGGAATTTTATGGATTTAATTGGTGTGTTAGTCCCTTTTTAATGTTGTTTATGATTGGAAAGGATAAAGTCAGGAACTTTATGCCTTAAAGTCCTTTTTAGAACCCTTAGAATGGTTTAAAGAGTAAGCCAAACTCTCTTTGGTGATTTTGATTAGCCTTGGACTTGAATCTTGTTCTTGATCTTGTTTGGTGATGTTTGAGAGGATCTAGTTAGGATCTTTATGGATTTTGGACTGTTTGGAAGGTCCCTGGAAGGAGTAAGATCGTGGCTGAATGAATTAAGAACTTAATGGACTTTTTGGATCTGTTCATAGTTAGCGACGCTTTCTTGGGGAGTTAGCGGCGCTAACTGTGCTGTTGACTTTTGTTGACTTTGACCTATGACCGTTGAGTTTTGACCAGTTTGACTTTTGGTCAAACTTGGGGGTTCAGGGTGCCGATCATATAGGATTATCTGGTTTGGGATTAAGGATGTTCTGAGTAGAGTTTCTTTTGTTAGGACGTTCGCGCTGTCAGATCCGTCGACGCGCGTGAGGAGTGCTGTTTGGCCTTGCGGATCAGGTGAGACTCACTATACTATGTGTGATGTTGCATGCGTAGGTAGCTTTATTACTTTGTGTAATAATGTGATGTATGTGCCTTACATGTTTATCGACAAGATCGGGGCGAGCCTGTGAGTCAAAGAATGAGTTGATTAGACAAGATCGGGGCGAGCTCGTGAGTCTAGACAAGATCGGGGCGAGCCCGTGAGTCTAGGCAAGATCGGGGCGAGCTCGTGAGCCTTTTGTGATTGTCTTTATGTGATGGATCGTGTGGTATTTTGGGGGAACTCACTAAGGTTTGTGCTTACTCTTTCACCCTAACTGTTTTTCAGGTATTTGCTGGCTTGAGCTTGGAGCACGGCGCGACTGTACCGCATCTGAGGTTTTGATAATAAAGTCTTCCGCTAGTTAATGTTTCTAAATGTTTTGTTAAATATGATTTAAATGTTTTGAATTCTAAGTTTTATTTTGGACTGTTTTTATTAGTTAACCTATTTTGTGTATTTGACCTGTTTTTAAAATGAAAAATTTTATTACTGGATTTGGGACGTTACAAATCATCTCTCTGGATCTAGTCTGTCATTAATCGGAGAATGCTACCTTAATAATCTTCCTCAATCATATTTTTGGAGTTTCCATCAATGCTTCGATGGTATCCGTGAGGTCGAAGTTAGTGTCTTCCCTACCCGAGGTTGAAGCATTGATGAGGAATTCCCACCGCTACTCTCATGGCCGGCGGGAAAATGGAAGGTGTAGTTCATGATGACAGAGGTATGGTTTTTCCGTGAAATTTCCTCCGTTACCATCATTGACGAGCAATTGTCCACCGAATCAGGGATGATTTTGTAACCGGGGACTATGATATTTTAATGATTTTCTGTTACATTGCGTGGTACCAATTCACAGAGGTATGTGGGTTTAGAGAAAAGGTGGAGGGGTTTGGAAGAGAGGCCAATGATAGAGGTATGGGTTTGTCTATGAATTGCAGTTTACTTGAAAGCAAAACCCACACCTAATTTATATGTGTTTATACATGGAAATATCATGAAATACAACATTTCGAGATTGTGGTTGTGCTTGTTATGCGTCTGATTAGTAAATGTATCCAAAATACATTAAAACTATTGTTTATAAGTCGTTTGCACCTTGAATAATCTAAATTTCCATTGTACGGGGTGGGGGTTAGGTTTATTTTTTATTGATTTAATAAATAATACATTAAAAGAAAAAAGGGTAAATTGGTCTTTTACTAGCAAAGGGACCAAAAGTGCAAGATATTGGCCTCCACATGGACCATCAGCGTGAAATTTCAAAAGTTAGGCTAAAAGTGAAATAAGAGGTAAACCACAGGACCATAACTGTAAATTACTCTAGATATTATAAATTAGTAATGTAAGTTTGAGCTTTGCCAAGTGACTTTATTTTCATTTAGATATTATTTTCCATTTAAAAACCTCAAATTTAAATATTTTTTAAATTTTTATAAACGCTACAATTATTTTTAAATTGTTTTGAATAAAGTATAATTCTTTTTTAACATAAGCTGGAAAATTTAACTAGCGAGACCCTTTAACAAATGGGTAATGAGTTGAAAGGTATTAGTGGAGGGAGTCCATCGTTCTCGATCATCTCAACCCTTATGATATATTAGTTTTTGGTCCTTTTCCACTTTTTATTAAGTTGGTGTCTAGAGCAATAAGGTTCGGTTCTCATTATTGTGTTAAGTAGTATACATTTTCAGAATTTGTTGTCAGTTGCCAATACTACCTCCTTATTGCTGTCGACGAAGGAAGTTGCCAACGACACCTCCTCGATTGGAGTCCACGACCTACGGTTGTGTCCTAATGCAGTCATTTTTTAAAGTTTTTAGAGAGTTAATTTGTGATTTTAAGAGTTGAGAAATGTAAGTAAGGTGTGATTTTTGAATTAGTTGAGGGGAATATCTAGATACGGGGATAACTTTTTAAAGAGTATATTTGTTTTTTTATTTGAAAATGCACAACCTTTCTCGGCTTCTGAACCTGTAAATGAGCTACTATCCGCCAACCCGCTAGTCACGGTGTCATGACACCGCCACTGCCGACAGGGCCGGCGACCCCCTCCCCTTCCTGCTCTATCCTTCATTGGTTCCGCACACCTAAGGGTGACCAAAAACCGAACCGTAAACCAAAAAACCGTAAAACCAAAAACAAAAGAATAAACTGATTGCGTGGTCTTTTATTTTTTAAAAACTGATTATTTGCGGTATGGTGCGGTTTTATATTTTATACCGCATCCGCAAAAAACGTACTGCACTATTCGTAAAGCCAAATACCAAAAACCGTACTGCAAAACCGTACCATATTATATTTTAAATATTTAATTAATATTTATTGCATATTTAAGTTTTTTATTAAATCAAGTTGACTAAAACGAAGCTAAGCACTTTCATTCTAAGTCCCTAACATAGACGAAAATTTTAGTTTCAAGACTTAGATTAAGTATTTTTCATCACGTAAATATTATTTAAATATTCTCGAATATGTTTTAGTCATGGTTTTGATCTTTTTGGCACTTTAACAACTAACTTATCATAAAATTGTTTTATATTTGTGTTCGATTTGTTATAAGTTCAAAAAATAATATTATAATTTATCGGTTTTGCGGTTTTAAAACTACCCAATGTAAAAACCGCACCGTACCTATTGCGGTTTGTAAATCGTACCGAACCATATAAAAACAGAAATGCACTTAAAACCGGAAACCGCACAAATACAAAAACCGAACAGTGCGCTTTTAACAATTTAAAAATCGATCTATGCGGTTTTCGGTGCAGTTTTAGCGTAAAACCGCACCACGCTCACCCCTATGCACACCATTAGATTTTCAGTTTTGTAAATTGGAAGTTATAAGTACGTGAACAATTGCCGAAATAACTTAGAAATTTTATCTAAAAGTAACTTCGTGCAAAAATGGGCTTTTGCTTAAGTCCTCAGATCCGCAAAATCCATCGAACATGACATCGCAAAAATCACTTAAACCGATTGCGCCAAATTCATTTTCGGAATTGCATATTTTGTGTTTATCTTTGTCCCATAGATTCTAGCCTACATTGTAGAATCAAGGGTGTCAGACTGCAAATTCATGTCACCAAGCTCACATATTTCGAGAAACCAAGCCACATGATATGATCAAGTCCATCCCAACGGTTCTACTAGGAATTAGACTGTAGAAACAAAGTTCCGATATTGAAAAAATTCCAGCAACTAGGTTAATGAATTTTGTCTAGTGCATCTTAGGTGGTATGCCCCTTGCTTCCCACATCAAAAATGCTTATAGATATCTCATTTTCACTTGCTTACCACACTATCAAGAAAATACTCTATCACTCCACATCATCCAATTATTTATTTTTTGATTTAATTTAATACAACTTAAATTCTTTTTTTGACTACAAACATAAATAAAAATCCTAAAAATTAAAATTTCATTAAAATAAATAAACATTACAAATCCTAAAAATTAAAATTACAAATCCTAAAAATAACAATTACGGTGCTAAGGATTATTTTGGTTATTGCGTGCGTATTTTTCGTGAATTTCTTGTTTGATTTGGCGGATCATTTCAAGGTCGGCGGGTTCGACGTCGTATGCGGTCATCCTCAAAATGTTCATGTCGGCTACGAGTTCTTGTTTGCGAGCCGCTTCCTCTTTAATGCGAAGTTTTGCTTTTTGAACTTGGAGGTGTTCGTCCAACGTTGATTTAAAATAAGTGAACTCGTCCGCGTCGGATACGTTTTTACCCGAAGACGAGGTCGCTTGTTGTCCTTTATCTCTCCCTTGTTGCCGTCGAAGTGGTTGTTCCGGTTCCGATTCGTTTTTCTTCAAAGTCGTCGTTTAGGTCGAACTCGGTACGTCCGTCGGAGTGTTGGGTTTGGTCGATAGACTCGGATGTTCTTGATCGTTTGTTGGATCGTGTAAGAGCATCCGGTTTCAGTGGCCTTCTCTTAAGACTTCACATGCCTTCATATGCGTAAACGCCCGATTGTCGTGTTGCTGGCGGTATTGTTGGAGTGCCGTGTTCAACACATCGAAATTGCTCCGTCCACTTTTGTGCATTTTGGTAAGGTTATTGAAAATGCCGTTGAAACATGTACACACCCTTCGTAAATCACGCCACTTGATAGAAAGAGCGTCGGTGTTTCGGTAAACACCTCTTCCTATGTATCCTCAAAATGAACTAAAATTCGATTCCATAAAGTACCTCCGGTTTGGTTTGTCCTGGTCAAAGCATCTTGAGAAATCGCGAGCCAAGACCCCGCCAACGCCGCTTCTTCGTCTTCCTTCCAAAGTCGTGGACCCCTTTGAGCCGTGGTGGTTTTTTTTGTTCTTTTTTTGCCTCTCCGTTGCGGTTCCACATCAACATGTGGTTGCGTTTCGGGCACCGATTCGGGTAGTGGCTTGGCGGATGCTTGTTGTGTTTCTTGTTGTTGTTGCGAAGATTGGAATTGCGGTTGTAATTGTGGATGATACACATTAGGTTGGAACGGGAACGGTTGTTGGAACGACTACGGTTGTTGAAAAAAGTTTTGTTGAAACCGTTGTCGAAACAAATTTGGTTGTGGAACGCCAGATCCTTGTTGTAGCAAGTTCATAAACGAACCGGTTGGTGAATCCAGAGACGGGTATTGTCGGGACGTATTTTGGTTCGGGTTGTGAGAAGATGCATTTGAATTGGGATCAATATTTTTTGTGTATGTTTGGTAAAAAGATGTAAGTTATAAGTGAATGTGTATGTGTGTGTGTGTATGTATATATATATATATATATATATATATATATATATATATATATATATATATATATATATATATATATATATATATAAGATTTGAAAATTAAAAAAGTTATTTTTACCCCAATGGTCAAAAAGGGATTACCAACGTTTAAATTTCTCCCGTTGCCAATTGTTGACTCCTCCACGCCTGACACGCCTATGTCGTTATGAGGTCAAAATAAAAAATAAAACCTTACACGCACACTAGTATAGTAGCAGCAAGGTCGATCCGTGGAAATCAAGTGGTTAAAATATAGTGTCAGAATAAGCCAAACTATATTGTCACGCTATAGTTGGCGGTGTTCCTTACACTTCCCGAAAACCGATAAAATGCAATACCAAAAACTAAAACTAGCATTAACCAAACTAAACAATTCCAAACACCAAACCAAACTTACTTTCTGATTTCAGTTTTATATTCCAGAAAGTCGGAAGCAATTAAGAACATCAAACCATCCAATAACCAACTAAACATAAACCAATACCGAAAACATGCAAAATAACTTAAACCGAATGATTATATTGAATGAAAACCAAAACCAGAAGCCACAAGTTTCTGACTTCGAAAATAATCTCTATCAAACTCGTCCCAACAGATTCTACAATCCAGAATCGATGGAATCAAGCGATAACTAAAACTATAAAATACTAAAATAAATGAAAAACATGAAAATACGAATTTCCAGCTACTGAAAAATCACAAGTCAATGAAGCCTAGGTTCCACCTTTGGGTCTGTTCTTCGATCCCGAAACTCGACCTAGATGCCTTTATTTATAGTTGCAAAATCGAGCTAATGGCGTCATGCATGGCTGAAAACCGCGGCGCGGCCTTATCCATATCCCCGTTTCTCGCTATTTGAATTTCAAATCATCGTCTGATCTTTGACTATCCACGACGCGCGTGTCTTCTGTTCGCGGCGCTCGTATGTTTTCGACTAAAAGTGGGCTTTATCGAAAACTTCTTCATTTTGTACGTGTTTGGCCCCTGTTTATATCTTTTTTCACACAAAAGCACTAGGGACAAAAGTGAGTAATACCACAGTATATACGATATAATTTCACTTAGAATAGGCCTAACAACGACTAAAATACTTGAAATTAATAGGCATTGTCAAACATCCCACACTTGTGCCTTGCTTGTCCCCAAGCAAGTAGAGTTTTTAACAATTTATAACTAAGACTCAAACATTTTTGAATGCTTTCAGTTTCAAAGTTGATCATTTTCAAAAGTTTGACTAAAAATGATTTTTAAGAAAAATGACCAGAATACCCTTTGGAATTCACAACTTTCTAGAGAACCCTTGATTACAAATTTTCAGTCCACCAGAAGTGTACATACTCATTCATATTCTAAAGGCCGTTAAAGAAATATCCATGACTTTCGATGCTGTCCGTGTAACGAGCTTTCAGAAATACTATCCCAGACCGGCTGATCTTAGGTAGTAAGGTGCATAAGTACCCCTTCGGGGTCACCCTTTTCGGACCTACCGGCTCGAACAACAAATGCTAAATTCCAATCCTAAAAGTACTCCAAATCTAAAATTTTATAACTTCTAAACCGTCAACTTGTTTGACTAAACAAATAGCATGATAACAACTAAATAATATTTCTTGAAAATCACTATATTGCTATAACACTCAAACACTGTTCGTTTCAAAATTACAATTTCTTAAAATTTTGAAAAATTGCAATAAAGTTTTGAAAATTACTCGTTTTCCAAAAAAATTACTCTTTCGACCGTCCACACCCCACACTTAAAATCGTACAACGTCCCCGTTGTACATAATAATAGATTCAAAACAAGGGAGAAAGAGTTACCCTTTAAGAGGGTAGAATGCTTATTGGAATAAATTGTCACAAGATAAAACACGTACATCGGGATTCGAATATCCGGAGTTGTGGCGCAACAGTGAACACGCCAGTGAAATGACAAGTGAAGGGGTACGGTGACCCCACACTTGTGTGAAACAAATCCTCGGTAGATTTCCATTGGTACTTGCATGTACAAAAACACTCAACAAACAAATTAAACGCAAAAGCAAATAAAATATAGAAAATAATAGACATTGTACAATGTTTTTAAAAGATAAAGAAAAAATACAATCAATCATCATGCTGAGTCCCGGATGAACCAGCCTCATCATCATGGGCTCGAGTTGGTAAGGGTCGTGGGTGTCGTCCAGCCTGGGTGAGGAGCTCGAGTAATGCCTCTCCAATCCAAACCTGCTGCTCCTCCAAAAGTGCCATCCTCGTAGAAAGGTCAGGCAAGGCAGCCTGCACGTCTATAGGCTGCGGTAGTGGGTGTGACTGCGATGGTGGCTGGACTGGTGCCTCCATTCTCCTGCGCTGGAAGGGTTGGTGGAAAAGCTGCTCCTCAAGAAAGGCGAGAAACCTGCCCCATCAGCCTCCGCTTGCGTATATATACCTAGACGGACCCGGAACTCCGTAAAGCTGCACATCCGATTCATGTTCCCCAGACGGAACATGATAGCGTTGGGGTCGTCAATGCCCAGCGGCTCCCGGTCAAAATCGAATGATGCGAGGAACTCGAGAAGAGCCTTGCGGTACACCGGCTCGTTCATGCGAAACAGGGCATCAAATGCCCGGCAGGTAAATGTGAGCTCGTTATCTTTATACCCTTCCTGAGTCAACCATGGATCCAGGTTCTCCAGAATTCCTGACTCGCGGGTCAACTCCCAGTTGGCCTCTTGAGCCGGTAAGATGCATTTGCGAGAAAATACCGCTATTCGGTCTTGGAACCGACGACGATCGAAGGTAGTGACGAGTACTGGTAAGGCAAGCCAATCGATGTCACTTGAACTGTCGTGGGAAGACATTATACTGCACAAATCAACGAAATTTTCCAAAATCAGCTACTGTTTAACGTCACCTGCGGCGCGTGACAACGCCTATCAATATCAAGTATTTTAGTTGTTGTTAGGCCCTATTCTTAGTGAAATTATATCATATATGTAATGGTATTACTCACTTTTGTGCTTAGTACTTGTGTGCAAGAAAAAGATAAAAACAGGGACTAAACATGGACAAAATGAAAGAAGTTATGGATAAAGACCTTTTCAGTCGAAAACATACGCGCGCAGCGAGTAGAAGACACGCACGTCGCGTATAGTCAAAGATCAGGCGGTGAATTGAAATTCAAAGTGCGAAATACG
Organism: Cichorium intybus; assembly: GCA_023525715.1. Lineage (NCBI taxonomy): Eukaryota > Viridiplantae > Streptophyta > Magnoliopsida > Asterales > Asteraceae > Cichorium > Cichorium intybus. The sequence goes on from CM042015.1 coordinate 60,188,771, forward strand.
GGGATAATGGATAAGACGCGCCGCTGTTTTAAACCATGAGCGACGCGTTTAGCTGGATTTTGCAACTATAAATAGATGCATCTGGGTCGAGTTTCAAGAGTGAAGAACGATCCAAAGGGTGTAACCTAGGCTTCTTTGACTCGTGATTTCAGATTCCAGAAGCTTTAAGTTGGTATTTTCTTGTTTTTCATTTATTTTAGCAATTTATAGTTTTAGTTATTGCTCGATTCCTTCGATTCTGGATTGTAGAATCTGTTGGGACGAGTTTGGATTGGAATATTTTCGAAGTCAGTAACTCTTGTGTAACACCCAGTTTCTTATTTCTAGATTACATCATAATCACTCATAATAAAGTAAGTGATCATGGTATAATCAAGACTAAGCAACAAAAGTACAAGTAGAAATCAAAAGAACAAGTACTTTTAATCAACATGTCCCAAAAACTGGTTTATAAAAGACCGTTTACAAAACTATACAAAAGAGTATATTCAGGTTTACAAACAGTTCAAGTCAAGTCCCATATTCATGCAATCATCCCTCAGCTATCTTCTTTCCCCTGTCACCTATAACACAAACCATATAACTATTTTTATGAGCTAATCAAGCTCAGTGAGAAAATTATCAAAGTTTAGAAATTAATCTAATAGTTATCAAAATTTCCACAATTTAAGTCACTGATCTCCATTTCAATGACTATCTCAGTCATTGAGTGTATTCAATCAAGCTACGCAATCACATCAATAAGAAATTCTCAATCTTGTTTAATTCATGTTAATCGGTTATCTCAACCAAATTAAGATGTACAATAAGTCAATTTAGTTATAATCAAACTATTTACAATGAATTATAACTACTCACCTGATGTCTGTTCAGTCCGTGGTCCACCCGTGCCTCGTGTATCTCCTTCCCTCCTATGTGTTTCTGCTCAAAACAACATCATATATCATACTCCAACATTCTCAAAACAACTTAACCATATCTAACTCATTAGACCAAGAATTTATAGCTAACAAGATCACCATCTATGAACATTATACACTATAAGGTTCAAAACCTCCAATTTAGCGGTTTTTACTAAATCAACCGTTAAAACTCCACAACAATCACATCAAAGACTCCATATAACATATAATAACAACCTACTAACAACACATGATTTAATTCAAAGCATATATTTTCGGGTTCAAGAATCTAGGGTTTAAAACCCTAAAACCACAAATCACTAACCTCAAAGCTAAAATTTAGACTCTTATAGACTTGCTACACAACTAATTGAACTCTAACTTCATAAATTTCGCAGGTGGTCCTCAAGACCACCTAGAATCACTCAAACACAAGTATTCCACGGTTGAAACAAAGCCAACTTCAAGGGAAGTTACCTTTCAAGCTCCAAATGCAAATTCCTAGCTTCAATTCACGAATAGAAGGCCTTAATCTCGACTTAGATGGGTAGAAATCGAGTTCTAGGGTTTGAGAGGAGTTTTGGGTCGGAATATCCTTTTACCAAATGAAAGGAAATGTTGTAATTTAAAGTATCATGCACCCGTAACCCGCCCCGGGCTGTCAAACCCGCCCCGGGTTTTGCTCGGACCCAACCCGGGTTATGAAACCCGCCCCGGGTTTTATTACGCAACATCTTATTTAATTTTTGGTGCAGCACGACCCGCCCTGGCTGACCCGACCCGGGTTCCTTTCGAACACGACCCGGGCTCATAAACTCGACCCGGGTCACACAACTTGACCCGGTTTGACTTTTTAAGCATTTACTTTGTTTCTTTTATCTATTTTAGCATCATACTTCATATTAAATTAGTTTCTAAACATCATAACTCATATTTTTAACTCATCTTATCTCGTATAAGTATATATTTCACATAATTATTCTAAAATTTTAAAATTAAGGTATTACAAATTCTTACCCCCTTCAGAAGATTCCGTCCTCAGAATCTCTTGAAACAAAAAGGGATATTTTGACCGCATCTCTTCTTCAGCTTCCCAAGTGACATCTGTTCCTCTATGATGTCGCCATTGTACCTTGACCACGCCAATCTCTTTATTCCGCAACTTTTTGATCTTTTTGTCTAAGATTCTTTCCGCTATCTCTTGGTATCTCAATTTCTCGTCTAATTGAACTCCGGCCAACGGTATTTATATAGATTTATCATGTAATGTTTTTCTAAGGTGTGATACGTGGAATACATTGTGAATACCTCGTAACTCATCAGGAAGTTCAAGTTTGTATGCAACTGCTTCAATCCTTTCCAAGACTCGAAAGGGTCCGATAAATCTTGGGCTCAACTTCCCTCTTTTTACCAAAACGAATTATTCCTTTCCACGGGGACACTTTTAACATCACCATGTATCCAACTTGGAACTCTAACGGCTTTCTTCTCTTATCTGCATATTGTTTTTGGCGGTTTTGAGCTACTCGCATATGCTCACGGATGCTTTGTATATTTTCTTCAGTTTCAGCTACAATTTCTGGTCCTGCCAATGGTTTCTCTCCCATCTCTGTCCAGCAAGTTGGTGTTTGACACGGTGCACCATATAAAGCTTCAAAAGGTGCCATCTGTATGCTGGAATGATAGGTGTTGTTATAAGCAAACTCTACTAAAGGCAGGTGATCCTCCCAACTGCCTCTAAAATCATTTATGCAAGCTCGTAACATATCTTCAAGTGTTTGAATTGTTCTTTCCGATTGTCCATCAGTCTGGGGATGATACGCGGTACTCAACAGGGCTTTAGTACCAAAATGTTTCTGAAAACTCTGCCAAAAATGCGAATTGAAACGACTGTCTCTATCAGAAATTATTGAAGTTGGCACTCCGTGTCGTCTCACTATTTCTCGGGTATAAATTTCAGCTAATTTTGACACTGGATAATCTTCTATGATTTGAATAAAATGAGCCGTCTTCGTTAATCTATCAACTATAACCCATATGGAATCATATCCCTGAGGAGTCCGAGGCAATTTGGTGATGAAATCCATAGTGATTTCATCCCATTTCTTCATTGGTACTGGCAAAGGTTGTACTGCTCCATACGGTTTCTGATGATTGGATTTCACTTGAAGACAGGTTATGCAATTCTCTACAAAACGCCCTATATCTCGCTTCATACCGAGCCACCAGTAATACGGCTTTAGAGTGTAATACATCTGTGTACTACATGGATGAACTGCATATCTGGTACAATGAGCATCCTCAAGCAACAGCTGTCTCGCTTCCCCATGTTTCGGAACCCAAACTCGCTCTTGAAAGGTTTTTATTCCTTGCGCGTTTTCCACTAATTTCTCCGCATAACCGATCATTCTTTCTTTCTTTAAATCATTAACCTCTCTCTGACATCTGCGTATCATCTCTGGCAATCGACTCACAACTCCCATTCGAGCCGATACAACTCGAATAGGCGGTTCTTTTCGACTCAGTGCATCTGCTACTACATTAGCTTTACCGGGATGGTAAAGTATTTCACAATCATAATCTTTTAATAAATCCATCCACCGTCTTTGTCTCATATTTAACTCCTTCTGATCAAACAAGTATTTCAAACTTTTGTGATCTGAGTAAATCTGGAACCATACGCCATAAAGATAGTGTCGCCACATCTTCAATGCAAAGACTATCGCTGCAAATTCTAAATCATGCACCGGATAAGCTTTCTAGTGTGGTTTGAGTTGTCGAGACGCATAAGCGATTACTCGTCCTTTTTGCATTAATACACACCCAAGACCGATTTGTGAAGCATCGGTAAAAAGGACAAAGTCTTCCACACCTTGAGGCAAAGCTAACACCGGAGCTTCGCATAACGCCCGTCTCAGTTTTTCAAAAGCTTCTTCTTGTGCTTCAGCCCAGATAAATTTCTTCGTCTTTCTAGTCAGCTTTGTTAAGGGCAACGCAATACTTGAAAATTTCTCAATAAATCGTCGGTAATAGTCAGCTAATCCCAAAAAGCTCCGAACTTCAGTCGGATTTTTGGGTGGTGCCCAACTCATCACTGCTTCTATCTTGGCAGAGTCCACTTTAACTCCTTCTCTATTTATTACATGACCAAGAAACTAGATCTCTTGCATCCAAAACTCGCACTTCGAAAATTTTGCATACAAAGTCTAGAAATTAATCAAGCTCAGTGAGAAAATTATCAAAGTTTAGAAATTAATCTAATAGTTATCAAAATTTCCACAATTTAAGTCACTGATCTCCATTTCAATGACTATCTCAGTCATTGAGTGTATTCAATCAAGCAACACAATCACATCAATAAGAAATTCTCAATCTTGTTTAATTCATGTTAATCGGTTATCTCAACCAAATTAAGATGTACAATAAGTCAATTTAGTTATAATCAAACTATTTGCAATGAATTATAACTACTCACCTGATGTCTGTTCAGTCCGTGGTCCACCCGTGCCTCGTATATCTCCTTCCCTCCTATGTGTTTCTGCTCAAAACAACATCATATATCATACTCCAACATTCTCAAAACAACTTAACCATATCTAACTCATTAGACCAAGAATTTATAGCTAACAAGATCACCATCGATGAACATTATACACTATAAGGTTCAAAACCTCCAATTTAGCGGTTTTTACTAAATCAACCGTTAAAACTCCACAACAATCACATCAAAGACTCCATATAACATATAATAACAACCTACTAACAACACATGATTTAATTCAAAGCATATATTTTTGGGTTCAAGAATCTAGGGTTTAAAACCCTAAAACCACAAATCACTAACCTCAAAGCTAAAATTTAGTCTCTTATAGACTTGCTACACAACTAATTGAACTCTAACTTCATAAATTTCGTAGGTGGTCCTCAAGACCAGCTAGAATCACTCAAACACAAGTATTCCACGGTTGAAACAAAGCCAAATTCAAGGGAAGTTACCTTTCAAGCTCCAAATGCAAATTCCTAGCTTCAATTCACGAATAGAAGGCCTTAATCTCGACTTACATGGGTAGAAATCGAGTTCTAGGGTTTGAGAGGAGTTTTGGGTCGGAATAGCCTTTTACCAAATGAAAGGAAATGTTGTAATTTAAAGTATCCTGCACCCGTAACCCGCCCCGGGCTGTCAAACCCGCCCCGGGTTTTGCTCGGACCCGACCCGGGTTATGAAACCCGCCCCGGGTTTTATTACGCAACATCTCATTTGATTTTTGGTGCAGCACGACCCGGCCTGGCTGACCCGACCCGGGTTCCTTTCGAACACGACCCGGGCTCACAAACTCGACCCGGGTCACACAACTTGACCCGGTTTGACTTTTTAAGCATTTACTTTGTTTCTTTTATCTATTTTAGCATCCTACTTCATATTAAATTAGTTTCTAAACATCATAACTCATATTTTTAACTCATCTTATCTCGTATAAGTATATATTTAACATAATTATTCTAAAATTTTAAAATTAAGGTATTACATCTTGACTTCTGGATTTGGTTTTATGTTCAATATAATCATTCGGTTTCAGTTAAATTGCATATTTTCGGTATTGTTTATGTTTGAATGTTATTTTGGATGGTTTGGATTGTTTATTTGCTTCTGATTTTTCTGGAATAACCATCTAGAATCAGTAAGTAAGTTTGGTTTTAAGTTTGAAGTAGTTTAGTTTAGTTAATGCTTGGTTTAGTTTTCGGTATTCGATTTTATTGGTTTTTGGGAAGTGAAGGAAACACCGCCAACTATAGCGTGACACTATAGTTGGTCATTCTGACACTATATATTAACCACCAAACTCCCACGGATCGACCCTTGCTGCTACTATACTAGTTTGAAGGTGAGGTTTTATTTCTATTTTTGACCGCATAAGGACCTAGGCGTGTCAAATTTTGGCGTCGTTGCTGGGGAGTTGTGCGCTTTAATATAAATTGTCAGTGGTTTGTTTTCTGATTTTTATTTTAGTTTTTGATTGTTTAGTTGATTTAGTAATTTGGTTTTTAGTTTTGACGGTCGTTTGCACTAGTGCATGCGTACCCGTCGGGGTGAGCAAACATCACATTTGTTATTTGATTCTGAGATTGAACGAACTGCGCGCAGAAACCGTGTGCGTAGGCGCTTAATCAACATGAGTCCCGATAGTTTAGTAGTAGAGGATATTACCAATGAGCCTACGGGCAAGGTATCGAGGGAAGCATCATTTATACCCCCAGTTTCATCTGAGTTTCATATAGGTAGTACCAATGCTAGTGGTGGTGCAGTTTCAGCCCCCATACCATCATGCACTCAGCCTTTGGTTCAACCTTTGAGTCAACCTGTTACAAACCCTTTGGGAAATCTCATATCCGCTGTAATGACTTAGGGAGCGCCGACCCGAGATGGGACCCCACGTTTGCGACAGCCGGTACCAGTTTCTCAATCACAACCCTTACAACAACAACCTCCCATCTATAAACCACAACAACCCTTTCAACTTATACCACCACAACCTCAAGCTCAATTACAACCACAACAACCACAGCCACAACAGTACCAATATCAGGACGGAGAGCCAATTTATGATGATGAATATGAAGGATGGATACCAAATCATCCTATGCAGCAGAATCAACAGTGGAACCGAGGTCGGGGACCTTCGAGATGATATCAACAACAATAGCAACAAGGGCAGCGACATTATAACGAGTTAGATGATGGTAATTTCGGTCCACCTTTGTACTTTGCTCAACCGATCGGGCAGTCGGTTGCATCACACTTCCAACCTCGGGAGTATGATGATGCATCGCCCATTTATTTTCCTGAAAATGATGATAGTCAGGTGGAGATAAGACCACAAATGTTAGGTGTCTTACCTGAATTTAGAGGATATAAGCAAGATGACCCTTACAATCATCTTTATGAGTTTTTGGCTATAGCTAACGCTAACATTCCTAGGAACACCAATAGGAATATTTTTAGATTAACGCTATTTCCTTTTACTTTAAAAGATAAAGCAAAGTATTGGTTCACATCTTTGCAACCTAATAGCATTACAAACTGGGAAAAACTTAAGGCGAAGTTTCTCCAAGAGTTTTACCCAGCCAGCAAGACGACGGAAATTAGGCGAGCTATTTAGGATTTTCAGCAGAAGCCGGGAGAGGCGTTTCATCATTCGAGCGATTAAAGGAGCTGATGCGGTCGTGTCCGCACCACGACATTTCACGATGGCAGCTTGTGAAATTATTCTTCGATGGGGTGGACGCGACAAATCAAGCTATGATCAACGCTTCATCTAGTGGGACTTTTATGTGGCAAGAACCAGACGACGCCTAGAGGTTTTTGGAGCAACTAAGTAATGGTTCTAAAGCAAACTTTTCTACAAGGAAACCAGTTAGCACCATAGCAGCAGTTGGGACCGACAATGAATGGAGAAAGGATGTGAACAAGAAGATAAGAGAATTGAATAGAAAGTTTGATAGGCTGATGGTAACCCTTCAAAATGGACCGCAAAATCTTCAACAACAAGGCAGCCAGCAAGGGCAAAGGCCCTACAACCAAGGGAGTCAGAACTACAACAATCAGAAGACATGTCTAAACTCTTTAAAGTGTTTTTGAGATATTCCTCCAGTTTAGAAGTGTCTTCCATCCGAAAGACATCCCATGAAGCACCTCCCTCTTCCATATCAGATCCATCAGTACCTGAAATATCATAATATCATACTGGTTATCAACTTCTTCAATAGCTTCTGGTAATTAACTATTGCTAACGGAATGCCCTTTAACACAAGAAAACATATAAACTACGAAAAGTCGCTTGTTTCATCAACATCGATATCACACATTCAAATGAGTTTCTTTTAACTTTAAATTCAACATGATTTTTACCAAGGTCCCCTTCTTGATTCTTCAAGTTAATAACTTGCTCAGAAGTAGCATCCTTTTATGTCGTTGAGAGTTGGGGGGACACGGTTGTAGTATGAGTCAACACATTCACCTGCATGTTGCCAGAAAATACAATAATGAATGAAAATTTATAAAAAACAAAACAGATTGGGTGTGCAAAATAGAGAATATATCTCTTAGAAATAAATATTTAGAAAGAACAACTCAATGTTCTTGACATTATTCAATATTCATACCTGGAAAGAACAACTCAATGTTCAGAACAAGCAAATAAACAAGTACTCTGTTGAACTAATCACCTTAGATAACCATATTCCAGATGCAAACTTGTTAATTGTTATGCTTATTTAGCTAATAATAAGAGTTGGTAAAATGGAAAATTAATTCCGGTTTTGAGAGGCATACCTGCAGTGTAAGGACAACCATAGGCATTCTTGGTCCCTACCAGATAATTATAAAAAATCAATGATGGTGAGGACCAAATTCAATAAGAAATCATCAAATCAACGAGAAATAAGCAACCAAATCAATTAACACTTAACTAGAAGCGTAAAAAAAACCAGAAATCAGTGGTCGAAGCAACCAAAATTAAAAAAACAGTACCAAGTGGTGGTGGTGGTTCACTTCTGCGTCGACGGTAAGTGTTGGTGTTGGTGGCCTGATGAGGGGTCGACGGACGAAGGTAGGTGGTGATGGTTATTCTGCATCGCCATCATAGAAAGGAGAAGCGGGCAACTAGGAATTTGAATGTGTGAAGTCGTGAACTCATCCTCGTGAAGTGAAAGTGGCGATCTGGAAGTCTTGTGTCTGCAACTGATTTTGAATCTAAGGTTTGACGACGATGGTGATGTAGTGAGAAAACAGGAATTAGACGGATTAGGGTTTTATTTGGGAACAAAGCGTAGAAGCAAGGAGAGGAGACTCGTTCCCGAATCTACAAAATTGAAGCATGAATGCATGATTTGTAATACATAAGAATCAAGTTTGGGTGCGAGAAGATCTAGATTTTATGACTCAGAGATGATTCAATTTTAAGTGGGTTTGCGATTTACCTATTCAAGTCGTTGACGAAGAGCAGTTTTGAATTGTCGTACTCCACGCCCACTTGAATTACGATCCAAATCATGTGCAACCACAAAAGCATGGAAACGGCCTGCTCACAGAAATCGAATTAAACAAGGGTTACGGATTAGAACACGAAAACAGACATAAAAATTAGAAATTGAGTGCAAGAAAACAGGGGATGCTTACATAAACCTAAATAATTTATGACGATTTGGAAAACATAATCATCATCTAAATTTGTTTGAATGGTGATGGCATTGAGTGAGCGAGAACAGAAGGCAGAACCGATGTTCGGTGGTGTGATGTCGGCGTGAAGGTGAATTGCAAGTGGATTTGAGAATTGTGAAAAAAACGTGAATCCAATTTAGGGTGATGTTGGTACCGAGAGGCGTATAGGTCAAAGTGGGAAAATAAAATCAATTAAGTGGGAAATTCAATTTAGTTTAAAATATTAGTCAATTTGAGAGGGAAATCTCAATTTATTTCATATTTTCAGTAAAATTAAGTGGGAAATCAATTTATTTTAAATTTTGGTAAAATTAAATGGAAGAAAACAAAAAATATAAGCTTTTAACAAATTATAAATATTTATTATTATTTATTATATTAATTATTTTATGATTTTTAATAAAAATCAAATAATCAGTTAATTATTTATTTATATGAAATATCATATTTAATAGATAATTAAATGGTATTTATTAGATAATTAAAACTTAGGGCTAATCTTATGGTTTAGAGCTTATGGATTAGGGATTAAGTCATAACCCTGTGACACAAGCTATAAGTCATAGCCATAAGTCATATGTCTAACCCCGAGTCCTAAGTTGTAAACTTTAATCCATAATGTCAAAGACTTAATTTAGCAGCCCTAATTCCTAAACCATAAGACATAAGCAGTAAGCAGTAAGCAGTAAGCAGTAAGCAGTAAGCAGTAAGCAGTAAGCAGTAAGCAGTAAGCAGTAAGCAGTAAGCAGTAAGCAGTAAGCAGTAAGCAGTAAGCAGTAAGCAGTAAGCAGTAAGCACTAAGCACTAAGCACTAAGCACTAAGCACTAAGCTCTAAGCCCTAAGTTGTAAGCCTTACGCTTTAACCTATACATCATAACGCTTAAGCCCTAAGCCATGACTCATTATCCATAAGTCATAAGCTTCAAGGCCTAAGCTATAAATCATAAGCAATAAGTTATTGCTCGTAAGTCATCAGTCAGTAGCCCTCACCCTTAAACCATAATCCCTACGCACTAAGCCCTAATCCATAAGCACTAAACCATAAGCAATAATCCCTAAGTCATAAGCCTTAAACCATAAGCCATGATTATTAAAACCTAAGTCATGGGCCTTAAGCCTTAAGCCTTGTGCCTCAAGCCTCAAGCCTCAAGCCTCCAGCCTCCAGCCTCCAGCCTCCAGCCTCCAGCCTCCAGCCTCCAGCCTCCAGCCTCCAGCCCCAATCCCTATGCCGTAAGTCTTAAGCCTTAAGCCTTAAGCCCTAAGCGTAAAGCTTTAAGCCTTTAAACCTTGAGCCATGAGCCTTGACCCTTGACCATTGACCCTTGAGTGTTAGACCCTAAGCCCTAAGTCCTAAGCTCTAAGCCCTAAACCTTAAGCCTTAAGCCTCAAGCCCTAACCATGACTATACTGCGTAAGTCATAATTCATAAGCCAAAATCCATACTACACAAGTCATACTCCATAAGGCCTAAGCCTTAAGCCTTAAGCCCCAAGCCTCAATCCTCAAGCCTCAAACCTTAATACTTAAGCCTAGCCTTGAGTCTTGAGCCTTAAGTCGTAGGCCCTAAGCCCTAAGCTCTAACCCATAATCCATAACCCATAACCATTAACACTTAACCATAACGCATAACCCTTAAGCCCTAAAACATAAAACATAACCATAAATCCATAAGCCATAAGCCCTAAACAATAAGCCCAACGCCACATGCCACAAGTTAAAAGGCATAAGTATTGAGCCTTAAGCCTTCAGTCCTAAACCCTTAGCCCTAAGCCATATGGCATGAGCCTTAAGCTCTAAGCCACAAGCTATAATCTTTAAGAAACATGACATAAGCCATAATAGATCAATTATAATCCCAATGACATAAACCATCAACCATAAGCTATTAGCTATAAGCCATTAACCATAATCCAAATGTCATGACCCATAAGCTATAGCCCATTAACTCTAATTCCTAACCCTAAGCCACAAGACCAAAGCCCTAGGCTCTAATAATTAATCCCCAAACTATGGCCCATAAGTCATGAAGCCTAAGCTACAAGCCATAAGGCCTAAGACCTAAGGCTCATACCTTATACGTATTAAGCATAAGCCATGAGCTCTGAACGCTAAACCATTAGCCATAATCTATACACCATAATGCACAATTCATGAGTAGATAGTCATAATCTACATGACTTATGCCCAACCACCTAATCCCTAACCCATGTCATATAAGCCTTAAACCCTAATACGCAAGCAATAAGCCACAAGACATATGTCTTAACCCTTAAATCTTAATCATTAAACATTACACCCCTTAGCCATATGTCATACGCCCTAAGCCTCAATCCATAAGCTTTAAACCCTAAGACATAAATCCTAAGCCTCAAGCCCTAATCCATAAGTCATAAATCATAATCCACAAGCCATAAGCTACAAGTCATAAGCCATAAGTCATAAGCCATAAACTATAAGCCATTATCCATAAGTAATACGTGGAAACGTTTAAATACCAAGCCATTGAAAACTACGCCGTTTTAAATCAAAATATAGTTAAACACTTTAGTTTTGTTTAAATTTGAATTTGTATTTACACAATTCATTATCTTCTTTAAGATGTCATGATCTTCAATATGAAATTTTACTTTATTTATGGAAGGCATAGATAATCACTTCATTCATACTAATTGGGAACAAATTTTATAATTCGCTTTTGGATATTACATGGAATATAAAAGGATAATATGAGATAAATTATGCATCGTCCACTTAATTAAACTTCCAAGTACTCCAATAACCAATTTAAATACATGAATACCGAAGTACAAGCTCTAAATCGTAGGTATTGAGGTTTAAAAATAATAGTAAGAGTTCATTGCAAATGAAACATATTGTACATTCGACTTAATCCACACATACAAGTGTCACACCTAACTTTAGAATTGCATTTCCCCCTAATTATTTTGATTGCTTTACTCTTAAGATTTGATTCCTGCCACTTGAATTTAATTTTCCCCAAGTATATTGTTATCTTTCCCTATAATTTCATTACCGCCTCATCAAAATTAGTTTTCCCCATACTTTCAAATTTACCTTGGTCTTCATCAAATTCAACTCACCTTAAGACGAGAGGGTGTGGCTCGGTAAGGAGCGTGGTTTCGAGCTTTATGTTTAGGGCTTAGGGTTTATGCTTATACCTTAGGGCTTTGTGCTTCAAACGTAGGTACGGAAGTGCACATTTTGTATCAGTTTAACTTGATACTGGTATGACCAAAATAACAGAGGTCAAAGGGGTTGCGTCTCATTACGGGGCCCTAAGGGCAATGCCCCTAATGAGGTATTCATAATCTAATATATTAATTTTATAGAATATTCATTATCTAATATACCATATACATGTATATTAGTAGATATACAAATATATTTAATTAAAATTGTATTTTCCTATGTATTTTCCCAAAATAATTTCCCTCCGGTCATTTTGCCCAAAATTTCGATTTCCCTCCCTATGAATGTCATTCCTTTAAAAGTTGAATCCATCCCAAACCTTTCAAAATTTCAATTATCATTCTCAAATTTTCAAGAGTTTCACCTCGATCAATTATCATTCTCAAATTTTAAAAGTTGAATCCCCCCAAACCTTTTAAAAGTTGAATCCCTCCCTTTGAACTGAAATTTATGGGATTCGGAGACCATGTGCAAGTCCAAACTCCAAACTCCAAACTCCAAAAAATCCCTAACTCCCATTTGCGTGTATTCCCATTTTCAACTCCGTTATCTCTCATTTAACAAAGAACGTCTTCCCCCTTCCTACCCTCGCAGTCGTTTTCTGGCCGTTGCCAAAAACCTAGGTACTCGATAATGGCGTCGAAATTTGGGATGCCCGGCGGCATACCGGAACGGCGTGTCCGGCCAGTTTGGGACGCAATCGACTCTTGACAGTTCAAAAATGCACTCAAGCTCTCTACGACTTTGCTCTCCAAATATCCCAACTCTTCATACGCTCTCGTAAGTCTACTGTCTAATTTCGTTCCTTGTTGTGTGGATTTCAATCAAGATGAATTCTTTAATACCCTACAGTATTTTCATAAGAAAATAATTGTTCTGATTTAAGTGGCTGATCTTGCACTCAAGCTATCAATGGTTTGGCTGTTCTCTCTTAAGAGTTCATGATTTGCCAGGACTCATTCATTGCTTTTCATACTAGTATTACGACTTCTTACATTCTGTTAATGAATGTAGCTTCATGATAATTCGATGCTTTTCATCATTGGGTTCTTCAATTTATCACAATGTCCTGTATTGGCTCTTGTACACGGTAGAGCAGTAGATGTCACACACCGATCCTTGGCGGAATCGATCAAGGCGTGATATATTGTTCAAAGTCTCATGACAACTATGTTATAATATGATTAGATTCAATTAAGTACTAAGTAGGCAAACAAGATCCACAACATACAAATACAAATTCAAATACAAACAACATTTATTACATCAAATTTAAATAGTCTTGTGGGTTTCTAAGGTATACCCTACTTTTCATCAACTTCATTCTTCAAATCTGCATCATGGGTAAAAACAAGTCAACTACGAGAGTTGGTGAGTAATCTAGTTTTATTAAAGAAAATTGTGAGTTTGAATAATTTGAAATTTGTTTTCTTTTGAAGTTGGCAAGCAAGTGTTATTGAGATAACAGTTTATAAATCAAAAATTGATTAACAAATGATAACAACAACAATAAGTCCTCACCCTATATATACATATATATGTATATATAGGATGGAGCATCTAATCATCATACACACTCAACCACGTGCAATCAATCACCTTAGCGTCCCAAGGCGGGGTGGTCAACCCAATAGCGCTATTATTATCCATAACGTACCTCAAGAATACGGGCATAGTCATGGAGATTAGACTAAAAATGATAATGCACTACAAGTACATGTAGCGTAAACAAACAATAATTATACAAATAATGATTCAAGTATAAATGTTCCAACAATGTCTCAATGGTGAAAAAAATAATAAAATGAAGTTGGAACATATTAAAACCACATGATACACCCCAAAAGTATTGAAAATTATAAAATATGGGGTAGATTACTCACTTTAGTCCAAACGGAATACGCGTGTCGTACGAAAGACGGCTCGGGTCAAAATGACGTAGAACCTAATATAATTAATAGTTTTGGCTTAGGAATCGATAAACGGAAATATAGTATTAATAAAAATAATTAGACATATATTCTTATATTAGATGCATTAACAATAATCCAAATTTTGTTTTGAATATTAATGTATTCATATGTTAAATGAATTTTAAATTGAATTAATTACTTTGCTTAATTAATTTATATTTTCACTTTAGGCAAGATTTTAATAATTTCTTATTAAAATAATAACTAGTCAAATTATAAGTATTTATAGATTTTATATATTATAAACAATTATTTATATGAAATAATCATTAAAAATGCATTTTTACATGCTTAGATATTTAGGAAAATGGTTTTAAATACTAAACAGTAATGAAACATTCTGAAATTATCAGAAAATAATTATTTCATAAACTAGTAATTACTGTAAAATTTTCATATTTTTATTAACTGCTTTAGTATTTATTTAGTATTTTAATAATTAAACCACAACAAATTTCAGGAAAAATAATAAATGATTCCCAAAAATTCTGGAAACTTAACCATAGTTTTATAACATTATATTGAGCCTACTGTAAATATTTTGGATATTTTGGACAATGGGAAGTATTTATTATGTTTTTCATTATTAACTAATCAATAAAATCATAAATAATAGTAAACTATTAAGGAAAATTCATTAAACTTTTTATCTATGATTAATATGTCATATATGATATTGTGACAAGGGTTTATAATTTTCGGACTTGTATAGCTATTTATTAACAATTTAACCCATTAAACAATCATTAAATTTGGAAAAATCAGAAAACATTCTTACAAAAATCTGTAAATTTTTTCATGGGGTCTTTATAATGTTATTAAGGTTCTAAAAATATAAAATCGTGTTTTTGACATACATAACTATATTTTTCTATTTATTTAGCTTCAACAAAATAAAATACAAAATAACCATAAAACTGTAATATAAATGCATGAAACTTCATAAATTATGTTTTCTCAGTTTATGGCTCATCCCATAAGTTTCTCAGAATTTATTGAATACAAAAAGTATTTTATATGAATTATTGCCTTATTTTAGTGCAATAATTATAATAATTCGATAAAAATGAGTTAATTTCTGAAAATTTCCAGAACCTCTTATTTTATTAATGGGATTCTGAGAAAAATCAGGTTTATACATAAAATTAGTTTTAGATATTTTGGTGGATTTAATTTGTTTCATGTATGAATTTGAAACTTTTAACAACATACCTTGAGGAATGCTTCAAGAGGGATGGAGATTTGAGTATGAGGGATTGTTCTTGGCTGGAAAATGAAGCTTTCTTGGAGAAATTTCGAGATTGAGAGTGAGAGAAAGAATAGAGAGGGTTTGAGTGGTGATGAGAATAATGTGGTGAGAGGAAAAGGAAAGGAAAGATGATGGGAGGTGTGAGTGGGAGACCATGGGAATATCTTTTGACTTTTGGTGGTCTTCATAATTTTCCACTAGCACAAGCATCTTAAGAGTTTTATAAAATTTAATGTAGTGTTTATAAAAATAGAGTTTTATAAAAAAATAGGTTATTATTTGATTATAACAATCTACTTTGATTTGAAGTTTAATTATAGCATTCAAGTTTGATTCTTTTAATTTAGTTAGAGAATTATACTTTTATTTGATTATAATATGGTATCATAATTTAATTTGATTATAGTTATAACATTATACTATGCTATATTGCTATTAACATCAATTTATAACGTAGTGTATGAGTTTTGATCCTATTAGCGTCAAGTAATCTCGATTAGGGTTTATTAGATTTCCAATTGGGTTGGGTTGACCCGAATCCATTTTAGGCGGATGTCACAGTCTCCCCTACTTTAGGAAATTTCGTCCCGAAATTTAATAAGAAAGTACCTTAAGAGAAAAGATACGGGTATTTGGTACGCATATGATCCTCACGCTCCCATGTATACTCGGGTCCACGTGCCGACTGCCACCTGTCCTTGACCAGGGGAATGTGACTTCTTTTGAGTTGCTTTTCCTTCCGGTCGGCAATTTCCAAGGGTTTCTCGATAAATTGCATTGTCTCGTCAATTTGGATATCCTCGAGAGGAACATGAAGGTTCTCGTCTGCTAAACACTTTTTGAGGTTAGCTATATGAAATAGTGGGTGAACTTTCTGAAGCTCTGTTGGTAGATCCAACTCATAGGCTACTGGTCCGATCCTTTTCAGGATCTTAAACCGGCCTACGTAGCGTGGTGCCAATTTACCCTTGCGTCCAAATCGAACCACACCTTTCCATGGGGACACTTTTAACATGACCATGTCACCCACGATAAATTCAAGCGGTTTGCGTCGCTTGTCGGCATTACTCTTTTGTCGGCTACGAGCTGTGAGAAGGTTATTGCGAATCTGAGTGATTTTGTCGGTTGTTTCCTGGATAAGCTCAGGACCAACGATTGGAGAATCCACTGTTGCGCGAATTACGTGAGACTCCCCAATTTCATGCCAGCAAATAGGAGATCGGCATTTACGGCCATACAATGCCTCAAATGGTGGCATCCCGATGCTTGAATGATAACTGTTATTATAGGAGAATTCCACCAACGGTAAATGAGAGTCCCATTTTCCTCCGAAATCTAAGACACACGCCCTCAACATATCTTCGAGTGTTTGAATTGTCCTCTCAGATTGACCATCGGTCTGAGGATGATAGGCGGTACAGTATGTATGTATGTATGTATGTATGTATATGTATGTATGTATGTGTATGTATGTATGTATGTATGTATGTATGTCTGTGTATGTATGTTTGTAATGTCATTTTATAGCTGATACGCATAAGAGGAATAAAATATGCAAGATACAGGTGGACCACGAGCTGTATATACGCCATGTGGGTAGGTTCTAATCCATTATTATGATATTATTTAATTAAATGTTTTTTGAATTATTTCCACTTTCCGGAGATAAATTTTTTTTTATAAAGAGTCTTTTCGTTTTCCCTGTCCTTATCGGAGTTAAGCAGTGAATGTTGAAAAAATAGCACTTTGGGTAGTCGAAAGGTTTTTAAAAGTCTTTTCGTTTTCCTGTCTTTATCAAGTTAAGCAGTTAATGTTGAAAAAATAGCACCTAGGGTAATCGAAAGGTTTTTAAAAGTCTTTTCGTTTTCCTGTCTTTATCAAGTTAAGCAGTTAATGTTGAAAAAATAGCACCTAGGGTAATCGAAAGGTTTTTAAAAGTCTTTTCGTTTTCCTGTCCTTATCAAGTTAGGCAGTTAATGTTGAAAAAATAGCACCTAGGGTAATCGAAAGGTTTTTAAAAGTCTTTTCGTTTTCCTGTCCCTATCAAGTTAAGCAGTTAATGTTGAAAAAATAGCACCTAGGGTAATCGAAAGGTTTTTAAAAGTCTTTTCGTTTTCCTCCGATGAATATAATCTCAGAAGATCTAGGGCCTTCATCTTTGGGCTTTGCTTATGAGCAATCTCAAAACTTACTTCCAGGTTGAATTCTAGTACTTTTATGTCAGTTTGGTTTTTATCATCTAACATTTGTTTTTTTTTTTTTGTTTTTTTTAAAGCTCCACTAATGGATAGTTTAACGGATTACAATCCATTCATGGACGAGCACTTAACGAACAGTGAGATTATCCCCATGAATCAAGGATTCATGGCTAGCATACAGAATCACAATCAACTACAGGTGATTCATAACGACAGTGTTGGAATGAATCCTGAGTTTGAGGGAGGTTTTCAATACCAGAATCACCTTCAGATGATTCAAAGAAATCTAGAGGGATTTCAAAACCCTGGGTTCATAGCTGAAAATCAACAGTTACTGCCGACGTCAGATACTAATGTTATTGCACCAAAGTTTATCTTTGGTCAGGATCATGCTCAATTGATCCAGAATGACAATAGCACAACCGGATTTGATTCTTTGAGTCCAAGAACCACAGTAGTTGGCAGTGGAAGTGGTTCTAGACAGCCATTAAGTAAGGAAGCAATAACTCAGCACTTTAACAAGCCTCTTTTGGAAGCTGCAAAGGAACTCAATGTTGGATCAACCCAGTTGAAGAATCGTTGTAGGGAGTTAGGCATACCAAAATGGCCTCGAAGACAGCTTAAGAGTCTAGAAACTCTTATTAACAATACTCAGGTTAAAAATTGCATTTTTTTTTTCAAAATTTTAGTACCATGAGATTGTATTGACTGAAGGTATTTATGTAACAGGAATTGAATAATATTGCTAATGAAGCAGAAGTAATACTTGGTATAGAAAATGAGAAAAAAGCAATATTCGAGGGTTCCAGTTCGAAGATGACTGATACCACAAAGAAATTTAGGCAAGCTGTCTTTAGAGATGTTTACAGGAAACGAAAGGCCGAGGAGATGGAGGAAACTTCATCAGGGACCCATGCACAGCAGCAATCTTTGCCATCCGGTTCTGCTATAGATGTTGATTTACTTGGGCATGTAAATGATGAAGGCTCACATCCTATAATAGAAACTATGGTTATTCCTATTCTTCAGGAAGGTCCAAGTCAAGTACTTTTTGATGAAGATTGGAGTTTCTTAGATCAGGAAGATATGAATCTTGATTTACTTGAGAATGTAAATGATGAAATTTCACATCCTTTGATAGAAGGTATGACCATTCCTATTCTTCAGGAAGGTCCAAGTCAAGTACCTTCTAATTCTGATATGAGTGGTTTTAACCCTGACTTTCTCAAGATCATAAGTGAAGAGAAAACAGAAGACTTAACAGGTGAGATAGCCTGCTTTCGGCGTTCAGATTGAATTCCAACATTAGTCTAATGAAACCGTTGGTACCGTTCCTGTTTCCGTTTATGCCATTAATGCTAATGTTTGTCATGGCGGCTGCCACAACGACATGAAATATAATGGTGTCCACCAGTGGAGTCATCGGTCGATCTGTTGATGGTGTGATGGTATGTTGGTTACTTTGACAAGGTGGCATTCTTGTGCTATTGAGATTAAAGATGGAATGATTGTAGGTTTTCGATAATAGTTATTGGTCAGATATTATCGACCGTGTAAGGGTAGGGGTATAACATGTACATAAAATGTCTAGATGTATGGTTCTATAGTATTATAAAATACTCCTATAGTATTTTAGATTTGTATTCTGTTTTAGAGTTTATTTGTATATGGTTATTGATAAATTTTTAGACTTGTTGTTCACTACAATTATTCCTAAACACATGTTAGTCATACCTTGGACCAATAGAGTTGATCAGGCTCTATTTATCCTAGATATGATTACATAACTATCTAGGCCTACTCGTAGTGTTCAACTCATCTTATTACTCTTGTATTGTTTTGGTTATGACACTGTTCTAGTATGTATGTACTTGTACTTATACTTTATAAAAATATCATTGTATTGGGCACCTTCTGGGCTTTCCATGGGTATTAAATGTGAATCATGTAGCATTTGCGTGGGCCCCCATAATACTAAGTTTTCACATGTTTTCCCACTTCTAGGACCATTAGGGAACTTAATAGTCCAATGAGTTGGCCATTTTAGAGTGTATCCTTTCGGATACGTTTGATAAGGTCGGGTATTTTGATGGCTCAAAAGTAATGTGAATGACGCGCTTTGGCCTATAGGTTTGGGAACTCTCGCCTTTGGTCCCCAGGTAAGCAAACTGGTCCCTCGGTTGATTGGGATGTATACGAATGCTTACCTAGTCAGGACTTTCGGGCTACCGGCACCTCCCCCTTCCAGTTACTACGCGTCCATTACTATGATCCTACCCAACTAGAGTGGATGACTTGGAATTTCCTATGAGTTCTAAGGATTATATACGTATAATCTTTTTTTTTTTTTTTTGAAACCACTTGAGTATGTGTGTGATTTTCAGAGAAAGAAGAGAAAATTTACAAGTGTAGGCACACATATAAGTGTCATGAGTAATACGTAAGCACATAAGGGAGCAATTAGCACACAAAGGTATTCCTAGAATTTTCTAAGTGCGAATTGCATGCAGTTGTGTGTGCATTTTATAAACTAGCATACGAGAGGACCCTAGAGGCTATAGACTAGGTCAAGGCAATTAACCTAATTCCCTATAGTCAAGGGCTCTGATACCAATCTGTCACACACCGATCCTTGGCGGAATCGATTAAGGCGTGATATATTGTTCAAAGTCTCATGACAACTATGTTATAATATGATTAGATTCAATTAAGTACTAAGTAGGCAAACAAGATCCACAACATACAAATACAAATTCAAATACAAACAACATTTATTACATCAAATTTAAATAGTCTTGTGGGTTTCTAAGGTATACCCTACTTTTCATCAACTTCATTCTTCAAATCTGCATCATGGGTAAAAACAAGTCAACTACGAGAGTTGGTGAGTAATCTAGTTTTATTAAAGAAAATTGTGAGTTTGAATAATTTGAAATTTGTTTTCTTTTGAAGTTGGCAAGCAAGTGTTATTGAGATAACAGTTTATAAATCAAAAATTGATTAACAAATGATAACAACAACAATAAGTCCTCACCCTATATATACATATATATGTATATATAGGATGGAGCATCTAATCATCATACACACTCAACCACGTGCAATCAATCACCTTAGCGTCCCAAGGCGGGGTGGTCAACCCAATAGCGCTATTATTGTCCATAACGTACCTCAAGAATACGGGCATAGTCATGGAGATTAGACTAAAAATGATAATGCACTACAAGTACATGTAGCGTAAACAAACAATAATTATACAAATAATGATTCAAGTATAAATGTTCCAACAATGTCTCAATGGTGAAAAAAATAATAAAATGAAGTTGGAACATATTAAAACCACATGATACACCCCAAAAGTATTGAAAATTATAAAATATGGGGTAGATTACTCACTTTAGTCCAAACGGAATACGCGTGTCGTACGAAAGACGGCTCGGGTCAAAATGACGTAGAACCTAATATAATTAATAGTTTTGGCTTAGGAATCGATAAACGGGAATATAGTATTAATAAAAATAATTAGACATATATTCTTATATTAGATGCATTAACAATAATCCAAATTTTGTTTTGAATATTAATGTATTCATATGTTAAATGAATTTTAAATTGAATTAATTACTTTGCTTAATTAATTTATATTTTCACTTTAGGCAAGATTTTAATAATTTCTTATTAAAATAATAACTAGTCAAATTATAAGTATTTATAGATTTTATATATTATAAACAATTATTTATATGAAATAATCATTAAAAATGCATTTTTACATGCTTAGATATTTAGGAAAATGGTTTTAAATACTAAACAGTAATGAAACATTCTGAAATTATCAGAAAATAATTATTTCATAAACTAGTAATTACTGTAAAATTTTCATATTTTTCTTAACTGCTTTAGTATTTATTTAGTATTTTAATAATTAAACCACAACAAATTTCGGGAAAAATAATAAATGATTCCCAAAAATTCTGTAAACTTAACCATAGTTTTATAACATTATATTGAGCCTACTGTAAATATTTTGGATATTTTGGACAATGGGAAGTATTTATTATGTGTTTCATTATTAACTAATCAATAAAATCATAAATAATAGTAAACTATTAAGGAAAATTCATTAAACTTTTTATCTATGATAAATATGTCATATATGATATTGTGACAAGGGTTTATAATTTTCGGACTTGTATAGCTATTTATTAACAATTTAACCCATTAAACAATCATTAAATTTGGAAAAATAAGAAAACATTCTTACAAAAATCTGTAAATTTTTTCATGGGGTCTTTATAATGTTATTAAGGTTCTAAAAATATAAAATCGTGTTTTTGACATACATAACTATATGTTTCTATTTATTTAGCTTCAACAAAATAAAATACAAAATAACCATAAAACTGTAATATAAATGCATGAAACTTCATAAATTATGTTTTCTCAGTTTATGGCTCATCCCATAATTTGCTCAGAATTTATTGAATACAAAAAGTATTTTATATGAATTATTGCCCTATTTTAGTGCAATAATTATAATAATTCGATAAAAATGAGTTAATTTCTAAAAATTTCCAGAACTTCTTATTTTATTAATGGGATTCTGAGAAAAATCAGGTTTATACATAAAATTAGTTTTAGATATTTTGGTGGATTTAATTTGTTTCATGTATGAATTTGAAACTTTTAACAACATACCTTGAGGAATGCTTCAAGAGGGATGAAGATTTGAGTATGAGGGATTGTTCTTGGCTGGAAAATGAAGCTTTCTTGGAGAAATTTCGAGATTGAGAGTGAGAGAAAGAATAGAGAGGGTTTGAGTGGTGATGAAAATAATGTGGTGAGAGGAAAAGGAAAGGAAAGATGATGGGAGGTGTGAGTGGGAGACCATGAGAATATCTTTTGACTTTTGGTGGTCTTCATAATTTTCCACTAGCACAAGCATCTTAAGAGTTTTATAAAATTTAATGTAGTGTTTATAAAAATAGAGTTTTATAAAAAAATAGGTTATTATTTGATTATAACAATCTACTTTGATTTGAAGTTTAATTATAGCATTCAAGTTTGATTCTTTTAATTTAGTTAGAGAATTATACTTTTATTTGATTATAATATGGTATCATAATTTAATTTGATTATAGTTATAACATTATACTATGCTATATTGCTATTAACATCAATTTATAACGTAGTGTATGAGTTTTGATCCTATTAGCGTCAAGTAATCTCGATTAGGGTTTATTAGATTTCCAATTGGGTTGGGTTGACCCGAATCCATTTTAGGCGGATGTCACAGTAGACTTGTATAAAAGTTGAAGACTTAATGTCATAAGGTGTATAAATGAGCCATCTTTAAGGCTTATTTGCTCCATAATCCACCCTTGATACATTAAATTTCAGATTTTTAAATAGCAAGTATAAAAATTTAAGACTCTTTCATATGCAATAAAGCTAAGAAAACATGCAAAGGTCATGTCCTAAAGAAGTGTTATTCTTTATAATGTAATGTAGGCACTTGAGGCTCTCATATTGGAAAGAATATGTGAATTGGAGGAAGCACTATCTGTCTGCATCAATGCTAAAGACCTTTTGTATAAGAATGATTTGATCTTGATTGATGATCTCACACTAAGCACATTGCAGATTGTTTTTCAACGTCATCGTTAGTATTTCTAAACTTGCTCCATTTATGTATTTTCTTACAATCCTTTCCAAGTTACATACTTATATATCTTCTATTTACATTATCAGTGGACATGGCTACCAGTTGTTATGAGTATGCATGCAGAAAATTTCCAAACAATTTGGAACTGATGATGGGACTCTTCAATTGTTATGTTCGTGAATATTCCTTTGTGAAGCAATAACAGGTTGATTGTATCCTGAAATCTTTTGTCATATTTATAGTTTTTTGTTTTTGTCATATTTATTATCCCCCCTCCCCCTTTTGCTTTTGTAGATAGCCATTAAATTGTATAAAATTGCTGGTGAAGAGAGGTTTTTGCTGTGGGCAGTTAGCATTCAGTTACATGTATTTTGTGGGAATGGAGGAGAGAAATTGTAGCATTTAGTCACTATATGGCTAATGATCTGCAGTTTCGTGTCTGAATTGAAGACCACTTCACTATGTGATTATTCTAATATATTATTTTTCGTAG
The DNA here is from genome assembly GCA_023525715.1 of Cichorium intybus. Lineage (NCBI taxonomy): Eukaryota > Viridiplantae > Streptophyta > Magnoliopsida > Asterales > Asteraceae > Cichorium > Cichorium intybus. The sequence continues at coordinate 60,212,680 of CM042015.1, forward strand.
TATTTTAATGAATGTGAATTTTATATTGTTTATCTTTTTAGCTCTAAATTTATGGTGCATTGAACAATTGTATGGCGAAATCATCGGGTAAGCAAAACCGACTTCATCACTTTCCTAACACTTCTCTCTATATGTACAAGCTTATGAAATTGGAAATTTAGGAAAGAATGATTTACAAGTAGCTCATTACAACCCAAAATGTCTATCAAGATTATATATTTGAAAGAACTATATGTTCACTACATTCAATTCACAATTTTTGTATAATGAAACAATGCAGGGAACTCTGAAGTTTGCGAGTGGCAATGATGAAAATACAGATGCTTATATGATTGAGGTTTATGAAGATATTTTGTATTTGAAAAACAATAGTTTTGATAAATTTGAAATGTTTACTTTGTATTGGATATATACCATATTATGCTATGTAATGGATAATTGTCTTTATATATGATTTTTTATTTTGTATTATGACATTAAATGTGTGATTTAATTTGAATATTAGTAAATAAAAAAAAATATATCTTTATAGAATTGTAAAATCAATACATATAAATTCATGTGCTTCAATAATAAAATGTATATATTTGTTTCTCAATAGAAATATATTGTCATTTTCAATTCACAATGTTAATACTATATATAAGTTTAGACACATATGATAAACTCTATCGTGACCATATAACAGTTATACTCATAATGTTTATATTTTATCATGACAATTGTTTATTTTTAGACACATATAAATAAGTAAAACATGACGATATAATGATTATAGTTACTTGTTTTTTGTTTTCCTTTACTAAGTGGCTAACCCTATGGACCCAGAAAATCATTTATGTAGCCAAATCATTTCATTCCTTATTACCACTTATATTATATATATAATTTTAGACACATATAATCAAAAAAAAAAAATATGTGGCCGTTGGTCATATGTGGCCACATTGTTTGATTGTGGGTCGCAAAATGTTAAATGTTGATGTTAAATCGTTATGAACGATTACGATCTAGACAACAATGCTCACACATATTTCTGTAAAATGTAGCTAAAACTAGTCTAAAATTTTTTACGTGACCTTTAGTCACGCAAAAAATTGAAAGTGTGACAGGTTTGTGTAATCATAATACCAATGGAAACCTTTAAAGTTTAATGCTATTGCTGGTATTGTGTATGGGAAAAAATTGTTTTGGCTACTATTTTATGCTCTAAACGCATATGTTCAAATGAATGTGCTACTGTTTGTGGTTTTGCATAAAAAATAGCATTAATTGCCATTGTCGGGACTCGAACGTGATCTCTGTACATGTATTGGGGTATAATTTTCCTCCTAACCATCTAGACAAGTAAACCTTTATTAAATCTGGACTTTTAATTATATATATACAATTTAACCAATTCGAAGTTATGTGAATAACTCACCATTGTATAATTACATATATGTAGACTACCCATTAATCACCATTGCATACCTACATAAGCATTTCTAATTTTTATGATGACCATTTTTTACCTTTGGACAGAACATAACACAAAACACATGGCAATTACATATCGATGGTCACACTTTCAATGAACATAAAATATGTAGACTACCCAAACAATGGTTTTCTTATTCAACTTTATTTACCTATGGACACGCTTTTTAATTCTACGCTCACCAAATCCTACATACAGTCAGACATATTTAAAATTTCCAATACAATTGATCATATTTTGACACATGTAATAAAAATGCATATGACAATAAACCACTTAAACCGACTTCTTTTCTTACTTTTACTATGTAACCAATAAACAACATCCTATAGACACACGACTATTTTATGTGGCCATATTTGTTATCTTTTGGACTCATTAGATTTAATGTGTCCAAGATGGCACAATCACACAGACACATGTAGAATTTCCTCATGTCACCGTTGCATACCTACATAAACATTTTTAATTTTTATGATGACCATTTTTTACCTTTGGACATAACATAACACAAAACACATGGCAATTACATATCGATGGTCACGCTTTCAATGAACATAAAATATGTAGACTACCCATTAATCACCATTGCATACCTACATAAACATTTTTAATTTTTATGATGACCATTTTTTACCTCTGGACATAACATAACACAAAGCACATGGCAATTACATATCGATGGTCACACTTTCAATGAACATCAAATATGTAGACTATCCAAAAAATGGTTTTCTTATTCAACTATATTTACCTATGGACACACTTTTTAATTCTACGCTCACCAAATCCTACATATAGTCACACGTATTTAAATTTTCCAATACAATTGATCATATTTTAACACATGTAATAAAAATGCATATGACAATAAACCACTTAAACCGACTTCTTTTCTTACTTTTAATATGTAACCAATAAACACCATCCCATGGACACACGACTATTTTATGTGGCCATATTTGTTATCGTTTTGGACATATTATATTTGATGTGGCCATATTTGTTATCTTTTTGGACACATTAGATTTCATGTGTCCAATATGGCACAATCACATAGTCACATGTACAATTTCCTTATGTGACCATTAGGTATCTATAATCTCTAATAAAATAAATATCACATTCTTAAAACGGTAAATGTGGGTGATTGTATCATTTGGTCACATTGAAGTCCAGTGTCACGAATAAGTGTCACATTTTTGTAAACAAGTGTGGTCATTGTTTTGTTTCTCCATAAAATGGTCACACAAACTAATTTAGATGTATCCATAAACGTTCTCGAAATTTCATCAATGCCCTGTGGCCACACTTTTTTTAAAAAGTGTCGCAGGAATTTTTCGATCAAGTGTGACCAATGTACGATTTTGTACTAGTGATCTTTTCTTTCTTCTCTTGCTCTCTTTCTTTTTCAATCTTCATGAGCTGGGTCCCTAATTTCAGTAATGCCTGAGTATTTGCATCTTCATCTTCCTTAAGTTTGACCAAGATTTCATAAATTTCATTTGTACTAATGTTTGCACCTCCTTCTTCAGTGTTGATTGTATGTTTTGCTACATTCATTGCAGTTGCCTATTATCTCTTTGCTAGTTGTTCTTGAATGGTCGCGGCGTGTTGTGAAACTGCCTATATTTATGAACTTGACTTATCTCCTCATGTGTCATCGTGCATTCATTGCAATTGTGACCTATTTCGCCACATGTGTTACAAATGGTCTGACCATGTAATACGTAGGCTCCCTTATCTTTTTGAAGTCTTGTTAGTAACTGATTGAACTTCTTTGTGACAGCACTTAACTCGTTTTGAATCTCCTTTTTCCATTTATTCCCAGCTTCCATGCTTGCTACATATGCTGTTCTATCCTTCATAGGTCCACTTGCTTTCGAGCCATGGCTTAATTGCTCCAGAAATCTCCAAGCATCGTCTGGATCTTGCATCATGATAATCCCACTAGATGAAGCGTTGATCATGGCTTGATTTGTCGTATCTACCCCGTCATAAAAGAATTTGACCAATTTCCACCGTGGAAACTCATGGTGCGGAAAGGATCGCATCAGCTCCTTCAATCTTTCAAACGCGTCGTGAAACGCCTCTCCTGGCTTTTGCTGAAAATCCTGGATAGCTCGCCTGATTTCTGTTGTCTTGCTGGCGGGATAAAATTCTTATAGGAATTTCGCCTTGAGTTGTTCCCATGTTGTGATAGTATTTGGTTGTAGGGACGTGAACGAATACTTTGCCTTATCTTTTAGAATAAAAGGAAATAACCTTAACCTAAAAATTTTCCTATTGGTGTTCCTAGGAATATCAACATTTGCTATAGCCAAAAACTCATACATATGATTATATGGGTCGTCCTGCTTGTATCTTCTAAACTCAGGTAATATTCCTAATAATTGTGGTCTAATTATGTAATACCGTAATTTTAATTTATGGTAGAGTTATTTTGATTTTTATATAAACGAGATTAGATGAGTTAAAACACGAGTTAAGATGTTTAGAAACCCATCTATGAGAAATTGGATGTTAAAAAGAGTAAAAGAAACAACTTGGGTTCTTGAAATGTCAAACCGGGTCGAGCTTTAAGACACGGGTCGAGTTAGGTTGAAATGAAAATGGAAAAAGAGTAACCCGGGTCGTGTTAAGGAACCCGGGTCGTGTTCGAGAAAACCCGGGTCGGGTTGGAGAAACCGGACCGTGCTGCACACAAAGAGTAAAAGCGTGAATTTTGTGTGACAGAACCCGAGTCAGGTTATGTAACCCGGGTCGGGTTACGGTGCAGATCCCCTTTATTATGCAGAAAATCTTATTTCAAGCAAACATTTCTCTTTTCGACTTTGAGAGCAAATAATGGCGATTTTGGGTCAAATTAAGCCTGGAGGTTCGTGGAGATGCGTAGGATGAAGTGGATCTAATCCCGTATACGCGTTCTTGCTTCCTAATTCGTCGAGGTGAGTGATTTCTTCGTTTTGGGGTTTTTGAAACCCTAACTTTGACTTTGTGATTTCGTTATATATTGTTATCTATGTTGATAGTAGATTGTTAGTGGATGTCTTTTGAGCTATTAGTGTGATTATTGTCGAGTTCCTACGGTTGAATGAGTAGAACCGCGGATTTGGGGGTTTCGGCAAATATAGAGTTGATATTTACCGTTTATACTCTTTTTTCCTCTTTTGATTGATACATCTTTGAGATAGATGATATTGAGATGATTGTGGATGTTGAAGGATTGATTTAGACTATGGCGATATAACCAAGTCTAGCGAACAGAAGCCCGGTACGCGCAAATTGGGAGTTCCACGTACCAAGTCGATATTACGTGAGTAGTTATAATTCATTATGTATAGTTTGACTATATCTAAATTGGATTATGGTACATGTTAATTGGTTGAGATAACCAATTTGTATGAGTTAAACAAGGTTTAGAATTCACTGTTATATATGAGTACTTGGTTTGAATGAAAATACTAAATGACTGAGATAATCATAGAGATTGAGTTAATATATATGTTGTACATATATGTGTGTTGTATTGATATTGTGGTAGTTTAGAGTTAAAGTGGTTCTGTTAATTGTGGATAACAAGAGACGAGTTATAGTCTATACTTGAGCATAAGATCAGAGTATATGCTAGAGTGAGTGAGTTAAAGAGTCTTTGAGTTTGATTGCTACAACCATGATAACTGTTATAATTGAGCATAATTAATAGTGAAATGAGTTTATACGAATATGTGGGATTGAGTTTATGAGTAGTAACAGTTGAGATATTTATTTATTGAGGTTATATTACTACTAATTAGCTGGTGTTTGTAAAGCTAATATGTTTGTAGGTTTCAGAGTTTAGAGAGAGTGAATATTGCTAATGAGACTAGGAAAAGAAGAATGATAAGAGAGTTTACTGAAAGAGATTGTGGAGTATGATTGAGATTTCTCACTAAGCTTTATAAGCTTACACTTGAATGTTGTGTTGTTTTGCAGGTATCTATAGCTGTGATAGGGGAAGGCATGTGATAAAGAGAGATGGACAACTTAGAGCATGTCCTTTGGTTGTAATAGATTTATTTGTAATGCCTGGTCAAAATTTTAAGGACCTTTTTGTATAATTATTAATATTGATAATATCTTGTTTCCATGGTTTAAGTACAAGTATTCCCAATTTAATGTGTCATTGTTTGAAAATTTTTGGGTGTACTTTGTATGAGAAACTGGGTGTTAAAAGTTGGTATCAGAGCATGGTTTAAGCGAACTAGGTCTTTTAGTGTAGAGTCCTAGACTTGAACCGAGAAGAGAGAGCCCCTATCACATGCTTAGAAAAAGATACAGCTGCAGATTTTAGTTTATGATTTAAGTATAACTTATATGTTATATTTGTTATTGTTGTTTTCTGTGTGTAAATACAGATATGGAGTCAGATGAAGGATGAGTTGAGAAATTGGTCAGAGCCGGTTGGACCAATAGTGGATGATGAGACGAAATTTTGGCTGATATGAGATATCAACCAACGAGGAGAAAAGAAATTCAGCTAGTTATGAGATGTTAACTGAATATGAGATGAGATTCTGTTGATGGCGAATTTCCAGATGATGATGAGATGTTAAGATGAGATCTCGGTCGAGGCAAAATTCTAACTGATGATGAGAAAGAGTTTGAGCATAAGTTGAGCATTAGCTAAGAGTTGAGATATGTGAGTGTAGCAGAGTACACTCAAGAGTTGAGAGCCGAGGTACGCAAGGTTCAACTAATGAGGAGACGAGATTTTGTTGTTATGAGGTATGTAAGTAATTTTCCTTAACATGTTAGCTGTAACGTGTCGCACGTATTTAATTGTTGATAATACATGTAATAGAATATGTATAAAATATGTAGACACGCAAAAGATCAATTGAGATTACATGTGTTAGAGAATTATGGTTATAAAGTGTAGTAATCGGCATCGAGATGAGAATCTCGTGTCCATTTGAGGTAATGTTTACATATCACATAACGAGTGCTTTGTGATTGTATATAACTGAGATTATAAATGGTTGCTTGACGAGTACTTAACAACCATAGAGAAGTGTGTATAAAGAGTATATACATGGTAAAAATATATATAAATTTTGATATTGTATATATAGTGTTTGTTGTTTCACAGATGTGACGAGACTTCTATGTACGAGTACTTTGTGGTTGAGACCACATGTTTTGTGGGGCCACATGACTAGTACTTATGATTGATTAAAATAAATGGCTGAGATAGCCAAAAGAGTATGAGTTGAGAAAGACGATGAGTGTGCAATTGATTGTACACAATAACTGATTATGAGTTGACATACTGAAAGTTGAACTGTGTGGTTTGGAGTTGTCACATAATGATATATTTGTGACAGAGTTGTCAGAGGACACTTGAGTAACCACATAAAGAGTACCTTGTGGTTATAATTGAGAGAACCTAGAGTGGTTCATCTAGGCCTTATTGGCTTAGAGATTGAGTTATTTACTTAGTAAATGTGGTTGAGACCACATATTTTATGGGGCCACATATCGAGTAAATGTGGTTGAGACCACATATTTTGTGGGACCATATATCGAGTAAAGTGGTTGAGACCACATACTTTGTCGGGCCACATAATGAGTAAATATGATTGAGACCACATATTACGTGGGGTTACATATTGAGTAGCTGAGGTTGAGACCACATATTTCTATGGAACCACATGACGAGTATCTTGTGGTTAGAGCAGTGATGATCTTTGTGACTCAAACGAAAGGAGGAGTGACGGCGAGTCTATATGGCTCGAGATCGTAAGGGAGAGTTGCTAGAGTTAAAGAGGAGATGGATTGAAATCAGAAAATGATATGAGGTACCATGATTTGATCAGAGGACGATATGAGATACCGTGACACATCATTGAGTGCTGAGAACAGAGAACGACACGAGGTACCGTGAGAGAGTGTTGAGCAATGAGGTCGACGAACGGTATGAGGTACCGTGAGATTGTGTTGAGTAGTAAGTTTTGAGGATGGTACGAGATACCATAAGTTGAGCTGGAGTAGTACTGCAGTGTGTGCTTGTGTGTAGACAGGCATGTACTTTATGGTGAAGCAAAATAATGAGAAATATAATATCCTTTCATGTGGATATATATATATGAACGTAGCAGTAAGCTTGTGTGACTTGAAACCTTGTGGGTTGAAAAAAAAAGGATGAATCAGAGGCTGAGTAAACAGTACGAAAGTACTATGAGATGATACCATGAATAATACTGTTGAGAAGTGTTGTTGTGAGTAAGCATGTTTATCATGTAGTCGTGTTGAGAATGTATGAGATTTCTTACATGTTGAACGAAATACAGTTTTATAAATACATAATGAGAAGATATGAGTTAAAAGAGAAAGAAAGTAATTGTGGTTGTGATTGATAGGATTCCTTCCTTAGTAATCAAACCAATTACTACCAGTGAAAAAATATGTGAGTGTGAATATGACAAAACTATTTATTCGTATGAGATGATGAGTAATAAAATTTTGCTATAATAATCTTGAATTATTTCTTGAGATTAATGAGTAAATCAGATAATGAGATATGGATCTCACCGAAGAGATTGCGGTGTCTGATGTTATTATTTTAAATCGTGTGTAGAAATTTCGGTGAGCCGTATATATATGACCTATGTTGTGTCAATCGGATGAATTAGAAATTGAGATGAAAATGACAGAGAAATGGCGAAAGGAAAATCCTTACTGGTGGTGTATCAGGAGGAATATAAACGGTTGTGTTGATAAATTATTTGAGAATAAATTATCGAGTTTAATATAGATCTAATGATTATCGATTGAGTGAGAGCGTGATGTGGATTGTCCACATAAGAGATGATATAATAAGCGAGTACATTATGAGAAACAACATGAGGTATGTTGTTGGACTGGGATGAAGAGGAGTCATTCGTGGTTGAGGATTGTACGTTGTATATTGGGTGAAACACCTAATATATGTGCTGAAATGAAAGCAAGATATATGAGATTTGACGAATTAGTGTACAGTTATAGAGGAGAGGCAACTAAAAAGGAGTCTTGTGTGACCAAAGTACCGAGAGTTGAATACTAAATTTTAAAGGAGACACGAGTGAAACTCGATATAGTTTCTAATATTTTATTTATTTGGATTTTATCTTTGGGTTGATGAGTCGTATGAAGTGAGTAAGACATTTGAATGTTTGTGTCTTTTATATTGTAGGAGTGTTTTTCCTACTCTAAACAATGAGAATGTGCAAGTCAAAGAAATCAATAACTGGCGAGTTGTTATTGGAGGAGTAAATTAAGAGAAAGAATGAGCTTGAAATCGGTAAGACCATTATTCTTATTGAGTTAGAGTAAAATAATTTCGAGAAAATTGGAAACAAAAGTTCAGTTCCAGACGGCTATATGGGACAATTTGGTGATTAGAGTATCACTTGGAGAGTGAGGTAAGATAGCTTGGTGTCAACGATGCCATAACAAAGTGTGTCGCCTAAAAGAATGAGTAATTTCCTACGTGGCAGTGATGATAGCCAATATAACTGTAGGGATCATCTTGTGAGGATGATGGTGGGTGTTACCTATATTATGAGTAAATGAGATGTGTCAGTATGTACATGTTATATGAGCTGACGAGAGGATAATATCATTATCATACGTGATGTATGATTGCGGTGGTGAGATGGTTGTATAAGCCATGCCTAATCTAAGAGATTCCGAGGACGGAATCTTTTGAAGGGGGTAAGAACTTGTAATACCGTAATTTTAATTTATGGTAGAGTTATTTTATTTTTGATATAAACGAGATTAGATGAGTTAAAACACGAGTTAAGATGTTTAGAAACCCATCTATGAGAAATTGGATGTTAAAAAGAGTAAAAGAAACAACTTGGGTTCTTGAAATGTCAAACCGGGTCGAGCTTTAAGACACAGTTCGAGTTAGGTTGAAATGAAAATGGAAAAAGAGTAACCCGGGTCGTGTTAAGGAACCCGGGTCGTGTTCAAGAAAACCCGGGTCGGGTTGGAGAAACCGGACCGTGCTGCACACAAAGAGTAAAAGCGTGAATTTTGCGTGACAGAACCCGGGTCGGGTTACGGTGCAGATCCCCTTTATTATACAGAAAATCTTATTTCGAGCAAACATTTCTCTTTTTGACTTTGAGAGCAAATAATGGCGATTTTGGGTCAAATTAAGCCCGGAGGTTCGTGGAGATGCGTAGGATGAAGTGGATCTAATCCCGTACATGCGTTCCTGCTTCCTAATTCGTCGAGGTGAGTGATCTTTTCGTTTTGGGGTTTTTGAAACCCTAACTTTGACTTCGTGATTTTGTTATATATTGTTATCTATGTTGATAGTAGATTGTTAGTGGATGTCTTTTGAGCTATTAGTGTGATTATTGTCGAGTTCCTACGATTGATATTGTGGTAGTTTAGAGTTAAAGTGGTTCTGTTAATTATGGATAACAAGAGACCAGTTATAGTCTATACTTGAGCATAAGATCAGAGTATATGCTAGAGTGAGTGAGTTAAAGAGTCTTTGAGTTTGATTGCTACAACCATGATAACTGTTATAATTGAGCATAATTAATAGTAAAATGAGTTTATACGAATATGTAGGATTGAGTTTATGAGTAGTAACAGTTGAGATACTTATTTATTGAGGTTATATTACTACTAATTAGCTGGTGTTTGTAAAGCTAATATGTTTGCAGGTTTCAGAGTTTAGAGAGAGTGAATATTGCTAATGAGACTAGCAAAAGAAGAATGATAAGAGAGTTTACTGAAAGAGATTGTGGAGTATGATTGAGATTTCTCACTAAGCTTTATAAGCTTAGACTTGAATGTTGTGTTGTTTTGCAGGTATCTATAGCTGTGATAGGGGAAGACATGTGATAAAGAGAGATGGACAACTTAGAGCATGTCCTTTGGTTGTAATAGATTTATTTGTAATGCCTGGTCAAAATTTGAAGGACCTTTTTGTATAATTATTAATATTGATAATATCTTGTTTCCATGGTTTGAGTACAAGTATGCCCAATTTAATGTGTCATTATTTGAAAATTTTTGGGTGTACTTTGTACGAGAAACTGGGTGTTAAAAATTACATGACTATCAACATTTTCTGGAAAGTATATGGGCTAGGCGTCATCAAACTCCCGCGGTTGGAAGTACGATGCAACCGACTGCCCGATCAGTTGAGCAAAGTATAAGGGAGGAACGAAATTACCGTCATTATATAACTCGTTGTTATAATATCGTTGCCCTTGCTGCTAATGTTGTTGTTGCTGTCGTCTCGGAGGTCCCTGTCCTCGGTTCCGTTGTTGGTTTTGCTTAACAGGATTGTTCGGCATCCATCCTTCATCCTCGTCATCTTAAACTGGCTCTCTATCGTGATATTGGTATTGTTGTGGCTGTTGTCGTTGAATTTGTACTTGTGGTTGTGGTATGGGTTGAAAAGGTGGTTGAGGTTTATAAATGGGTGGTTATTGTGGTGGTTGTGGTTGAGAAACTGGTACCGGTTGTCTTAAACGCGAGGTGCCATCACGAGTCGGCGCTCCCCAAGTCATCGCAGCGGATGTAGGGTTTCCCACAGGGTTGGTAATCGGTTGACTCAACGGTTGAACCATAGGCTGAGTGCATGATGGTATAGGGTGCAGGGGGTGAAGCTGCACTACCACTAGCACTAGTAGAACCTATATGAAATTCTAATGAAACTGGGGGTATAAATGATGTTTCCCCCATTACCTCGCCCGTAGGCTCATTGGTAATGTCCTCAACTACTACGCTATCTGGACTCATATTGATCAAGCGCCTACGCACATGGTTTCTGTGCGCGGTTCGTTCAATCTCATAATCAAAAAAGAGGTGACGATTGTTCACCTCGACATGTACGCATGCACGAGTGCAAACGACCGTCAAAACCAAAATTAAATTACTAAATCAACTAACTAACCAAAAATTAAAATAAAAATCAAAAAACAAACCACTGACACTCTATCTTAAGCGCACAACTCCCCGACAACGACGCCAAAATTTGACACGCCTAGGTCGTTATGCGGTCAAAAATAGAAAATAAAATCTTACACGCACACTAGTATAGTAGCAGCAAGGGTCGATCCGTGGGAGTCAAGTGGTTAAAATATAGTGTCAGAATAAACCAAACTATATTGTCATGCTATAGTTGGCGGTGTTTCTTACACTTCCCGAAAACCAATAAAATGCAATACCGAAAACTAAAACTAGCATTAACCAAACTAAACAATTCCAAACTCCAAACCAAACTTACTTTCTGATTTCAGAAGTATATTCCAGAAAGTCAGAAGCAATTAAGAACATCAAACCATCCAAGAACCAACTAAACATAAACCAATATCGAAAACATGCAAAATAACTTAAACCGAATGATTATATTGAATGAAAACCAAAACCAGAAGCCACAAGTTTCTGACATCGAAAATAATCCCAATCAAACTCGTCCCAACAGATTCTACAATCCAGAATCGATGGAATCAAGCGATAACTAAAACTATAAAATACTAAAATAAATGAAAAACATGAAAATACCAATTTCCAGCTACTGAATTCTGAAATCACGAGTCAAAGAAGCCTAGGTTCCACCTTTGGGTCTATTCTTCGATCCCGAAACTCGACCTAGATGCCTCTATTTATAGTTGCAAAATCGAGCTAATTGCGTCACGCATGACTGAAAACCGCGGCGCGGCCTTATCCATATCCCCGTTTCTCACTCTTTGAATTTCAAATCATCGTCTGATCTTTGACTATCTGCGACGCAAGTGTCTTCTGTTCGCGGCGCGCGTATGTTTTCGACTAAAAGTGGTCTTTATCCAAAACTTCTTCATTTTGTACGTGTTTGACCCCTGTTTATATATTTTTTCACACAAAAGCACTAGGCACAAAAGTGAGTAATACCACAGTTTATACAATATAATTTCACTTAGAATAGGGCCTAACAACGACTAAAATACTTGATATTAATAGGCGTTGTCAATGCCGACGTGCCCCACGCCACCCCATAGGCGGTGTTCCACGCCGTGGGAAGCGTCCACGCCGAGAGGTTTTGCTCATGACTCAATCTACTGCCCCTCAGTTTTTACTCCATTAGTGGACTTAAGACCACTAAGTCCCCCTTCACTTTCTTAACAGAGTTCAAAAACGTCTGTATATGTAAGCATAAAAAACTTTGATTTCATGTGCGTTTTAGCAAAACCTCAATTGGACACGTGTCATCTTCCTATTGATGGACATTTTCCATTTAACCGCTACCAACCTATATATGCCCCTATTTTGCACACATTCCCACACACTTTTTCAAAAGCTCCCAATGATCCATTATCCGTTTGCGAAAGATATTGATTAATTACCACAAAGAAAATTTAGAAGATGTACTTCATGCTTTGTGCTTATTGCCTCACGAAAACTTAGTCGTTCTTTATTAAATGTAGGGTGAGATTTCTCATTGGAAATATTGTAAAAAAACACTTTAATGGAAGCCTTTATTATTCTCGTTCTTGGTTCAGATTACTTCTACTCTTTATTATTTCACATTTGTTTGATGTCTCAAATATATGTTTAGAATTTGTTGTTCATTCAATTCATACGTTTTGTGTTTTGATTTGTTCAATTGAGTTTCAAATTTTTCAATAATTGGTTACAGAGCTTGTGTAATCTTAATCAAAGCTTGAAGAATTCTTAAAAACTCTCTCACTGTTCAAGTTGTTCTTAATTGTTCAAAACCTTTTTTCTACAAAATCTTTATGTTCATATTTTTTTGAAGTTTGGTTTTGTTTCATTTCTTTGAACTATAAGTGTTTATCCATTTTTCTGAAATTAGAATTGATTCAATCTTTTTGGGAGTTGTACTTTTTGAAGGTTGTTTATTCCGAGAAAGTTGTGATTAAATAGTCTTTTTTTTTTTTTCAAATTTGAAGGTACTCTTTGGTTAATCTTCTAATTTGGATTTTTTTGCTTAAAAAGTTACTTGTTTGTTACTCAATTTTATCTTCACTTTTCAGTATTATTTGTAAAATCATGTGTTTGATCCATCTAGAAATTTTCTAGATAATGTTGCAAATCACTTTCTGATTCTGTTTTAATTCCTAAAACATTTTCAAAATATGTTATGAGTCCCTTGTTTTGGCAAAATTGTTTCAAGTCCTTCAAAACATATTATTAAAATTTTCTAAGCTTTATTTTAGTATTACTTGTTACTATGGCAAACACTAGTCAAAACTAGGATTTTCTCAACATGTATTTTGTTATTGTTTCCTACAATGTAGGTAAATCGAAATGAGCATCAATTTTATTCCAATTGAATATTCGTCTTAGGTGACTTGAATGCGTGTCTAGGTCGGTAGTCATAAATCTGACATATGGCACTACATTTCAATATGTTAAGATTCTCTTGCTTTTATCTCTAGCGCTAATGTACCAAAAGATGATGTGAACCTAGCAACATAAAGAACAATGGCTACTATCATGTAAGACCAGAGACCCGAAACAACCAAATTGGACTTGAGGAAAAATATTAAAGGAAATGTGGCATTAGCGCCGCTAACTGTTAGCGTTGTTAATGGGGTTAAATCAGTTAGCGGGAAGGCTATACTTAGCAACGCTATATGTTAGAGTTAGCGCCGCTAAGGGGCACTATTGCAAATCCCTAGAATATTGGGCCTTGACCCTATTTAAGTGTACCAAACCTTAGGAATATCTCTTTAGAACCTCCTTTCACCCCTTAGAACCGTCTGACTCAGACAGAGGTGATCAGCAGCTACCCAGACATTGACAACAACATTCAGTTGTAAGGAGTCTACAGATCGGGGAAAGGACTGTGAGCTATTTTTGTTGTGTGATTATGTGATCATCATGTGGTATCTTGGGAAACTCACTATGCACTTACTCTTTCATATTAAATGTTTTCAGGTACTTATTTTGAAAAGGAGCGGGCGTGGCGGGACTGTGTCGCATTTGACGCAAATGTTTTCAAATTCTTCCACTGTTATATATGTTTTTGTATCGGTTTATGATATTTTGGATTTCAAATACATTGTCTTCTCTAATTATCGGTTGAACGACTTTTAAAAGTATCATGATTTTACGTTTTATCATGTTGTTTTAAAAACAAATTTTTTTTTTTTGAAATTTGGGACGTTACATACTGTTTTAGTTGTTTTTGATGCATCTTGTAAAAGATAACATAAACCGGAAGGTAAAGCAATACAATAACTTCTTTTGGAAATTCCTCATGATATTTTCTATCAATGTCCTAAGAAGGACAAAACAACTCCACATTTAATTTGGGAAGGTTTGAGAACGCAATTTGAGGGAACTGTTACAATTTTAGCTAACGAAAAGAAATATGCTCTAATGGAAATAGATGATTTCATTATAAATCCTAATGAAGCTCATTTTTGTCATTAGATTTTTAGATTTAGTTTATCAAGAGTACACTTGTTATAACATTCTTATCATTAAGCATAAAATGCATAAAGGACAAAGAACTCACGAAGAAATTAATATAAGTTTTTTAAGTGTACACTCGTTATAACATTCATGTCAAATCCCATTCCAAATCGTTTTCCAGGTCAAACAACATTTGCAAATCAAATTCAAAATCAACCTCATTCTAGAAATCAATGGTATATATCATCACCATATTCAGGGAAAATGGCTAACTTTGCTCAAACACCTTTTCTGAGATCAAAACTTATTCACACCAGAACGCCTTTTTAAATGTACAAAACGCCTTTGTCTCACCAACTCCGAACTCTTAGGATGATGGTGAAAGCGAGCAATTTCTGGCTTGGACAAGTATCTTTAACTCTTAACTTCAAGAAATTTGTGAAGAAACCATTGGGTAACTCTCGTTCTCAAAGTTATCAATAACCACAACATTACAATCAAAACTCTCGAAATATCCAAGGGGGCAACCAATCATTTAATAATAAAAAAACCTCTAATCCACCAAAGGTTGATGAGAAGGATTCAAAATCTGATGAAATTAAATGCCACAAATTTCAAGGTTTGAACCAATACGCTAAGAATTGAAAATCCAAAGTAAAGAAGACCAAGGACATCACCTACTACCTGAATAAAGCACCCATAGTGGAAAGCCTATCAAAAGACAAAGCATTGATTGTTATGAATGCACCAGGAGGAACATGACTCTCAAACTTATTTTTTCTTTGTGGAAGATGGAACTACTATTCCTCTACATCGACTTATCATTAAAAAGGTTCGAGAATGGCTTCATGACTCATATATAACTATCGACCCATTCCAACCGCTCATTGATGACATTCGGAACATCATATAAACGAATGTGATCAAGTTTCGGGTGCTCTTACTATTAATAAATCATAACTACAAGCTTGTTAGTACATATTTGATTAATTCACTATCCAATTATGGATCATATATATATATATATATATATATATATATATATATATATATATATATATATATATATATATATATATATACATATGTATGTATGTATGTATGTATGTATATGTATGTATGTATGTATGTATGTATGTATGTATGTATGTATGTATGTATATATATATATATATATATATATATATATATATATATATATATATATATATATATATATATATATATATATATATATATATATATATATATATATATATATATATATATATATATATATGGTAAGAGTCACATCTTTGTGGGAAACCCACAATTTCCAAGCATTAATAAGTTGGGTGGAAACCTCAGAACCTTAGTTTCCCATGCTTAACTTGATATGTGGTCCAACTATGTTGAATTTCCTACCAATGGTTGTTATCCTCAAATTTCAGCCCTCAGAGTCAAGCATGTAACATGCCTCCCGGTTCACCGAAGAAGTCTTCCAAAAAAAATGAAAATAAAAATTCATCAAAAACAGATTATATGTAAAGTATTAAATAATTTGGTTGCAAGTCCATAAAAAGAAAGTGTAAAAATAAAATCCAGTGACAAATCTGTTAAAGTCCCTGCCCAACCAAGTCCAAATACTAACACCCTAGAAACCAAACAAGTTTGCATACCTAATCTCTTCATTAATTTTGTAGGATTTTCTGATAAAGAGTCAAAAGATAAGACATATATTCATAGTGGCTGCTCCAAGCACAAGACTGGTTGCAATGGCTACGTTCTTGATTGCAAAGAGATAACGACCATTCAGTTTGTTACATTCGACAATAACATGAAAGGGAGGGTGACAAGGAAGATTAAAAAGGCAGAACAGATGATAAGAAGATGCATCACGAATGGAAACTTTACACTCAAACGCATTGGCCTATGTAGATGGTCTTAAGCATAAGTTAATCAACATTGCACAACTTTGGTATAATGACCACCAATTTTTTAACCAATGTATGAAGCTTAATAATGACCATATAGTAGAATATTCTCATCAATTCCAAGTGTGTTGGGAATATGTATCCATTAAATATAGTCATTAGCGAGGGTGCTCATGATATTTAAGTTTTGTCTAAAGCCTCTAGTGATATTAGCTGGTTGTAGCTCATAAGACTTCCCCACCTCAAATTTGGCTACGTCAACAAATTAACAAGAAAGGACATTGTCAATAGATTCTCATTGTTAAATATTAACAATGATACTCTATGTGGAACTTGTGAATAGGATAATATTGTAAGGTCTTCTCATAAGAGTATATCAGATATTATCGTTTGACAAACACTCCAAATTCTTCATGTCAATCTCTGTGGTCCTTTAGCAGTTTCGAATATGAAGGAGAAGAGATATGTTTGGTTATATTGGATGATAATACGAGGTTTACCTCCATATACTTTGTTCGCCTTAACTTTGAGACCACTACAAAATTAATAAACTTCATAAAGTATGTTAATGTCGGCATAGTCAAAATCATCAGGGAAATTTGAAGTGAGAATGGGGGTGAATTCAAGTGTTTAACGATTTTCTTGTCTCTAAGGGAATTGAACACAACTTTTGTGCTTCCCAGTACACCTCAACAAAACGGCATGCTGGAACGGTGCAATGGAACTCTTTGTGAGGCTACATGTCCTGTACTTATCTTCTCCAACTTACATCAATACTTCTAGGTCAGAACCACTGTCACCGCATGTTCACACAAAATAATTCCTTAATCAGTCCCAAATTAAGTGTTACTGCATATGAAGCATGGAACAATCGTAAGCCTAATGTCAAAATTTTCCATACTTTTGGGTGTCGATCCTATATTAAAAATAACAAGGATCACTTGAGCAAGTTTGAACCTCGATCGAATGAGGGTATCTTTTAAATAGAATAGAAAAGAAAAAGAAAATATATCTTAACTAAGGAAGAAAAGTTCCATCAATCATTCCAAGACCATGAAGAATGCGTGTGGATGCTTTTTCTTCAAGAGTTGTGGTAAATATATTAACCAATTGATCATAAGTGTTGATAAAGTGGACTTCAATGTTACCATCTTGACGCTTAATAAAATGATA
Source organism: Cichorium intybus (assembly GCA_023525715.1). Classification (NCBI taxonomy): domain Eukaryota; kingdom Viridiplantae; phylum Streptophyta; class Magnoliopsida; order Asterales; family Asteraceae; genus Cichorium; species Cichorium intybus. The sequence continues at coordinate 60,230,659 of CM042015.1, forward strand.
CTGAAGGGACATGTGTTCGGTTAAAGAGTGCTGAACAGGATTATGGAAAATACGAAGCGTACTTGGAGAATCACAAAATAATTGTATGGGATGCTTGTTGGTTGCATAGTCCCGAAGTTAGATTTGAATCCAAATAACTTGTGAAGTGCAGCAACAAATATATATTCAGCTTCAGTAGTGGAGATTCATACACATGTTTGCCTTTCGTATTGCCAACTGATGAGCTTGAAATCCACAAATTGACAAACCCTGAAGTGCTTTTACAATCAATAGAGCATCCACCAAGATCAGCATCAGAATATGATTGAATAAAGAAACCCAAAATGGTTGGATACTAGAGACCTTAAGAGGATGTACGATGTAGATATCAAAATTCATTCTTCACAACAGCAAAATGAGGTTCTCTGGGATTTGCTTGAAATCTTGCACAGTTACACACTGAGAACATGATATCTGGACAGCTAGCTATAAGATATAGAAGAGATCCAATCATGCTTCATTATGTTTGGAGATCCACTGTTGGTTTGTCAATAGAGGGATTCAGCCTTGTGCCAACAATTATGGGAACTTTTCCATTTGGACAGTTTATCATATTACTAAAATTCATTTATTACCAAGGTTTCAATAAAATATTTATTCCAAAAAGTAAAACTGTTCAACATATTACTTAAACCAACAGCGGAAACATTTGAAAATACTAATATAGTTCATTAACATAAATCTCTTGTATGCGATGCGCTGCCGTCAAGCCTTGCCCTTCCCTTTGTCATTTGAAATACCTGAAATGTTATAAAATCAACGGGTAAGCTTAAGCTTAGTGAGTCCACAAATTACCATACATGCCCACACATTAAACAACCCGTCCTCGAGAACGACCCGACCCTACCCGCCATACAATAGCTACGGGCGTCCATCATACAACAGCTATGGACACGGGAAGGTTCTACCTATCATACAACAGCTATGGGTTCCCGGTTATGGCCCAGCCCATCATACAACAGCTATGGGACAAGGCAATAGTCCAATTCGCCATACAACAGCTACAAGGGGACACGCATCAGTACTGAGCCCAACAACAAATAATCACAGATATAGAGCAAATCATATAACTGTAAATGACATACAAGATGCTTAACATACAACATCATATAGTATACTCACCTGATTCGAAACAGCACAGATATACTTTAATATCCCCACTTAGCTCGTCCACACACCTATATCCCACATACACAACATGTCAAGCACTAACTAAACTTCTATAGACTTGCCTAAAGATCAGTCCCCACATTTGGTAACCAACACTGGTCGAACCTAAGCTTTTGGGTCAAACAGCAGCTCGCCGCGGCGTGGCTTCTCACCCTACGCGTCGCGGCTATCTCCACATATTTACGTGGCTTAGCCGAACCCGCGTCGCTGACATAGCCTGTCCGCGCCGCGGACTCGTATTAATCCAAAGTCTTCTAAGCACTAAATCAGTTCAGTCATCGGCTAGGGTTTCACTCCATACCCTTCCTGGGATCAGAAACTACCCTAAGATCACTTCCTCATGGACATGCAAGTCAATGCATGTCCTTGGTCCAAACCCTAAGTGTTACAAGTCATCTAAGACTACTAACCAAGGGATAACACCTTAATACGAGATAAAATGAAATATCAGAAGGTAGATCCTCTTACCTTGCTTCTGGAGAACAGAGGAATGCACCCGATCGACTACAAGCCTTTCCCCACGTTGTATCTCTTCCTTCAAACCTTCAAAGCCTTAGAACCAAAGAGCCTCTGCTGAAACCAGTCGACTCCACTCTAGAAATTTCCCAAAAACACGAACCCTAGGGCTGGGACCCTTTATATAGGCGTTTAAATCCAAATTAGGGTTTTTCACATTAGCGGCGCACCGTGCCGCAGATCCTTTAAGGCCGCGCCGCGGATCCGTCCGGGCCTCGCCTCGGCGGAACGGGTCTTACAGCGATCAAGAACGTTGCACATTTTTATTGATTGATGAAAATTCCCTCTTTCATTTGTTTAATTTGCAATCTAAGAAAGAAGTTAATGTTCCCTATCATGCTCATTTCAAATTTTCTTTTCATCATATTTTAGAATTCTTTTGTAAGTGATGGTTTGGCAGAATTCATCAATATAAATTTGGACCCACATCAAATGTTAACCAACTTTCTTTTTAAAGAAAATGGGATCCATTGAGCCCTGTTTGAAATTATATTGCTTTAGAAAACGAGTTAAAGTTTCGTACCATGCCCTTGGTGCTTGCTTTAATCCGTAGACTACTTTATCAAGCATTGACACGTCACAGTTGTTGATGCGGTCAAAAATACTAGATTTAACCTTACCATTCCACTAGCTAGCAGTAAGTAAGGGTCGAACCGTGGAGTCGGTGGATGACAATCTGTGTTAAAAACTTGACCAATCTATAATGTCACTCTATAGACGGTTTCTGTCCATACACTTTAAAGAACCGAAAAAACTCGAAATAGCAAAACACGAATTATTGTTCTAAACTTGATTCCAAATAACATTCAGACTAGGCAAACCAATATGATTCTGAGATCCAACTCAGAAATCAGAATCGAAATAATTCAAGCAATCAATTCCAACGAAAACAATTATCGAACATAAACTATAATCGAACACGAAAATAACTTTAAACCGAACTTGCATTAAAACTAAAACTGAAATCATAGCCGAATGCTTCTGATATCAAAGATAACATCTAGATCCCCATGGTCAACAGTATTCTACAAATCGGAATCCTTGATCGCACGAAAGAACAAAAACCGAAAATGAAACGAAATAATAACTAAAACTATCAAACTGCTAATTGTAAATCACTAGGCTATGAAATCTAAGTCAAAGATGTCTGAGTTCCACTCAAAGGTGGAATCTTCGCTCCCAAATCACGAACCGGGACCCTCTATTTATAGTTGTTGATTTTGCCTGTCCGCGTCATGGCAAGGCCTTATACGCGGCACGACTTATCCACAATGCATGTTTCTTCACACTTTAAAATTCAAATTCTCACCTGGTGTCACAACTCACTGCGTCGCGTACCTCCTTTGCGTACGCGGCGCGCGTGTTACTTCGACCTGAAGTAGCCTTCTTTCCAACTTTGCCAATTTTTACGCTTTTGTATTTCCTGTAATTTGCACAAAGCACACTCGACACAAAACGTGAGTAATATCGTATTTTCAGAAGTATATTTCATTCAAAACATAGCTCAATAACGACTATAATACTTGATATTACTAGGCGTTTTCAAGCATATAACAACTATTGGGAAAATGAGAATTGATAAAACCTGGAGGTTCTTCCAAAAACACTGTTTCCTCAAGTTCATTGTTTGAGAAATCAAATTTAACATCCATTTGATAGACATCAAAGATTTATGAGCAGCTAACACGCAGGGGTCGTTATGCGGTCAAAAATAAGAAAATAAACCACACACACTAGTATAGCGGTAGCAAGGGTCGCTCCACGGGAGTTTGGTGGTCCAGATAAGACGACAGCTTACCAACTGTAGTGTCACGCTACAGCTAGAGGGACAAACTCTACTTTTCCAAAAATCAAACAAAAACACAATTCCAAAACAAGTTCCAGAATCCAATTCAAACATGAACTAAACTAAATCAAATCTAATCCTAGACTATGAATACTTACTGAAATCAGAAGCTAAGTTCAGAATCCAGAAGCAAACAAACAATCCAATCAAACCAAACACGCATCCAACACAAATAAAGCTAAAAAGTGCAATAAAACCATGAACCGAATGATTACTTTAATTAAAAACCAAAATAGAAGATCCGATGTACTGAAATCCGAAAATAAACAACCCTAGACTAAAGCTACTGGTTCGAACAATCCAGAAGCACTAGGCTAGAAGCTAATTTAAACCAAAGAACATTAAACTAAAAGTGAAAACATAAAAAATACCAAGAATGGTTGCTGAAATTCCGAAACTTGAGTCAAAGAAGCCTTAAGTCCACCTTAGGGTTCGATCTTCGCCTCTAATTTTCGACCTAAAGACCTCTATTTATACTTGCAAAAATCTGTCGATCCACGGCGCGCAAGGCATAGAACGGTGACGCGCATAAAGCCTTATCCCTGTTTTTTCTCTTTTTTAATCGCTTGATCTCTGACGTGGCGTGACACACATACCTTCTTTCCCACGGCGCGCATGTTAATTCGACTGATATTGGCTTGATTCAAACTTCTTCCATTTTGTCCGCATTTAGTCACTGTTTTTAACATTTTCTTACACACAAGTACCGGCACAAAAAGTGAGAAATAGCAATACAACTATGATATAAATTCACCAAGAATAGCACCTAACAACGACTAAAATAATTGATATTACTAGGCATTGTCAAACACCCACACTTGTGCCTTGCTTGTCCCCAAGCAAGAGATTTTTTAACAGATTTTAACTAAGACTCAAACAATTTTTGAACGTGTTCAATTTCAAAAATTATTGTTTCCAGAATTAGATTGAAAATAGTTTTTGCAAACATAACTAGAATATCCTTTGGAATTCACGACTTTCTAGAGAACCCTTGTTTACAAATTTTCTGTCCATAAGAGAGTGTACATACTCATTCAGATTCTAAAGGGCGTTAAGGAATTGTCCATGACTTTCGATGTTGTCCGTGTAACGAGCTTTCAGAAATGCCATCCCAGAACTGACAATCTTAGGTGGTAAGGTGCATAAGTACCTCTTCGAGGCCACCCATTTTAGACCTACCGGCTCGAACAACAAAGGCCACTGATTGACAGTCCCCTCTTAAATTCCAATCCTAAAAATATTCTAATCTTCTAATTCCTAAAACTCAAATTATTTGACTAAACAGATAGCATGATCACAACTAAACAGTATTTCTTGAAAAATACCAATGCTATAGCATTCAAACACTATTCATTTCAAAATTACAATCTATTAAAAATTTTGAAAAAATTGCTACCAATTTTTGAAAATTGATCATTTCCTGCAAAAATTTCAAAAACACTCTTTCGACCGTCCACACCCCACACTCAAAACCGTACAACGTCCCTGTTGTACATAAAATTATTTAAGAATATGGGAGAAAGAGTTACCTTTTTAGACGGTAGATTGCTTGTTGGAACTCGATTGTCACAAGATACAAAAACACGAACTTCTCATGATTCAGATTTCTAGGAGTTGTGGCGCAACAGTAAACACGCCGGTGAAATGGCCAGTGTAGGGGTACAATGACCCCACACTTGCTTGAGACAACTCATCCATAGACTTCATTTGGTATTCACATGCAAACACTTACAAACACATTAAATGCAAACATAACACAAACATATAAACGATAAAATCATACGAAAAAAAAGATAGTAATAAGTCATGTACAGTGTCTCAAAAAGATAAAAGAAAAATACATCAGTCATCATGGTAGGTCCCAGATGGACCAGCCTCATCATCGGGGTCACTCGGAGGGTAGTCTGGGAAGTCCTCAATATGCAACCGGAGCATGATCAGCCTCTGTGTCTCAGCCATCCAACGGTGGTGGGCCTCGGTGCGTGTCATCCTCCTGTCCAGAGCCCTCACAACAGCTTGTATGTCTGCGAGCTGAGGTGGTGGCTGGGGCTGAACTGGTGGGTCCACCCTCCGTCGCTGTCGCCTCACCGGCTGCTCCTGCTAAGGTCCCTTTGCCGTCTCCGTCGGCATCCTCTGAATCATGCCCGCTCGTGGCTGGTGGATAATCCTCATGTTCTCCAGGCTTTCCGGGGCATTGTTGCTGGCATTGGTCGGTCCCCTATTGCTGTTGTTACTCCCACTGGGGCTACCGTTATTCCCAGGCTGAAATTGTCTCGGTTGATTGGAGGGCTGTTCTTGGTAGTTGTTCTGCGTGTTGTTGTAGGACTGGTTGTTGAAATTTTGAGTTCTCTGGTTATAAGGCTTGTAAGGTCGTCTATTATTATACTGTCCTTGACCTTGACCATGAACTTGATTAACATCTTGAGTCCTTTGTCCTTGTTGATTGCCTTGCTGCTGATTCTGCGGTCCATTTTGCAAAGTGGACATCAGCCTATCAAATTTCCTATTTAGCTCTCCAATCTCCTTCTTTACTTCCTTCTTCCAATCAGCATCTGCACCTACTGCTGCGGTTGTACTCACAGGTTTTCGAGCAGAAAAGTTTTCTTTCGACCCATTGCTCAGTTGTTCCAAGAATCACCAGGTATCATCTGGCTCCTGCATCATTATTGTCCCGCTGGATGATGCATTAATCATGGCTTGGTTTGTCAGATCCACCCCGTCGAAAAATATCTTCACCAGCTGCCACCGTGGCACGTCATGATGTGGGCAAGATCTCAAAAGCTCCTTTAATCTATCGAACACATCATGAAATGCTTATCCTGGCTTTTGTTGGAAGTCGCTTTCCTAATCTCTGTGGTCTTGCTAGCCGGATAGAATTCTTGCAGAAATTTGGCTTTCAATTGCTCCCAATTAGTAATACTATTAGGTTGTAATGAGGTGAACCAATATTTGGCCTTGTCCTTAAAAGTAAAGGGAAATAAGCTTAACCTAAAATTATTCCTGTTTGTATTTCTAGGAGTGTTCGCATTGGCTATTGCTAAAAATTCATATAAATAACTATATGGATCATCAGTCTTATATCCTCTAAACTGTGTTAACACTCCTAACAATTGGGGCCTAATCTCTACTTGATTATCTACATTTTCAGGAATATATATGGGCGAAGCATCATCATACTCCCTGGGTTGGAAGTGTGATGCAACCGACTGCCCCCTCGGTTGAGCAAAATACAGAGGTGGAACAAAGTTACCGTTATGATGCTCGTTGTTGTAAAATTGCTGCCCCTGTTGCTGCTGTGGTTGTTGAAATCTCCTCGGAGGTCACCGACCTCGGTTCCATTGTTGTTGTTGCTAGAGTAGATGATATGGCATTCATCCTTCGTCTTCCTTGTCATAAACTGGCTCTGCCTCCTGGTACTGGTATTGTGGTTGCTGAGGTTGCATTAGAGGTTGGGTTTGGGTTTGGGTTTGTGGTGGTATGGGTTGAATAACTGATTGTGGTTTAAAAATGGGTTGCTGGTATTGTGATGGTAATGGCTCTGAAAGTTGTGGTTGGGAAACCGGTATCTGCTGTTGTGGCAGTGGGTTGCCATCTCGGGTCGGCGCTCCCCAGGCCATCGCAGCCGACACGGGATTTCCTAACGGGTTGGTAACAGGTTGGCCTAAAGGTTGGACTAAAGGCTAAGTGCATGATGGTACTGGTGCAGGGGCTGAAACTGCACCACCGCTAGCACTCATGCTTCCTACATGAAATTCAGAAACTAGGGGTATAATTGGTGCTCCCCCCGTTACTTCGCCCAAGGGCTCATTGGTAACATCCTCTATGACTACACTACTGAGACTCATATTAAGAAAACGCCTACGCATACGGTTATTACGCGCGGTTCGCTCAATTTCAGAGTCAAATAACAAGGGTGATGTATGCCCACCCCGACAGGTACGCGTGCACTGGTGCAAAACGACCGCCAAGACCAAAATGATATTGCTAACTAAACTAAATTACTAAAACAAATTCCAAAAATCAGAAAACAACTCCCTACAGATCGTCTTATCCTAAGCTCACAGCTCCCCGACAATGGCACCAAAATTTGACAACGCAGGGTCGTTATGTGGTCAAAAATAAGAAAATAAACCTCACACACACTAGTATAGTGGTAGCAAGGGTCGATCCACGGGAGTTTGGTGGTCAAGATAAGACGATAGCTTACCAACTGCAGTGTCACGCTACAGCCAGAGGGACTAACTTTACTTTTCCAAAAATCAAACAAAAACACAATTCCAAAACAAGTTCCAAAATCGAATTCAAACATGAAATAAACTAAATCAAATCCAATCCTAGACTATGAATACTTACTAAAATCAGAAGCTAAGTTCAGAATCCAGAAGCAAACAAACAATCCAATCAAACCAAACAAGCATCCAACACAAATAAAGCTAAAAAGTGCAATAAAACCATGAAACGAATGATTACTTCAATTAAAAACCAAAACAGAAGATCCGATGTACTGAAATCCGAAAATAAACAACCCTAGACTAAAGCTACCGGTTCGAACAATCCAGAAGCACTAGGCTAGAAGCTAATTTAAACCAAAGAACATTAAACTAAAAGTGAAAACATAAAAAATACCAAGAATGGTTGCTGAAATTCCGAAACTTGAGTCAAAGAAGCCTTAAGTCCACCCTAGGGTTGTCGATCCGCGGCGCGAAAGGCATAGAACCGCGATGAGCGTATAGTCTTATCCCCGTTTTTTCGCTTTTTGAATCACCTGATCTCTGACGTGGCGCGACGCGCATACCTTCTTTCCCACGGCACGCGTGTTAATTCAACTGATATTGGCTTGATTCAAACTTCTTCCATTTTGTTCGCATTTAGTCCCTGTTTTTAACATTTTCTTGGACACAAGTACCGGCACAAAAAGTGAGAAATACCAATACAACTATGATATAAATTCACCAAGAATAGGGCCTAACAACGACTAAAATACTTGATATTACTAGGCGTTATCAGCAACGTATTCAAGAAAACTGCGAATGGACTCGAGTTTAGAAACTGGAGCAAATGTCTCTACGTAGTGAATGCCCTCCTGTTGACAATATCCTTTGACAACCAATCTAGCTTTATTGTGAACAATGTTACCTTCGCTATCAAGTTTTTTTGATACACCCATTTGAGTTCCATTACAAAAACATTATCCGATGTGGGAATTAGTCTCCAAACCTTATTAGTTCAAATTCGGCTAATTCATTTTGCATGGCTTCGACCCAATCTTAGTGTTCGAAGGCATCTTTTACATTATTAGGTTTAATTTTTTAAATAAAAATATATGGCATGCAAAAATCAAAACGGTTTTTAAATTATTTTTCCTTTCTCGAATTTATGCACATGCGAGAACACCTTCTTGTACATTTTCTATGACTTATGTTTTTGGGGTGATCATGTGTCTATTTTCCAATGGAGGAAATTTAGAGTTATATTTTGGCAAGCCTTTAGCAAAAAACTCTTTAGTATCCGAAGGATAACCTGAAACAGATGAAATATCATCATTAGTGGTAGAATCAATAATAGTAGGGGAAGGTAAAGGTTATCATTTGAAATGGGCTCTTCCTCAATAGGAGCATCATGGGTAGTAAAATCTTATCTAGAATTAGAAGAACCATGCTCCCCTCCGAAGGTGGATATTGTGCCAAATTTTGACAAATTATATATGAGGAATTGTTAATATCAGCAGTTAGATTCTCCCCCATTGGATAATGGATCATCCGAAGGACCACCAGATTGCTCCGCTGCAATAGAAGGATAATTAAGAATTGTGGTTATAGAAGCATCACCTGTACCATCTAAGAGTTTTGTAGATTTATCAACATGATTACCTGTACCATCTAAGAGTTTTGTAGATTTATCAACATGATTACCTGGAGCATTAAGTTCAATGTCAGCAACCGAATCGGATTTTTGAATAAAAGATAAAAATCAGCTTTGAAGTTAAGCAATGGTTGATGTTAGAATAGGATCGGGAAAGATAGATGGAAAGGGAAATTTTTTCTGCTATTTCTTGATGTAGCAATCATCAAAAGTGAGATTAAATGTTTATTCAATTTTTCTCATCCTTTTGTTCATTACACGATAGGGTTTTGAGTAAGAGGAATATCCTAGAAAAATTCATTCATCTTACTTCGGAGTGAACTTAGTGGGTGTGTAACGCCCCAACTTTATCAAACCATTTATATAACATAAAAGCATATTTTACAAAAAATACGGTTTAACAAAAACCATTGTCTTTGCTTTAAATACAACAAGGGGTGTTACAAATACATATCAAACAACCATAAAGTTTAAGAGAAAGGATTTAATCAATACCAATACATGATAGCTGTATCCAGCTTCACTCTTTCACAATCTAGGATTTATTTTACAACTTCAAACTATCTCACATCTTTGTACCTGAACCTGGAATACATGGCATAAAAATAAAATACGTAAGACAAATTGTCTCGTGAGTTACATGAGTTTTGGACTCAAACATTTAATCTCCTTTAATAAAAACTTTATAAAATAAACATTCGCTGAAATTTTATAGTATTAATATACTATGACTTTTTATCTTTCAAAACCATTCTACATCTTTCAAAACATAGCTTATTTCATACTTTCTTTGACTGGTTTTATAAACTTGCTGGATTTTTATACTTAGGGCTTTAATCACTATGTGTGATACCCCAAGTCTCTACAGCTAGAAAGAACGGATCAATCCTCACCGTAGAAATGCTGAGGCAGCCTACTTCGCGAAGGGGTTACCCCCAGTAGACTCTTTACCTAACCCGGGTAGGTTGGAACATAGTTCCCTTACTAACGTATGCTAGCTACAATATCAGTCAAATATAAAAATACTTTCTGGAAACTGAAACAATACTTGTACACAAAATGGCTAATTGCCAAGCTTTTGACTCAAACATGTTTCTAACATAATCTAGGCTATTGCCAGGAATCATACTTTCAAATATAGCAACTAACTCTCCATTAAGCTAGAAAATGTACCATTTTTGCAAATATTTTCACACATAAAAATATATATGAAATCTGAAAAATATTTACTTACTTGCCATGTATCCCCAAAATGGGTGAAAATGCTACATGTACTCACCTTGTAGTTCTTGAAAGGTTGATTAGGCGTTTCTTGGTTCTTTATCACTTCGATGATGTTTAATCACTTGACTTGCACCTATATTTAATATATCATACATTAACATCCATTCTATGACTCTATAACTCATTAGAATCCTTATTATACTAATATGGGTCATAACGGGAGTGAATTGCATGAATTCGGGTCACACGGGTCGTGTACGGGTCTCCAGAATGTCCAAACCATCTGTCCCAGGCTACACGGGTCGTGCTAAACAACACGGGTCGTGTAATCTCTACGGACCCCATTTTCAGCTCTGGATTTTTGTTCGTTTTTTACAGTTTTAGTCCATTTCTGGATTCAGTTTGTTTCCAAACTTAACGAAACTTTGCCAATAGGTTCTATTAACCTTCTAACATGTTAAGAACATATTTTTAATCCCATTAAGTCTTATTTAGTTCATGACTTAATGGTTAAGACCATAGGATATCACAAGAGCTCTAAGGAAGCTCATGTGCCATAAATTCTAATATAAGGGTCCATTTCTTTCTATCTTATATATATATATATATATATATATATATATATATATATATATATATATATATATATATATATATATATATATATATATATATATATATATATATATATATATATATATATATATATATATCTTTATATTATCAAGGGGAGATAAATTAGGGGTTTTACAACCCAAAACATACTTCATTAATCACCAATTCATGACTCTCATTATCCATTTCTATGGGTTTCATTCATGGAATCACCAATTCCATTCCACCATTCCAATTACCATTTTCCTGCACATTTTTAATCTTTGATCTGCTTGGTTCCAACTCAAATCCAATTCAATTAAAGGTTAAAACATGATATTTAGAGTATTACTAATCCTCCTAAACAACACTTATTACCCCTAAACATTAGAATCAAACCAATCTTCACAAACCCAAATTCTAGGGTTCTTAAGCAAAATTCTCAATTCCTTTGCTTCTAGTTGTTTCCAAAGGTGGAATTGAGTTCCAATGATGTGTAGAACATGATTCAAAGGTTAGAAACTTAAAACAAACTTCACACAACATTTGAATTTCGTTTCCACCCATTCAAAATAACTCAAAATGGTTTAACTAGCTTACAAGGGTGAAATTCTCACCTTAAATGAATTGGAAGTCACAATCTTCAAGCTTGATTCTTCAATTCCTGCTCCAATTCTCTAGAAATTTCAAAGTCTCGCTCTCTCCTTGTCTTGCTGAAGATATTTCCCGAATCAAATGGAGAGAACCAGAAGTTTCTCTCTATTTATACTTCCAATTTTCCAGTTTAACCCCTCAGGTTCCCTTCCTTGAACTTTTGACACCAAAAATCTAACTTTTATCACATAAGGTTTTATTTCTTACATTTTTAGTCCAAAAGACTAGAATATAATTTCATAACAATTTATGGATTTGGTTAAATGACCAAATTACCCTTACACACATAATTTCTCATAAAAATACATATAAAGCTTTAAATTACGCATAACTTATTTTACATATTTATATTATTACTTTAGGTCGTTTCAACTACCTCCCCCTAATTAGGATTCCGTCCTCGGAATCGCTTCATAATCCACAAAATTAGGGTATCTTTTCTTCATGCTCTCCAAAGTTTCCCAAGTTAAGTCTGAGCCCAATGAATGCTTCCATTTGACCAATACTAGGTCAATTTCTCTGTTCCTTAGTTTCTTGATTTTCACTTCTAACATCGCTTCGGGTTCTTCAATTAATCTGTTGGGTGTTTCCACCCTTACTTCTTCTAGAGGAATGGTTAATTCCTTCTTTCCAAAGAACTTCTTAAGATAACATACATGAAATGTATCATGTATTCCTCTGAGTTCTTGTGGCAACTCTAGCTTGAATGCTTGTAAACCGATTCTTTTCAGAATTTTGAAGGGTCCAATATATCTTGGACTCAACTTCCCTCTCTTGCCAAACCTTATCACCCCCTTCCAAGGTGATACTTTTATCATCACCAAATCGCCTTCTTTTAGATCATAGGGTCTTTTCTTCAGATTTGAGTAGCTTCTTTGGCGATCTTGTGCAGCTTTCATGTTGGTCTGTATCACCCCAATCTTTTCATTCGTCATTCTTACAATTTCTGGTCCAGTGAGTTTTGTTTCACCAGCTTCTAACCAACACACTGGGGTTCTACACTTCCTACCATATAAGGCTTCAAAAGGCGGCATCTTGATGCTTGAGTGGTAACTGTTGTTATACGAGAATTCTACTAATGGTAGGTGCTCATCCCAATTACCTCCAAAATCAATAGCATATGATCTCAACATGTCCTCCAATGTCTGAATAGTACGTTCGCTTTGCCCATCTGTCTGAGGATGGTAGGCTGTACTCATCTTGATCCGAGTTCCCATCTTTTCTTGTAGAGAATCCCAAAAGTTAGACGTGAATCGAGGATCTCTATCTGAGACTATGGACAGAGGTGCTCCATGAAGTCTGATCACTTCATCGTTGTACAACTGAGCTAATTCTCCAAGTGAGGCAGTTTCTTTAATCGCGAGGAATAGGGCGCTCTTGGTCAGTCTATCAACAATGACCCATATACTGTCATGTCCTCTGCGCGTTCTTGGCAGCCCCATGACAAAATCCATGGTCAGTTCTTCCCACTTCCCTGCTGGTATCTGCAACGACTGCACATTACCATACGACACCTGGTGTTCTGCTTTTACTTGTGCACAAGTTTCACAGTGGGATATGTACTTTGCTATTCGCTTTTTCATTCCTGGCCACCAGTAATGCTGCTTCAAATCTTGATATGTTTTTGTACTTCCAGGATGTATAGAATACTTGGATTTGTGAGAATCATCCAAGACTATCTTTCTGGTTGCTCCATATTTAGGAACCCAAATACGTCCCTTAAAAGTGCGCAACCCTTGAGTATTCACTTCAAACACCACCTTTTTCCCAAGCTTTTCTTTCTTTATATTCTCTTCGGTTAAAGCACTATCTTGAGCTTCTTTAATCTTTTGAATTAAAGTTGAGATTACTTCAATTCTCATGGATCTCCCTTTAACAACTTTTTCACAAACTTTTCGGCTTAAAGCATCAGCTACTACGTTGGCTTTTCCTTCGTGATATATTATTTCACAATCATAATCATTCACGAGCTCAATCCAGCGTGTTTGTCTCAAATTCAATTCTTTTTTAGTGAAAAGATATTGTAGACTTTTGTGATCTGTATATATCTTGCATTTCGTCCCATACAGATAGTGTCTCCAAATCTTCAATGCAAACACAGTTGCAGCCAACTCCAAATCATGAGTAATATAACGTGTCTCTGCATCTTTTAGCTGTCTAGAGGCGTATGCAATGACTTTGCCCCGTTGCATAAGTACACAACCGAGACCTCTATTAGACGCATTGCTGTATACTACAAACTCTTCTGTGCCTTCTGGTAAAGATAATACTGGAGCTTCACATAGTTTCTTCTTTAATATTTCAAAGGCTTCTTACTGTTTTTCTCCCCAGACAAACTTCACTTCTTTCCGGGTTAGTTGAGTCAATGGCACTGCTATTTTAGAGAAATCTTGGATAAACCGTCGGTAATAACCGGCTAATCCAAGAAAACTCCTAACTTCTGTAGGTGTTTTCGGTGGCTCCCATTTCATTACTGCTTCTATTTTTGATGGGTCCACTTTAATACCTTCAGCTGAAACAACATGACCCAGGAATTGAACTTCCCGCAACCAAAAGTCACACTTTGACAACTTCGCGTATAACTGTTCATTCTTCAAGGTACGCAACACTTCACGTAGATGCACTTCATGCTCCGCTTCACTTTTTGAATAGACTAAAATATCATCGATGAAAACGATGACAAATCTGTCAAGAAAAGGTTTACAGACCCTATTCATGAGGTCCATAAACACAGGTGGGGCATTAGTGAGACCGAATGGCATCACTAAAAATTCATAGTGACCATATTGAGTTCGGAATGCAGTCTTACATACATCTTCATCCTTCACCCGTACTTGATGATATCCAGAACGAAGATCAATTTTAGAGAAATAACTAGCTCCCTGCAACTGATCGAATAAATCATCAATTCGTGGCAAAGGGTATCGATTCTTGATGGTCACCTTATTGAGCTTGCGATAATCTATACACATACGCATAGTACCATCCTTCTTCTTGACAAATAACACTGGAGCTCCCCAAGGAGAAGAGCTGGGATGAATAAACCCCTTGTCAATAAGTTCTTGCAACTGAGACATAAGTTCTCTCATCTCTGTAGGAGCAAGACGGTACGGCGCCCGAGCAATGGGACTTGCTCCAGGGACAAGATCAATACGAAATTCGACTTGCCTAATGGGTGGTAACCCAGGTAAGTCATCAGGAAAAACTTCAGGGAATTCATTGACCACTTTTATATCTTCCATCTTCTGCTTCTCTTTCTTCCCATTCATCACATAAGCGATAAATGATTCACACCCTTTATGGATGCATTTACGGGCCTTAATAGCAGTAATGAGACTTTGCATGTTCTTCCGATGTTCCCCGTATATATAAACTTTACTACCATCAGGCATTTTAATCGATACTATCCGTTTCCCACAAAGAATTTTAGCATTATGAGCTCCGAGCCAATCCATCCCAATAACAATATCGAATCCTTTAATCCCGATAGGTAGCAAGTCTGCCTTTAAGATTCGCCCATTAATCTCAACCGGACATTCCTCATACACATGACGTACCGTAACTAGTTCCCCATTCGCGATTTCTATTACACTGGTATCATCTAATGGTTTCATTGGTGTGTTCAGATGCTTACTAAATTCATGGGACACAAAAGAGAAATGTGCTCCAGAATCAAAAAGAACATAAGCAGGTTGTGAGTTTACAATGAGTGTACCTGCCACCACATCCTGATCTTCTTTGGCCTCATCAAGGGTCATTTGAAATGCTCTCCCTTTCGTCTTTGCCGGCTCTATCTTCTTATTGCTTTGCAGTGGAAACTAACGTCTCATTCTTCTTCTTGGGACAATTGGTGCTGTAATGACCCTTTTCATGGTAATTGTAACATTCCACTTCGCTAATATCTTTCACTTTACAATCCTTGGCTTGGTGACCCGAAAGACCACATTTGTAGCACCCACTAGTGCCCTTCTTGCATTCCCCACTGTGCCTCTTACCACACTTCCTACATTCTTTAACCTCACTTTGCTTAGAAAACCCCGATGAAAAACGACTCTTCTTGTTCGCTCCAGAGATTCCTGAAGACTTTCGCTTCTCCGCAAAAACTTGTCGTTCCTTGGCCTTTTTCTCTATCATACTTTCCACCCTAGCCGCAGCTTCAATGGCTTCATCGAGAGTAGTAGCCTTGCCAACTTCTAATGAGTAGTCCCCCGGCAACCCATTAACATACCGGTTGATCCTTCCGGCCTCAGTTGGTAGTGTATCTTCCAAAAATGGCAGCATCTCACAAAACTTTTTAGTGTATTCGTCAACCGTCTGTTTTTCCTTTGCAAGAGAAAAGAATTCATTAACCAAGTTCTCCCGATGCCTAGCTGAACAGAACTTGCTTTTCAACCGCTGAACGAACTCTTCCCAAGACAACGCATCCACGAACCCACTCCCCTTGATTCGGCGGAGAGTATTCCACCAAACAAGTGCTTCCGCCTTTAGCATTTGAGAAGCAAACCCTACCTTCATATCCTCTTCGCAATGGCAGATGCGAAGAACTTGTTCCATTTCAGTCAACCACCGAATAGTTATTCGCGGATCCATTTCCCCGTTGAACTCCTTTGGCCGACAGGACATAAAGTCCTTGAAAGTACACACTCCTTTAGTCTTGAATTGGGGCTGTGATTTGGAGGAAGAATCTCCCTGGGAAGAAGTCTGTCTTGGGTTAGTACCCTCAGGAGCCACACTCTTCTCACTATCGTCGGGGTGCGACTTAGACCTTTCACCCAGTCGCTCATCCAGAGGACGAGTCATTTCTTGTCTGTTTTGTACTTGAGAGTCATGAAATAGCTTCTGGATTGCCTCCAAGGTCAATGGAGGTGGATTAGCCTCACCCCTAGAATTGCCATCATCAACGGCTTGGGGCGGTCGGGGAGGCATAAGAGGCCTTGCATTAGGATCTGGGTTTTCCGCATACGATCCTTGACCACTTCTAGTTCGCACTTTGCTATAAAATTTCAAGTACTTTAGTATTTCATAATATATCATAATATTAGTTTACTACATTTCCACCAGTTTCCCAGTATTCCCTCGCGGGTACACCAGGCCCAATACACGTCCTGTGATTATGATAATACGGGCCCATATTACCATAATCACCTACACATGTTGTTCCCAATGTTTTCGCTCGGTTCCACTGTTCACTAGTATCAATTAGCTGCTTTTAACTCATAAATATACTCTTATAATTCCATTAACAAATAATGTCTTAATTCCTTAAGACATAACAATTTGTGTAACTCACTCTAACTGACTATTTTTCTAGTCTAAGCCTAGGAGTGGATTGATCCAATCCTAATTCGCTTAAACTATGGCTCTGATACCAACTTGTAACGCCCCAACTTTTTCAAACCATTTATATAACATAAAAGCATATTTTACAAAAAATACGGTTTAACAAAAACCATTGTCTTTGCTTTAAATACAACAAGGGGTGTTACAAATACATATCAAACAACCATAAAGTTTAAGAGAAAGGATTTAATCAATACCAATACATGATAGTTGTATCCAGCTTCACTCTTTCACACTCTAGGATTTATTTTACAACTTCAAACTATCTCACATCTTCGTACCTGAACCTGGAATACATGGCATAAAAATAAAATATGTAAGACAAATTGTCTCGTGAGTTACATGAGTTTTGGACTCAAACATTTAATCTCCTTTAATAAAAACTTTATAAAATAAACATTCGCTGAAATTTTATAGTATTAATATACTATGACTTTTTATCTTTCAAAACCATTCTACATCTTTCAAAACATAGCTTATTTCATACTTTCTTTGACTGGTTTTATAAACTTGCTGGATTTTTATACTTAGGGCTTTAATCACTATGTGTGATACCCCAAGTCTCTACAGCTAGAAAGAACGGATCAATCCTCACCGTAGAAATGCTGAGGCAGCCTACTTCGCGAAGGGGTTACCCCCAGTAGACTCCTTACCTAACCCGGGTAGGTTGGAACATAGTTCCCTTACTAACGTATGCTAGCTACAATACCAGTCAAATATAAAAATACTTTCTGGAAACTGAAACAATACTTGTACACAAAATGGCTAATTGCCAAGCTTTTGACTCAAACATGTTTCTAACATAATCTAGGCTATTGCCAGGAATCATACTTTCAAATATAGCAACTAACTGTCCATTAAGCTAGAAAATGTACCATTTTTGCAAATATTTTCACACATAAAAATATATATGAAATCTAAAAAATATTTACTTACTTGCCATGTATCCCCAAAATGGGTGAAAATGCTACATGTACTCACCTTGTAGTTCTTGAAAGGTTGATTAGGCGTTTCTTGGTTCTTTATCACTTCGATGATGTTTAATCACTTGACTTGCACCTATATTTAATATATCATACATTAACATCCATTCTATGACTCTATAACTCATTAGAATCCTTATTATACTAATATGTGTCATAACGGGAGTGAATTGCATGAATTCGGGTCACACGGGTCGTGTACGGGTCACACGGGTCGTGTAAGGGTCTCCAGAATGTCCAAACCATCTGTCCCAGGCTACACGGGTCGTGCTAAACAACACGGGTCGTGTAATCTCTACAGACCCCATTTTCAGCTCCGGATTTTTGTTCGTTTTTTGCAATTTTAGTCCATTTCTGGATTCAGTTTGTTTCCAAACTTAACGAAACTTTGCCAATAGGTTCTATTAACCTTCTAACATGTTAAGAACATATTTTTAATCCCATTAAGTCTTATTTAGTTCATGACTTAATGGTTAAGACCATAGGATATCACAAGAGCTCTAAGGAAGCTCATGTGCCATAAATTCTAATATAAGGGTCCATTTCTTTCTATCTTTTATATATATATCTTTATATTATCAAGGGGAGATAAATTAGGGGTTTTACAACCCAAAACATACTTCATTAATCACCAATTCATGACTCTCATTATCCATTTCTATGGGTTTCATTCATGGAATCACCAATTCCATTCCACCATTCCAATTACCATTTTCCTGCACATTTTTAATCTTTGATCTGCTTGGTTCCAACTCAAATCCAATTCAATTAAAGGTTAAAACATGATATTTAGAGTATTACTAATCCTCCTAAACAACACTTATTACCCCTAAACATTAGAATCAAACCAATCTTCACAAACCCAAATTCTAGGGTTCTTAAGCAAAATTCTCAATTCCTTTGCTTCTAGTTGTTTCCAAAGGTGGAATTGAGTTCCAATGATGTGTAGAACATGATTCAAAGGTTAGAAAATTAAAACAAACTTCACACAACATTTGAATTTCGTTTCCACCCATTCAAAATAACTCAAAATGGTTTAACTAGCTTACAAGGGTGAAATTCTCACCTTAAATGAATTGGAAGTCACAATCTTCAAGCTTGATTCTTCAATTCCTGCTCCAATTCTCCAGAAATTTCAAAGTCTCGCTCTCTCCTTGTCTTGCTGAAGATATTTCCCGAATCAAATGGAGAGAACCAGAAGTTTCTCTCTATTTATACTTTCAATTTTCCAGTTTAACCCCTCAGGTTCCCTTCCTTGAACTTTTGACACCAAAAATCTAACTTTTATCACATAAGGTTTTATTTCTTACATTTTTAGTCCAAAAGACTAAAATATAATTTCATAACAATTTATGGATTTGGTTAAATGACCAAATTACCCTTACACACATAATTTCTCATAAAAATACATATAAAGCTTTAAATTACGCATAACTTATTTTACATATTTATATTATTACTTTAGGTCGTTTCAGAGTGGATCCTTCAACTGCATAATAAGTAATATTTATCCAAAGATGTGGAAAATTTTGACATTTGGCTTTCTTTGTTGATCACCTCCTATGGACTAATGTTAAAGCTTTTATGAATGTATGAACAATTCTGTGTAAAACATGTAGTTGATATAGGTTCATCCTAAAAGCACATCGGGGCATTAGCGAAGTTAACCATCATATGAGCATCCATACATAAAGAATGATTCCTTCTTTCCACTACACCATTTTGTTGTAGTGTATAAGGAGCCGAAAAAGTTTGAACAATCCTTTTGTCCCAAACAAATGAGCCAAGAACTTGATTCTTAAACTCAGTGTCATTATCACTTCTTATTGATCTCACAATCCTTTTTAAATGTAGCTCAATTTGTTTAATGGAAGTGATCATCAACAATAATAAGCGTGTACTTCTTTCCTCCCAAGGATTTGACTGCTGATGGACCACCTAATTTTATTTACTATATTACATTAACGAACTAAATCCTACATTATTTGCTTTCTATTAATGAACAAAATCTTACATTAATTTGTTATAATTTTATTTACTATATTTATTATTTATTTAGAAAAAAAGGTGATGGGGTGAAGGATGACCATTTCCTATGTTTATTGAAATGAGCTTATGTGGCCTCTAGATATCAAAGTGTGGTAACAAAGCATGATTTGAATTGTTAACACAAGAGAAGACAAGAGTGCCGGATAGACATCAAATTAAATTATGCGAGTGGGAATACCACATGGGTTTGTCCGTATTATACCAATAATGAACATGAGTTATGACCAATTGAGAAATTGTCTATGAAAGGTATTAAACATTTTAAACAAACTGATCCAACGTTATATTTCAGAAATTTTCTTGCATCATTTTCTCATATATTAACAAGAAGGAAGGAACGGTAGCCCATAAGTTCCAGCCCTGTATTGGTCCCTACCACAATTGTATGATATAGATGGAAAGAAACAGATCTATCATATATGAATGCCTCATCTCAAAAGCTAGCCCAAATGAAGAGAAAATCTTACCAATCGGTAATTAAAGCTAGGTTCTATGCTCTTTATACCGGATACACATATGGCTTTAAAACCCAATATTGATCTTGCTGTCAACGAAAATTATATAGCAATTTACCCTTTTGTGTAAGAATCTTTAATATAACTTACTATTTTACCAAATAGAAAATCCAGCTAGCTATAAGCTATTTAGAAAAGGAGAACCACACTATGATTAGCAAGCTCTGAAACTCATTACACTGCATATAATGTATAGGAATTTATATAAACAACCATGAGTCGAAGAACTGCTTCGCAGCCTATACCTCTATCTCTTCCAGTTTCCAAAGAACCTCCTGCACGGTTGGCCTTGCCTTAGGATTATACTCAACACACTGAAGAGCTAATGCCATCACCTTGACCAACACATGTCCATTGTTGGAGTTTTCCTGCATGAGTTTCTCATCAAACACTTGATCATGCCACTTTTCTACTGGTATCGACTTCACAGAAGATGGCAAATCAATCGGATTGATACCAATGTAAGTAGACTGTCCTGTTAAAAGCTCCAACATTATTACACCAAGGCTATATACGTCGATTTCTGTTGTAGCATTTGCTACTCCCGTGAACTCTGGTGCACAATTGTTTCGAAACCTCCGTGGTGTCGCGGGCATAAGCCATGAGATGCCAACATTACAAATCTTGGGATTGTAAACCTCATCATATAACACAATGCCCGATTTCAGTTCTCCATGAACTATCTTCACTTGGTTGTGAAGGTAGAAAAGACCTCTTGTGATGCCCAAAATTGTGTGCATTCTCATCGCCCAATCAAAAATAATCTTAGGCCTACCCTCAGTTTCAAAAGCTGCAAATTGGTAATAAATACTAATTAAGCAAATGTGTCAATTGTAATAAATCAGCATCACAATAATACAGAGATTGATGTATAAGTGGCTTACGTAGTATGAGACATGCGACAGTTCCATTCGGTATAAATTTGTAGACACATAATGTCTCCCCTTTTCCCCAGTAATAGGCCCCGAGATCCAACACATTGGGATGACGAAGCTTACCAAGAGTAGAAACTATAGAGACAAACTTCTTTTGGCTTAGTTCAGTTAGTATACGTTTCACAATCACTTGAAAACCTTCAGCAAGATGTGCTACATATGTTCTACAGTAGCGATTCCCATTCAGATACGTATTAGATGCATTAAGCAACTCTGACAGCGTAAAGTCAAACCCACTGTCGAAATAAACCAACTGTCCACCATACTCGCTGCTATCTGTATTTACTTTAGACCCTGGTTTGAGGCCTAACTTGTTAACATTATCATCAATTCGGCCACTTATTGCCAGACACGCTGGGATCAATTTAGTAAATTTCAAGACGTTACAAGTGAAAATCGACCCTACCTTCTTTCTGACTTTACCATTTACAGCACAAGTACCAGACTTCTCTTGTAGGGATAATGCAAGCTGAAGCTTCGCTACCACCTCAGCCATAGTGGGCCTTTGATTTGCATGAGCATGTATGCAACTTACAGCAATCTGTGCAAACTCCTTCAAACAATTAGTCGATATTTGTTCCTTCAGCCTTGAATCCACAATCTCAGATAATTTTCCTTGGTTTATAGAACTTTGAGCCCATGCTGCTAGACCCCATTTTTCTTCATCAAGATTTGTGTCAACAGCTGGCCGCCGGCACAACACCTCAAACAATACAACCCCGAAGGCGTAGACATCGGATTTTCTTGTTAACTTGCTTGTAAAGAAATACCTCGGATCCATGTACCCAAACGTGCCCTTCACTCCTGTGCTCACGTAAGTACGTGTCTGATTGGTAGGGCCTACCTTGGCCAACCCAAAGTCTGAGATTTTGGCTGCATAATTCTCATCCAATAGTATATTGGAACTCTTCACGTCGCGATGTATGATTGCCTGTTTAGTTCCTGTGCCTGTGTGAAGGTAATCTAATCCGCGAGCGGCACCTATACATATCTTGAGTAGTAGCAACCATGAATTAGAAGCAATAGCAGCTTTTTTATGAAGAAAACCCTCAAGGGTTCCCAGTGGCATATACTCGTACACAACGATCATCTCTTCTCCTTCATTACAATAACCAAGTAGAGATGCTAAGTTACAGTGCCTCAACCTGGAAAGCATCTCAACTTCAGCCCAAAATTCTGTTGCTCCTTGACACGAATCGACATGCAATCGCTTGATAGCAGCAATGACATCATTTAACCCAACCTTAATGGAACCTTTGTAAACTTTGCCAAACCCACCACGACCGATGACTAACTGTTCATCAAAGTCCTGCGTAGCTATTTGGATCTCTGAAAGTGAAAATCGGTGACATACTTGTGTTTGCAACGATTGATTCTGGCTATCATCCATATTTTCACGTAAACAATACTATCACACGGAATTTGAAAAGCAGTTTTAACAGTTTGTGATCAGCCTTTTTAACGAAATCTGTTTAAATTTCTTGAGTTTCTTTTATTATCACTGGTGGAATTATTCAGCAGATCAGAGACATATCATTAATTGGTTGTTGACGGGTCAAGTGCATATCCACTAAGGAAAGAGAAGCAGTTGAAGAAGACAATATTTTTTATTTTAGAGGGGGAGTTGCCCGTTTACTGAATATTATAATATGTTTTGTAAGGCCGAACTAATAGTTAGTCATCACACTTTACCAAGGCCCATTATTTCAATAAAATAACCTTAGAAAACTATATGGGGCCATAATCTTATAAAAATAATCGAAAACATTATACTATCTCGCTTTTACAACTAAATTGATAATTATTTATTAACTTAATTTTAAATATATTCTTTAATTTTGACATGGTTTTAAAAAAGACTTTTATTTTATCTAAACTCGTAATTTTGTGATTAATTTTGAATTGAATATTTTAGCCGATGTAGTGATTCCAACAAGTAAATCATTGCTATAAAGAAGCCTCATTTTCTATGAAAATTTTAGAGGCGATGAAACGGATTGATCGGAATCTTCTACAAATTTCACCGTATTCGAAGAAAACTCAAAAATGCATTTTTTTTATAGTATAGTTTATACTCCCTCGAAAATCCTTACATATTTCCAAGGGAACTAAATATTTCATAAGATAAAAACTTGCACCATACAATATTCAAAAAACGTTTATTTAGATATAACACCAAACATGTTACCAATTTGCGTGGTGGAAGCTAAGATGTGACGGTTCTTCTTTATGGTCACAGGTCATAAGAAGCATTCACAGAATCAAAGAGTTAGACCATGGCAAAATGGCCAAAAAATTCTATAAAGGTGTGTGGAAAGATGTAACTGAGATTGAAGTCAGTTTCTTGGAGTCCCGGATCAGCCTTAGGGATTTGTTTAGAAGGGTTGTGAAAAGGAGACAAAACTCGATTTAGGAAAGATCTATGGCTTGGAGGCATACCATTAAAAGACAAATTTCCAAGAATCTTCAAAATTGAAAGTGAAAAGGATGTTTTGATTATGGATAGAGTGAAGGTTAACTCCTCCGCAGATGTGAATTTAAACTTGAGATGGAAAAAACAACAACTATTGCCCTTAGAAAAGAAGGAATTCCAAGATCTGTTATTGTTATGAACCAATTTCGTATTTCCTCAAAAGAAAATTACTGGGAGTGGATTATTGAGAATGATGGGCATTTTCTGTAAGATCGATTAGGCATGCCCTAGATCTCTCAAAGAAACACCATATCCTTAAAACGGTTAAATGGTGCTCGTGGCTGCCTAGTAAGGTAAATTGCTTTGCTTGGAGATTGGCGCTAAATAAAATCCAACTGAAAACTAATCTGTATCGAAGAGGGATTCATTTGCTAGATACTAAATGCTCATTCTGTGGTTTGGAAAAGTAATCTGTTGATCATGTATTTGAAAATTGTGAATTCTATGGTAGAGTTTGGGAACGTTTATTTAACTGGTACGGGTACTCGGTGGGGGCAAACAACAACTTTTTGGATCTTATTAATTAGTTAATGTCCGGTTTAAATTCAGCAAAGGAATGAAAGTTCATCTTAGCCCTAATAAATGCGACATGCTGGGCTATTTGGAAGGCAAGGAACGAAGCAAATTTTAGGAGGAAAAAACAAAACCCAATGATGGTAGTAGATTTGATTGAGTTGAATTTATTTAATTGGATGAAGTTTAGAGGTAAGCATCTTGCGTTGGAATGGTAGTCCTGGTGTGGTAATCCCTTAACTCTGGTCTCATCCCTAAAGAATGGCGAGGTGAGTGTGAGTGGGTGAGGCAAAGCTTAAATATTGAGTGCTAGACTAGATCGAAAGTCAGATTTTTCATAATTGAACTCTCTATGATTAGTCGGGTAATGTCCTGGTTTCCCTTGAAGTCATTATCCTCCATACCGTGGATGGGTTCGGGTTGGGTTTTGGTGTTCTTGGTTAGTGTACTACTAGAACAAAAGGAATATGTGTGTGAAAGAAGTAGAATGGATAGGTTGAGAAAGTTGTTGGGTTTCAAGATCAGAAGGGTATAGAAATTGTTCTGAATTGAGAGCTATATCAGGTTGAGGAAACAGGAAATCAAATGATACAAGTTAAAGTGCTCAGAATCCAACTTCCTAATGTAATGCTTGTCACTGGAGGGTTGGTGACCACGACATGATTATAAGACTTAACAATTTGTGAGTTAAAGCGCTCAGAATCCAACTTCCTAATGTAATTCTTGTCAAAGTGAACATCACAGGCTTCTTCAATGATACAAGTTCGTTGCTTAGCACACGATATGCAACATAATTGAATGAATATCCGAGAAATATGCCTTCATTGGATCGTGGCCCGAAGTTGCTTAAATGATCCTTGTTGTTTTTTATAAAGAAACGACATCCAAAAATGTGAAAGAATTTTATGCTGGGATTTTGATTGTTCATTGCCTCATAAGGAGTAACATTTAAGCTGGAGTTGATTGAGGACCGGTTCTGTGTGAAGTAGGCCATAATTGTGGCTAAAGCCCAATAATATAGAGGAAGATTTGTGAATATGAGCATAGAACGTGCATCTTCACAAAGAGTTCTATTTTGTCTTTCAACAACGCCATTTTGTTAAGGAGTGTGAGGAGCAGAAAAATTGTGATCTATACCTGTAGAAATGAGATAATCATTAAACAAACTGTTTTTGAACTTGCCTCCGTTATCACTTTGGATTGCTCTAAGGTTTTTGCCAGTGCGGATCTCAATATATTTGAAAAAGTTGATGAGTTCAATGGCAATTTCATACTTCAGGGGAAGAAAATGCACCCATGTGAATCTCGTATAATCATCGACTACGACAAGAATGTATCTTTTACCGCTCATACTTGGACCAGCAGAAGGATCACATAGATCAACACGAAGAAGTTAGAGTGGTTGAGTTGATTTGATCTCTGGAATACTCTTGTGTGAGGCTTTAGCAAGCATTCCTTTTTAACACGCACCACATGGAGTATCATTGTCAAGATTTAACAATGGTAGTCCCTTGACTAGGTCTTTGCCAATAAGCTTGTTGATGTATCCGTAATTGAGATGGGAGAGCCTCTGATGCCATAATCAGCTGATGTCGGAAGATGCTTTGGAAAGAAGACAAATCTCAGGTGCTCCCTCAATGAGGACAATATCTAATGGATACATGTTCCCGTCTCGTTTAGATTCAACAAGAACATTGTTTTTTGCATCCATTATCAAGCTTTGAAACATTGTAAACAAAACTTACTGGTCATTGTTACAAAGTTGTGCCACACTGATCTAGTTGTGTTTGAGGCCATCAACATAAGCAACACGTCTTACTGTGAAATTACAGTTGGTGACATTTTCGTGGCCCATGACCTTTCCTCGCATATTATTCTCGAGTGTAATATATTGGCTTGGACTGGCTGTATATTCTTTGAAATCTCGAAGATAGAAAAGAGGCTCATCGTGAGACGCTCCGGTAGTAAATTCCTGAAATATTTAGACAAGAGGCTCAGGTACCCAAACAAGTTTGGGTCCCGTGGTGTAAGTAGACACAGGTTGTTTGTATTTGTCATTCATAATTATTTTTGTTGTTTCTTGTTGAGGATCACTTGGAACCACATTCCTTTTATTTTGATTAGATGGTGTTGCAATTTATTTGTTATTTGTTTTTCTTGTTGAGGACTTGCAACCGATTTTCTTTTCTTTTGAGGTGATCTAGAAAAGTTTTTGCTTTTAGAAAGTCTCTTTGGAGATCCAGGAGGTTTGTAAAATGATGGATTCTGTGGGTAAACAAACTGTGGATAGCTACAAGGTGTTGGAAATCCATAGCTTCTATGAATACCTATATAATTGATCATAGGAAACTGAGGGTTTCCCCCAAACTAATTAAAACTTGTGAACAATGGGTTTCCCCCAAACACGTGGCTTCCATTGAGACTAAGGTTTGTGCTACACAATGGATTGAAAAATTGATTCATTGGAAACGTTCTGTTATGATAAGAAAAAGAGTTTTGATGAATATTTTGATTAGGATGGGGTCAAGCATTCTTGGTGCGGCAGTATAAAAGCTAGTTTTTGTTTGTTCTTTTGGACTGAAAAATTTGTGTTATTTTGTTTTCTAAGAATGAACCTTGGTGGGACTAGAAGTTTTAGTTTGACCAAGGTTGGTTTTGTTTTTGTTTTACCTTTTGTTCATGGTCTCAGAAACAGTTTGCTTTGTGACTTTAGACGTAAATCCAACCTACATGGATGCTACGGGTGATGTTCCAACGGGTTTTGACTCAACAGATTTTGATTCAAGTAATTCTGTTTTAACAAGGTTCTTGACTAGGTAATTTTTCCTTTACTTTATTACTCGGGGCAGAAACAACTAGTGTGAAATCCTTAGGACAATGAGTGATGATAGATTTTCTAGAGTTGACCAACAAGGAAATATTTGAATTTGAAATTGATTGGTTGTCAACTGTCTGAGAAATCAGATGATACCTTAATTGTTGTTTTTTTAAGTATTTTTGACCAACATCTTTGGTAACTGGAACAGATTTTCAAGAGAATGAAATGTTTCAGGTTCCAAAATATAGACTGCATCTACGGATGCTGTTTTGTTTAGGGACGGGACATGATCAATACAGTCATCTAGTGCCATATGATATGAAGTAACTTGAGTTTGCAGATTGTTATCACAACTAGAGACTAGAATTTGTTCAGACAGTTGAATTGGAGGATTATTGAGTGAAACACATTGATTACACTCAACAACAAGTTCCTCTTCTTCACATTCATTGGTGGATGAGAATAAATCATCAACAGACCCGTCTTGCTCAATCTTAAATTCTTTAAATGATTTAACCATATTATCAAAACTGAGGCCATATTGAGTCCATTCACGCTTAATACGAAAGTTGGTTTGCTCATAGTTTTCGGCATGAAAGGCCTGAGGATGATTGTATTTCTCAAGAAGAGCATACATGTCCCGATTGTGCGCAGCGATGGAATCACGTTGTTGCAACGTAATTCGATACTACTCAGCAGCAACCCTATGTTCTTCAGTTTTAATGAACATCTCTATTTCCAACTTAGCATTGTCTCTCTTATGTTCCTTAATTATGTATTGGAAAGTTTGCAATTCAGACTTATAAACATTCAGCACACCATATGCCAGATTGCATTCATCCATGTGTTTAACTATTAAGTTTTGAATTTCATAGATGAATGGTTGGAAAGGATCAATAGTTAAGTATGAGTCATGAAGTATTTCATGAACGTTTTCCACTATAAGCCTGTGTAGGGAAGACGTCGTGTCAACATCCATGAAGCAAAAATAGGTTTGAGCATCACTTTCTTCTAAAGCTTCAGGCTCATCATCAGAGGGCTATATATTGACTTTGGGAAAATCCATAACCATTAATACTTTGTTCTTGGACTGACTTTCCACCATAGCAGCATTATTCATGTAGTAGGTGGTGTCTTTGACCTTATTTTCCTTGGCCTTACAATCCTTTGCATAATGGTTCGGTCCTTGAAACTTGTGACATATGATATTTTCAGTTTTAAGACCTTGTCATCGGAGTGGGACGGGTTGGAGTTTTTTTACTGTTGTCTTCCTCCTTGCAAATTTCGAGAGTTTTGGATGAAATGTTGTGGCTGTTGATAACTTTGCGAAAGAGAGTTCCCTAATGGGTTCTTGACAAACTTCTTGAAGCTGGGATTGAAATTACTCAACAAGGTTAGAAGTTTTTCATACTCAGCATCATCTTCAGATTCTGAAGAAATAGTAACATTGTTGTCAAAAGCATTCTGCACATTGGAAAAGGCATTTTGGTTTTGGTTGACATGCTTAGACATTGAAATGTTTTGACCAAAATTGTTCGTCTATTCATGATATGGGGTCTGCACGTATCCTGGGTTCCCAGCCTGAGTCTGATTAGGAAAAATTGTTTGACTCGAAAAGAGGTTTTGGAATAGAGATGGGATATTGCATTTGTAATGAATTAGGACCGGTGTTTGAAGATTGTGCATGTCCAAACTGATTAGGCATTTGATTTGTGAACTGTTTTTGACCTAAAAACTGATTTGGCATGGTTGACATTTAATTTTGAAAATTGGTTTGGTCTTTGAATTTGATTTGGCATGAGGTTAGGATGCATTGTGGGCGGGTTAGAACCAAAATTCGATAGTTGTGAATTTGGATAAATTGAGTTTGATTTAAACTGAGTCAGCATACGGTTGAATGATTGATAGAGCCACAGGGCCTCCATACAAATGTTGTTCAAATTAACTGTTGCCTCGTGAACTTGAAGTTCACCATACAAGTCATACAACGATGTTGTTTCTATAGGAGTCGTTTGAGTTATAAGCATTTTAGCGTTTTCCCATTTAGGAGTTAAATTGTTTAAAATTTTCATGTTTATTTCCTCTTGTGATTTTCTCATCGACACATTTTAAAATGGTTGATTAGAATATTGTATCTTGTATATGCATCAAGGATTGATTCGTTGGGATACACTTTAAAGCATAAATGTCATTCATCGAGAATTTCTTTCGGCTTGCCAAAATTTTTGTAGTTCCCTCAAATTGTCTTTTCAGCATTATCCAGATACGATAAGGGTTTGATTTTTCTTCATCTGGAAGCTGAATCAGTATATCATGAGTATTTTCGGGAAGAAGTTCTTGTGTGGCTCTTGCTTCGAGCCTAGTTTTCTTTTTCTATGCTTCAGCAGAAATTGTTGGAGTCGTTGTACCCATCATCCGAGCGGTACCAGTGGGTACATCAAGTGGTGGTACGATCACATTCCAACAAAATCCGGTGAGTGTGTTCCAGTGGAAATATGGTTTAATGACCGGCAAGATAACATTTCATACATGTAACATAAAGAATATTCACTCGGAATAAGAATCGAGGCACAATTGGATACACCAACACTATTTACGACCACAACGGAATACATGCTGACTAAATTGTGATTTTCATTAATGTTTGCCATAGCAACAAGTAATAGTAAGACAAAGCCTGATTAAGTGTAAAATTTAAAGGGTTTTGAAAAACAGATCTGAAAACTTTGTGAAGAAAGTGACAAGTTGAAGAATGTTAATTCTAAAAATCACTGAAAGATCTTCACAAAGAAAAACGTAACAGAGAGTGACGTTTTATGTTTTTTTTTGGATTTTTTCTTTTGAAAAGTTAGATAAGTAAAGGTGAAAAAGGATTTATTTAAACTCCCAAAAATAGACACCCGAAAATGGAAATGCAACTTTCAAGGGTTTTGTTTTTCCTATGAAGAACAAATCGTGAGTAGAGAAAAGGGCTAAGAGTATCTTTTCCTTTTTGGGTAGTGAGATGTAACACCCAGTTTCCTAGTAGAGTATACCCAATTTTTTTATTTTTACAACATAGATAATACAACAAGGTACTCATGTGCTCTGGATATTACGTGAAGTTATCACCAAGAATGACTACATGATCCGAGCTGGGCGCTATGATCTACAAACCTACACACATAAAAACATGCATATACGTAAGCTATAAAGCTTAGTGAGTAATCAATCTATAACTCAATACATACACTTACATGAATACACAATTCACACAACTCACAACTCATACTCAAACTCAGCGCAATATCTCTACACGATACATGCACACATTGCTACACATATATTAAACCCAATCCACTAAGGCCTATATGAACCAAATAGGTCCCTACAAAATATATCGGACGATTAAACCCAATCTCTCGGCCAAAAAGGCCTATATGAACCACATAGGTTCCTACAAAATATATCAGGCGATTAAAGCCAATCTCTCGGCCACAAAGGCCTATATGAACCACATAGGTTCCTACAAAATATATTGGGCAATTAAACCCAATCTCTCGGCTACAATGGCCTATATGAAACAACTCCAAGTCATAAAGACTCAATCAACATATATCACAAGAGATATAGTGCATATTATTCATTTTATACCCACTCTAACATACTGAGAATCCGTATACACATATCAACAGTCAACCATACGTATCATGTTACAACTAACATGTTACGTAGGATTACTCAGTTGGATATCCAAAGTTCTTGCTGGTATAATCGGTAGGTTCAGGTGTCTTCTCTACACTTTCAATACCTATACCATACCACAGATGTGTAAATACCTTGTATTCCCTTGCAATAGTTCTACTCACTCAACTATGGCTTATAACATACTTTGGGTTTGAATCATAGCCCTATTACACATCTAATTCATATAATACTTCCTCTAATCTCAATAGTTATAGGTGGGTTACCAACACCAACCTATAACCTAACTCATTCAAGCTAATCAAGCTCTTAATTAGATAAGAACATGAAATCATACCTCTTGGATTCAAGATATAAGCTCTTACTTCAATTCTTTAAGTTTTTGAGCTTCAATTCGATAATCAGAGGTTGGAGGACTTTTTCTAGGATTTTGAGAGAGTTTTCTTCGAGTTACCTTTCCCAAATGAGCTAAAACCGACATACAAAAAGTGGGAATGCGCACATTAGCGACGCTATGCAACAAGATAGCGACACTATCTGTGCCCACACAACTATTAGCGACGCTGTCTATGCCCATAGACCCATTTCATCTTACGCGACCCGTGTGAGTACACTGCTTGCAACTGCATGTCCTACACGACTCGTGTCAGTCTATAACGTGTTTCTGCGTCCCCCATATGACCCGTGTGAGCTCCACACGAGATGTGTCAGTTTCTTTTACATTTTTCAAGCTAAAACTTCTTTCATAAGTATTTTTAACCACACCTCAACTCCATTTTCAAAATTTATCTCTATCTAACCACATTTTCACTAACTCACACACTTAACAACACAACTAATTTTAATCACACAATGATTAAAACATACTTACTTATCAAAAAAGGGACATGGTGTTACATTAGAGAATATAAATACAGAAAGATAAAAGAAGATTTTTCCTCAAAATAACTTATTCTTGTTTAAGAAATGAGTTCTTGAAAAAAACTATGAATATATTATTGGATTAGGTGTCTAAGCCATGACTAATAATTTGTATTTATCTAATTACCAGTAGCAAAGTCCATTTGGGTTGCCCTCATAGCTGGAGGTTTGGTAGAAATACCAGGAGAGAGAAAGATTGATTTATTATATGATTAATAAATCAATAGAAATAAAATAAATCGTTTATTAATATATTATGTTGATAATATATTAATTAGAAATATTATTAATTAATTAGAAATTAATCTAGAATTAATTGGAATTAATTTAGTGATTAATTTAATTAATTAAAAGTGTAGGGGCTATTTTGTAATTATTCAATAGTTGAGTAGTAACTGTCCAGGATTGTTGACATCTAATACCCATATCTCGATTAAAGGCAAAGTGATGCCATGTAAGAGCCATGAGTGGTGTAAGAGGATTGTTGACAACCAAGCTCACATCTCTTTACCAAAAAATTGGCCAAGCCTTTGTAAAAAGACAAAATGACAATCTAGTTTCACAAACTAGATGTACTCATGTAACTAGAAAGTTGAGTGGAAACCAGTGTGTCCAAAAACTTGTACATGACTTATTAAATCATACTATATTATATAATAACCACCTTATTCCCTTTTACTTAATATTTTCATTAAATAATAATTATTCTCTAGTTAAATACAAAAGTTGATTCTTTATTAATAATCGTATTAATAATAAATATTCAATATGTGACAACTTGTTTAAGGTGTGGCCCTATAGAATCATATGTTATTGGCGAACATTATTTTAAAATGATTCTTAAACATATAGATCCAACAGTCATCGGTATACCAAAAGTGAGATAACATTCGGTTACACTTTAAATGAAAAAAGATTGGCTAAAGTCATATGACCACGGTTTTTTGTATGACCATGTTTTATGAACCGATGTATGTACTTACTTTATACACAATGTTGTGAAAATGAAGATTATATATATGATCTTTTTATGGTTTATAACATAATTTTAATAAGACTGCTTGCAATGTCTTGTTTGTACGATACCTATTGTAACTTGATGTTGTGAAAATCAAAATTATATATATGATTGTTTTATGGTTTATAACATTATTTTAATAAGATTGCTTGCAATGTCTTGTTTGTACACTATCTATTGTAACTTGATGTGGATTAAGATAGTAAGTGGATTGGTGTTTTAACTCTTAATAACCGACCAAAATTGTTATAGATGCAAATAACAAAAAAAATAGGAAGAAAATGTTTTAACTAGAAAAGGGAATAGGATTATCGTGACCACGTACAACTTCAAACAGGATTGGCTCAAAGGGGGTGAAATTGAATGGATAAATTTCTAACACTCCATTTCAAGTTGTGATGCATTATGGGGCTTTTCTCAAGACAACATATATTTTATGTTGGTGGCTTTTCACCTTTTCCGTCATGTTTTTGTTAAAATGGTGTATTATTAAGTAAATCTCTAAATACCCAAAAAATCGATGCATAGAATGCGACTTCGCTAGAAGATAATTTTCTTCAATTAAATACATGGTTGGTTTGTCAAAGTCAAACAATAATGTCTGGTTTTTTCATCATTGAACGTCACTATAAATGGCTATCCATGCGTAGTAATAGCTTGAACAATGAACATCACTCTCAACATAAGTTGACCATTGAACGAAAGGTTTACCTCAAAATTTATATCGACAGTTTGATTGGGTCAGTTTTGACTATCTATTTGGTCATTTCTTCACTAATTGTCTTTCCACGTTATAATCGATTTTATGTCGAGCTAATGAAAACGGTGCCTCGTGATAATTACTAGTGTTAATTGATGATAAGCAAACATTTTCTTTTTTCATTTTCCTGTGAATGTCAACATGTGAAACCGAATCATATTTGTATGGGTGCAAGTTTATTCACGGATTTGATCTATTAAAAAACTATTAATTTTAGTTATGTTTTTAATTGTTAATATTAAAGTGGTCGAACCCGTTATAGTTTAGTGGATTCCAAGAACGTATCGAACACCAATGTTAGACAACACGCTACTCGGTACTCGTTCCACCGTTCAGTCGGCTGAGAAATAAGGAGTACTTTGTCTAGGCGGGAGTACTCATGGACTATTTTTTATGGTATTTAAATTTGAGAATATGTTCTTGAAATTTTATCAAGTAGTAGGGTTGGGAAACACCAAGAAAGCAGGAATTTGATGTTCTTGAAGTGAATGTTACAAAATTGACTTTGCTATAGGTCAAACCTTTACATTTTTATGGAAGTGAGTAATTGAAATGTTCTAAAGGTGTGAAATTGAAGGTATAAATGGATCAAGAACATGAAATTGGTAATTAAGAAATTTGACAGCTTTGACTTTTCTATGAAAGTAAAACAATGAACAAAATAATTAAATTACTTGGAATTGGTTTGTCATATGTGAAAATTGAGTTTGGATCTATGTAATACAATTTTTAATAAGTTAGAAACAACAAAGAATAAACAATATCCAGTTAGTTTGCTAGGTATTAATCAAATGACAAAAGAGGGACAAATTTTTGATAAATGTCTACATGGGACAAGAATGAAAAGTGATGCTTGTGATAAAGAAGCTAGTTAAAGTATGATTTATGGGACATGCTTACATTACAATATGGTAACATCGAATTGGAGATACAAAGCATGAGTACTATCTAACGAGTATGATATATCCAAGTTAGACAACTTTTTGGAAATCATTTGCGAATCCAGTTACGCAAAAAAGAAACATTTTGATGTCGTACAAAAAGCAGCAGTAAATGACGTGGAATGGGCTTTTGGCGTACCAAAAGGTTGATGGGCCCTAATATACATGACGACGACATGTACAGACGACGTATAAGGATATAATATTTGACTATCTTATATTATTCAATATGATATTGAAAGTTGAAGTTGGTTCTGTATGTTTGATACATGATATGTTAGATACATGATATCGATCTACCCACCAAGGTAGAAATAAATGAAGAGGTGATTATGGAGTTGCATGACTCGGGAATCCATAACGAAGTTTATTGTTGATCACATTGAACACACCCACATACCGTCTTTGGGTAACTACATTATTTTAATTGTTGTATTTATGTTTTAAATTTTTGTGTGTAGTTATATGTTTTTAACGAAATGTTATTTTTCATTTAATTAATTTATTTAATTTTAAGTTAGTAAATATGAAGAAAAACTAATAATAATAATTTTGTGGGTTGAGGGTAGAGAAATATAATTTGATTGTATTGTGAGTTAAGAAACATAGAAATCAAAAACACAAAACTAATGCGTGGTTTATATGACAAATAACATAAAATGATTCCCAAATACGTAAAAAAAAATACTAAATTGATATGTTAGGCTACATCTGTTTGTTTACTAGAGTGTGGTGAAGCTTACATCCCTGGACTAAAAATTAAATTTTACAAATGATGTCAAGGCGATTGGAAGAATGTTTGAAAATTATGGAAACTAGGTTGGACCCGTGCTATGCACGGGTTGGGTCAGACCAGTGGGTGGCCCAGCCCGTTGAGTGGGTAGGGGTGTGTCGGGGGCGGTTTTTTTTCGCGGATCCTGAAACCACTTTGTAGATGATGCAATCCTGTCAAAGATAAAAGTATATAAAGCATTTGGTAATTAAAATACAGTATTGTTTCAACCATAATCAAATTCCATTAGTAAATTAAACTACAAGAAATAGCAACGTACTTTCATAGTTTCATTTATTATAGCAATGTACTTGCAATTTTTCCTATTACAGAATTATACTTTCAAAATCTTCCTCGTTATAGCAATGTAGACTTTAATATGTCTGTTGTTATCTGTTACCTTGTTTCAGTAAGCATTTTTCCCGACATCTCATTTGCCTCCTTAGCCTTATCCATAAAAAAATGTTCCTGATGCCGCCATTTTAACCAAAGTAATTTACTGACAACAGATATAAATTGTAATATATATATATATATATATATATATATATATATATATATATATATATATATATATATATATATATATATATATATATACAAATATATATATATATATATATATATATATATATATATATATATATATATATATATATATATATATATATATATATATATATATATATATATATAAGCGATCGGGTGAAGACTCTTCTTAAAGTGAGGACTCATGAGGACACCTTAAAAAATTGAAAAAAATAAAAAAAATATAAATAAAAAAATGGATCATAGTACTATTTGGAGAAAAAAAATTTGAAAAAAACTTTTGGATCATTATTTTTTTATAATGAAACAATGATCCACAAAATAAAATTTTTTATGGATCATTACTGTTTCTCAATGATCCAAATTTTTTTTTCTAATTTTTTTTGGATCATGATATAGTACTATTATCGATTTTATGATTTATACTTTTTTATATTTTTTTTCAATTTTTTTAAGATGTCCTTACGAGTCCTCACCGAAAAAAGAGTCCTCACCGGAACGGGACCCTATATATATATATATATATATATATATATATATATATATATATATATATATATATATATATATATATATATATATATATATATATATATATATATATATATAAGCGATCGGGTGAGGACTATTCTTAAAGTGAGTACTCGTGAGGACACCTTAAAAAAATTGAAAAAAAATAAAACAAAAATATAAATAGTAAAATGGATCATAGTACTATATTGGAGAAAAAAAATTCGAAAAAAAACTTTTGAATCATTATTTTTTATAATGAAACAATGATCCACAAAATAAAATTTTTTGTGGATCATTACTGTTTCTCAATGATCCAAATTTTTTTTACCAATTTTTTTGGATCAATATGTAATACTATTGTCAATTTTATGATTTGTATTTTTTTATTTTTTTTTCAATTTTTTTAAGGTCTCCTTACAAGTTCTCACCGAAAAAAAAGTTTTCACCGGAACGGGACCATATATATATATATATATATGTATATATATATATATATATATATATATATATATATATATATATATATATATATATATATGTATATATATATATATATATATATATATATATATATATATATTTATATATATATGTATATATATATATATATACATATATATATATATATATATATATATATATACATATATATATATATATATATATATATATATATATATATATATATAAATATATATATATATACATATATAAATATATATATATATATATAATATATATATATATATATATATATATATATATATATATGTACATATATATATATATATATATATATATATATATATATATATATAATATATATATATATATATATATATATATATATAAATATATATATATATATATATATATATATATATATATATATATATATATATATATATATATATATATATATATATATATATATATAATAAATTCTTGCTTACAGCTCTATAGTATTTTTTTTCATGGTCACCCAATAATTTTATTTTACAATAACAATTACAAAAGTCTTTAAACTCAAAACAACTCAATAATCAATAATGAGAGTATTTCTTAACCCCATCTTAAATAAACTCTGTGTGTGTGACTCACTTTGTCCCCCAAAAGTGAAATATATACAGGGAAAAGGGAGAATTCATTTACCCATTTGTCCCAAAAGCTCCTAAAATCACAAAATAAAGTGACAAAATATGTCTTTACATAGAAACCGACAATATTTCTTTACTAATTAAGCCACTATATAAAGACTAAACCCACCAGGAAATGGGACCCAAACCAGCATCCGACACAAGGGACCCCTGCCAAAGTAAAATTATATAAACATGTTTTTACTCAAAAACCTGCAATACAACAATATTTACTCCATAACATAATGATAGTAGTTTCCAAAATTTTATTTGGAATATCAGAACTTCAATATATATTTTAGCAACTTACAATTATCTCCATAGGCGCAAATGGCTTTGAATCTTTTTGCCCTTTTGGGATTTCAGGAAACTCTATACTTTGAACTCGGAACCTAATCTGTAATCAAACATTAAAAAATATAACAAATTTTTTAGTTGTATACTCTCAAAAGTACATAAAGAAGGGAATCGGTTTAAAGACACCGACCTCATCATATCCATCTATAAGATATTCCTAAACCTGTCCTCCTTCTTTAAATGTCCATATCCATAGGGGTGTTCAAATTCGGATAT
Organism: Cichorium intybus; assembly: GCA_023525715.1. Lineage (NCBI taxonomy): Eukaryota > Viridiplantae > Streptophyta > Magnoliopsida > Asterales > Asteraceae > Cichorium > Cichorium intybus. The sequence goes on from CM042015.1 coordinate 60,269,057, forward strand.
CCGGAAATTCGGATATCCGGAAATTTCGGATAGTGAATATTGATATCTGAATCCGTATCCGAAATTTCGGATATCCGAATTTCGGATTCGGATTCGGATATCCGATTTTATAAAAAAAATTCAAATTTAATTAAATTAGCCTAAAAAAATCATTATCCAATAAATATATTAAAATAAACATATTCGATATTACATTGTGGTATTCAAAACCAAACGAAAGAAAAAAAGTATTAGATTAATCGACGAAACATAGTAATATATATTAAAAAAGAAAATATATTTTTTCGAATTCGGATATCGGATATCCGAAATATCCGAAATTTTGTAAAATCACTATCCGAATCCGAATCCGAAAATTCGGATATCCGAATTTCGGATATCCGAAAGTTCGGATATCCGATTTTTCGGATAATTTAGCATCGGATTTTCAGATTTTCGGATCGGATTTTCGGATACGGATATTTTTCGGATTTTCGGATATCCATTTGACTTGGTTTCTGGTAAAAAAAAAAAAAGTAACAGAAATCAAAGCTAGTTTTATAGAAACCCTTAACCACATAATTCAAAAAAAAGTTTTAAATTAATTAAGAACTCACCTGTGTGCAGTGTGTGTGCAGTGTCAGGTTCAGCACGGGAAGAATCTGGTAGTAGCAAGTCTGGTACGTATATGTCATTAAAAAAATCCAAGTGTCACTGCAATTTATTCGATGAATATTAGTAACATGATCATTTTTTATGGTATGTTTGAAAAAAAATAACAAATCAGATCTTGCAAATATAATTTCTCCTATAAAGGGACGAAACATTATCAGCCTGAATTTTACCTGCAAAAAAAAGAGTTGATATTATGTTTACCATTATATTATTTAATAATTAGAAATATTAAGAGATAGAAAGTTAAGACATACTGTGTAGGTTGGGGCACCTTCGTTGGCAAAGATTTTTTTGGGTAAAGAGGACGGTACCTCAGGCAAATTTTATTAATAAAAAGAATAAATACAATTGAAGGCTGGGGACTCCCCACCTAAGAAACAACAAAAACCCATTAGGACATGCCCCAAAGGACAACAATGCTATACTAGAAACCAAAACAGAATTTGGAACCAGAAAACATAACAGGAACATAAAAAGCAAACATCCTGCAAAAAAACAAACAATACAAGTAGAGAAATATATAGTGGAAAGGATGGGATAGGAGAGAATAATGGACCACAGTGGAAAATAGGAAGTATAACTCTCAACGTTAGGGGAGGGACCAGATCCTTTTAGCCAAAATAACATTAAGGGAAGGTTTCATAGACAGACTCATCAGTCTACAACGGACATCATCAATAATAGACTTGACAACAGCATGATACGTTCTTCTCTTATTTTTAAAAATCCGGTTATTTCTTTCCTGCCAAATGTGGTAGATAGCTCCCGCAAGCACAAGTCTTCGGATAACGGACCAGACATTCTTACCCTTAGAGATGGGCTTGAGAAGATTGATGATATCCGACCAGCAATTTGTGGGGAAGGAGAGATTCATAACATGCTAAAGATCATGCCAAACCATAGAAGGGAAAAAACATTCAAAGAAAAGATGAGGAAGGGAATCGGAACAATCGCTGCAGAAGGCACAGATGAGGTTGGGAGAACCAGACAACTCCCAGTTTCTGATTTTATCATGGGTCTTGAGTCGATCTTTGAGAGCAACCCAGAGAATGAAAGCATGTCTAGGGATATTCTGGGAGAACCAAACAAGATGATACCAGTCGACAGGCTGCTCCAGAGGGCGGATAGAGTGCCATACAGAACGGACCGAAAAAGGATAGACCTTACCGTCGCAAGATCTCCAGATGCTTACTCTGTGAGTATCAATGGTAATATGCACGGATTTTTCAACGGTCAAAGGGGCATCCGTCAGGGTGATCCCCTCTCTCCCTATCTCTTCACTCTTATCATGGAGGTGCTTAACCTTATGATCAAAAGAAACATCTCTGACTCTGATTGTTTTAAATTCCATCGGCAATGTGAGGAGCAAAGTATCACCCATGTATGCTTTGCCGATGATCTTCTTCTCTTCTGTTATGGCGATAGATCTTCGGTTCGTGTCATATTTGACTCTCTTGCTGAATTCTCTAGGGTCTCTGGGCTCCACCCTAATGAAGCGAAAAGTGAAGCCTTCTACTGTAATATTGGTGAGAGGCGCAGAGCTTCCATTGATTGTATTGTTAGGTTTTCGGAGGGATCTTTCCCTGTCCGATACCTTGGCGTCCCTCTCATCACCACTCGTATTGTCCACAAGGACTGTAAAAGGCCTCGTTGATAAACTCAAATGCAGGATTAACGACTGGAAGAACAAGTCTCTCTCTTTTGCCGGTCGTCTCCAGCTAATCCTCTCTGTCCTTTCTTCCATGCAAATATATTGTGCTTCCGTTTTTATTCTCCCTAAATTTATTTCTAACGAGATTGAGAAACTCATTAGAGGTTTCCTCTGGTGCAACGGTGAGATGAAGCGTGGTAAAGCCAAAGTCTCATGGAAGACTGTGTGTCTCCCTAAGACCCATGGTGGTCTGGGTATTCGTAATCTTGCTGTTTGGAATATTGCCCTTATGGCTTCCCATGCCTGGAGACTCCTTTCTAATAAGGATTCTCTCTGGGTCAGGTGGATCCACTCGTACCGCCTCTGTGGGCGTAACTTCTGGGATGCCCCCAAGAAGCGCGGTACGGGCTATGCCTGGCGCAATATCCTCGACATGCGGGGTAAGATCAGGGACTTTATTGTCTCCAAGGTTGGTGATGGCTGCTCTACGTCTGCTTGGTTCGATAACTGGCATCCTGCTGGTCCCCTCTCTCAGTTCTTATCTGCCCGTAACATCCATAATGCGGGCTTCACTCCTGATTCTAAGGTTGCTGACATTGTCCTCAACGGGTGTTGGGTGCCCCCCATTGCTGGCATGACTCCCACCCCGTTCTCCTTTCTCATAACCCCCTTCTCTTTCGTTGGCAAAGATAAAACCACCATTAATCGACTCAATGTCATAAACAGATATGCATAGACCTAAATCTGTGATTACCTGTTATATAATGAAACATAATAATTATTCAGTTTTTTATTCTTAGGATGTAAAACAGGCGTTAATAAATAAAAAGGAAATTATATATTTAAGGACCTTGTCTAAGAAAATAGCCTCGAGCTCTCCCTTAACTGCTTCATTGACAGGAAGGCTCAAAATATCAGGTTTAAGTCGCAATGTATGCTCCAGTATGCTTAACTGGAACATATTTACACCTGTTACAGCATCATATGTATATAAATCACAAAGCTCCATTAATGAATCACAAAAAATACCAGCTTTACAAAAACTAAGGGTTTATTCATTACCTAACTCTTATTGATGATACACATATAAGAACAATGGGTCGTTTTAGTATTTAAGGTCAAAATAAATTGAATGTTGTAATTGTTCTATCAGGATGAGGACTGAAAATGTGAATGTTATTTTCCCTCTTAATAGTATTAACGGTTCAAACTTGTAGATATAAAGGACTCGAAACCCTAAAATATCCATTCAAATGAAATGTTCTTTTTTCACGCCCATAACAGTTTAATTTCTTGATCTTGTTTCAAGTTGATATCAAGATTGATTTAAGTTGACCAAGAAATTGAAATTTCAAATGAATCTAAAAAAAGAGGGTTACGGATTTTCATACCATGAGATTCGAAATGATCTCGAATCAATCTGAGAAGGCAGACAACACCAAAATCCAAGACGGATTTCCTAATCTCTCCATCAAAAAATATGTGTCCTTAGAGAATCATTCAAGTGGTAACTTCAAAGATTTGTATCCCACCAAGTATGTTTATAGTTATTGATGTCTGATATGGAATTTGTGTTGAAATAGTTGACACACTGTGACGCTGGCTTGAATTAAAAAATGATAGCTCGTCTAAACGTTGAGTTGTGTGTTTTGTTTTTCATAGTTTTGGGGGTGGCTAAAAGAATCCTTTCGATTACATATGAAATCCCTAAAATACAAGAGAATATGTAAAGTTATTTCTATGAACATCATTGTGGCTGGGAAATATAGAATATCGTATTGGTGACTACCAGATGGAGAAGTCCCTGCAAACTAGGAACAATGTTTTAACGGTATAGGTGGGGATGAGGGGACATGTGAAAACTACAAAAAATTGGAGGTTGAGGATATGAAGCTCTTACTTGTTAGACTGACCTAGAGAAGGAAGAGAGTTATAGAGGATACACATTCAAATAAGAATTAATAACCCCTTTTCCAAATTAATACTAAACTCGCTACAATTCATCTTTCCTGCAAGGATTTCAATAATTGCAATATAGCATCGCGTGTTATCAGTTTTCTTGAATTCTTTTATTCATTACAAACTTTGTCATCAGTATTTTTTCATGCATTTTGTACTTGCAGCAAAAGAAACAATCTTTTTTCTTCAAGAAGGTACAAAAAGAAAATGAAATTAATCAGCATGTACCTACCTGTGATGATATTTTGCTACCATCTGCTCCAGTGCCCAAAGAACATCTTGAACAGTTGGCATAGCTGTAGGGTTATACTCAACACACTGTAGAGCTAATGTCATGAACTTTACCAGCATATTATCGTTGCTAGATTTTTCCTGGATGAGTTTTACCTCAAATACTTCAGTAAACCACCTTTCCTTTGGTAACTATTAAAAACTCTCACACCAAAATAAATTGAATCAGCCCTCTTCATTACTAAGAACCAGATTCAAGAACAAATACAAGTTAAACCTCACTACATAAGCACCCAAAACTCTCTTCTAAATCTAACCTAATCTACCTAGCAACTACTCTCTTTTAGAAAGAACACACAAAGAAAAGAAGAAGAACTTGGTGTTGCTTGGTAATGATTTTTCAAAGAAAGAGAGTGAGAGAAAAGAAGGCGATAAGATGATGGTGGTAAGACGTAAAATCAGATCTAGAAGCAACTTATCTGAATTGTTTAACTTTGTTGCAAAACACAAACAACCAAAAGTTCTTAAAAAATCAAATTTTGGTTCAACGTTATAAACCATCTCAAACGGTGACTTACCATTTTCAGACTGAAGTAGGAGTTCTATTAATTAAAAAAGTTGCAGTTAAAATAGTTTCCTTCCATAAATTCAAAGGTAGTCCAGATTGAAAAAGTAAAGACCTTGCAACATTCATCAAGTGCCTGTGCTTTCTTTCGACAACCCTATTTTGTTGAGGTGTATAGACACATGTTGTTTGATGTAAAACACCCTCTTTTTCAAAAAAAAATTTAACCTTTGAATTTACAAATTCAGTTCCATTATCTGATCTGAAAATTTTTACAGTCTTAGAAAATTGCAATTTTACCATGTTAAAGAAAGTAATAACATTTTCTAACACTTCTTCCTTAGTTCTCAAAAGATAGACCAAAAATGCCCAAGTATAGTCATTAACAAGAGTTAAAAAATACTTGAACCCATCTCTAGTTGATACACGATAAGGTCCCCACACATCAAGGTGAACAAGATCTCCTAAGCTAGACGACTTATGACTACTTAAAGGAAATGGTTCACGAGTTTGTTTAGCCCTATGACACACTTCACACAAAGACAGTCTATTGTTTCCTAGAATTAACTTGTTCTTTAGAACACCAAGGACATGATCCGAGGGATAACCAAGTCTCTGGTGCCATGTCATCTTAGACACATAACATACAGCCAAGGAATAACTATTATTACAACTAACCTTCTTATTTTCTAGAAAATACAAGCCTCCTGAAACTTTATCGGTCGTCACAATTGGGTTGGTGTGTAAATCCTGAGTATTGCATAAGTAACAATTATTTTCATCAAAATAAACTCCTAATATACTATCACTAGCAAGTTTATGGACAGAAAGCAAATGAACCTTAAATTCTGGAACAAACAAAACATCTTTCAAAACAAGTGAAGGTAAAATTTTTAAATCTCCAATTTTAGAAATCATAACTTTTGTTCCATTAGGATGATTCACACTCATTTCTAAGTCTGAAATATCAACATAATTTTCAAAATTTGTAAAACTTCCAGTCATATGTTGTGTTGCTCCAGAATCTACAACCCCAGAATCTACAACCCATTCACGATATCCCAAGCAATAACTGATAGAAGTATAAGCACAAATCGTATTGGACACACTGGATATACCTGCCATATTAGCATATACATCTTCATGGAACACTTTTCTTTAATCAGTCCTAAAATTTTGGAAACTTGCTCATTTGTGAATTGCAATTCCATCTTATTATTATTATCAACAGAAGAAATAGACTTATCAGAAGTAACAACATTAACATTAGACTTGTTTTGTGAATTATCATCATCTCTTGATTTAAAATCTTAGGGAAAACCAATGAGTTTATAACATCTTTCAATAGTGTGTCCCTTCATATTACAATGTTTACAAATCAAATTCATGTTCTTAACATTTCTCTTTTTAACATCAGGCTCTTTAGCAACAAAGACATAATTTTAACTTTTACTAGAATTGCCAAGTGAAGAACTACTCTTAAGTGACTCTTCTTTGGAAATAGTAGCAAAAGCAGACTGCACACCAAGAAACTGTTCTAGCATTAAAATATTACTCCTAATCAAACTATAACTCTCAATTAGTCCCATTAAAAACTGAAACAACTTAAGTTGATTAGAAAAGGACTGTCGATCTTTAGATGCAGTACATGTACACTCACTTATTTTAGACAAAGAGTCAAATTCCTTCCACAACCCATTTAGACTATTGAAGTAGTCAGAAACACTTTCAGAACACTGAGTGTGCATTTACCTTTTGAAAAACATTAAAAGTCACAGACCCGTTTATTTTTTCATAAGTTTGTTTTAATTCAAGCCACAACTCACAAGCATTTTCAGACAGTACATACACAAACGATATATTTTCAGTCATAGATGCTAACAACCAAGAAACAATAACAGTATTTGCACGATCCGATTTAACAGTTTTTGCCTCATCCCCTATGGGACCAGAGCAACTACCGTTGATAAAAGCAAGTTTATTTCTAATAGTAAGAGCCCAAACAGTAGCAGTAGCCTAGTTTTTATAATTACTGGTACCAAGCAATTTAAAGTTAATTATCGTTACAGAAACAATATCATTAGCATGGAAACACAAAGGATCATCAAGATCTACAACAGGATCACTATGACCAAAACTACTAGTCCTAAAGTCAGTAGTGGTAGGCATTTTTTCAGTCAAACAGATAATATTGTTTCAAAAAAAACTAAGGAAAAGGAACCTTGCTATAGGCCAAGGTACATTACAGTAACTCCAGCTGAACAAGATCCTTGCTACAACAAGGCTTAATAAGACTTACAACGAGCGGAAGCAACAAATGCACATCAACGAGTTATTTGTCTTTTAATCGGTGATCATAAGATCATAACCCAATGACGATGTCTAGTAATATCAAGTATTTTAGTCGTCGTTAGGCCCTATTCTAATTGAAATTATATTGTATAAACTATGGTATTACTCACTTTTGTGTCTAGTGCTTGTATGTGAAAAAAGGATAAAAACAAGGACTAAAGACGTACAAAATGAAGAAGTTTTGGATAAAGACCACTTTTAGTCGAAAAGTGACGCGCGCCGTGAGCAGAGGAGCACGCGCGTCGCGGAAAGTCAAGGATCAGATGAGGACTTGAAATTCAAAGTACGAGAAACGGGGATATGGATAAGGCCGCGCCGCAGATTTTGCCCTTGCATGCCGCAATTAGCTCGATTTTGCAACTATAAATAGAGGCATCTAGATCGAGTTTCAGGAGCAAAGAACAGACCTAAAGGTTGAACCTAGACTTCTTCGACTCGTGATTTCAGATTCCAATAGGCATAAGTTGTTATTTTCTTGTTTTTTATTTATTTAAGTATTTTATAGTTTTAGTTATTGCTTGATTCCATCGATTCTGGATTGTAGAATCTGTTGGGACAAGTTGGACTGGAATTATTTTCGAAGTCAAAACCTTGAGACTTTTGGTTTTGGTTTTCATTCAATACAATCATTCGGTTTAAGTTAAACTGCATGTTTTCAGTATCAGTTTATGGTTATTTGTTTATTGGATGGTTTTGGATTGTTAAATGCTTCTCATTTTTCTTCGATATACTTATGGAATCAGTAAGTAAGTTTGGTTTGAAGTTTGGAATTGTTTAATTTAGTTAATGCTCGTTTTAGTTTTCGGTATTTCATTTTATCGGTTTTCGGGACGTGTAAGGAACACCGCCAACTATAGCGTGACACTGTAGTTTGGTTTATTCTGACACCATAGTTTAACCACTTGACTCCCACGGATCGACCCTTGCTGCTACTATACTAGTGTGTGTGTAAGGTTAATTTTCTATTTTTGACCGCATAACGACCTAGGCGTGTCAAATTTTGGCGCCATTGCTGGGGAGTTGTGCGCTTAAATTAGAGTGTCAGTGGTTTGTTTTATGATTTTGATTTTATTTTTTGGTTATTTAGTTGATTTAGTAATTCAATTTTTGGTTTTGACGGTCGTTTGCACTTGTGCATGCATACGCGTCGAGGTGAGCAAACATTACCTCTTTTGTTTGATTATGAGATTGAACGAACCACGCACAAAAATCGTGTGCGTAGGCGCTTGATCAATATGAGTCCTGATAGGGTAGTAGTTGAGGACATTACCAATGAGCCTACGAGCGAGGTAATGGGGGAAGCATCATTTATACCCCCACACTAGTACAAAATTGCCCATTGGTCTCACCGAAAAAATGTGACCATATGCGTTTGGTGACAATTTTTTTCATTGAAAGTGTTGCCATAGGCTTTGCGATATTAGGTGTCATATGGTCACTTTATAATATTGTGTCCGTATGCCATGAAAAAATGTGGCGGTATCATAAAAGTGTGGCCATTGAGTAGAAAAATTTGTTCCAAAATCACTCACTTTATCCAATATTGTGGCGTTAAAGCGTAGTAGACACACAATTTCAATATTCTAGTGACTGTATATAATGAATGGTGACATACAAGTACATTCAATGAAGCTTTATACTAGTAATTTGTCACACAATTAGTAGATTGTTAAGACTATTGGGTATGTTTGTAGACAATTAATTACGATGAACATGACCATGTTTACTAAATGGTGACATGTATGTAATTAATAAACTGACAATTTGGTAGCATCTAGTCATACAGACAATATATTTAATGTGACCAATACTAGTTTATAGAGACACACTATTTCAATATTGTAGTGATTGTATATAATGAATGGTGACATACATGTACATTCAATAAAGCGTTATACTAGTAATTTGTCACACGATTAGAAGATTGTTAAGACTATTGGGTATGTTTGCAGCATCTAGTCATACAGACAATATATTTAGTAAGTGGTGCCATGTATGTAATTTTAAAAGTGACAATTTGGTAGCATCTAGTCATACAGACAATATATTTAATGTGACCAATAATAGTTTATAGAGACACACTATTTCAATATTGTAGTGACTGTATATAATGAATGGTGACATACAAGTACATTCAATGAAGCATTAGACTATTAATTTCTCACACAATTAGAAGATTGTTAATATTATTAGGTATGTTTGTAGATAATTAATTATGATGAACATGACCATGTTTACTAAATGGTGACATGTATGTAATTTCAAAAGTGACAATTTGCAAGCATCTAGTCATACAAACAATATATTTAATATAACCAATACTAGTTTATAGAGACACACATATATACAATACAACTAAAAGTAACCATAAACCAAAAGGCAAGGATAATAAAAAAGAAAATGATATTATAAATAATTCAAATGACATTAAGTACATTAAATACCCAAATAAAGTATGTAAACGTAAGTGTTTGTAAAAACTAGTGTGATAAATACTTAATTGAAGGAAAGCGTCATAAACCAAAAGGCAAAATAGAAAAAACTATAGTTTCATGTTGATGGAACGGTTCCTTGATATGGCTTGACAGCTGATTTGTTGTTGAAGTTTTGGGGCAGCAGCTTTTTTGGTGTTTTTAACAATTGCCTAAAAAACCAAATTATGTTAGATATGGCAAATATATATATATATATATATATATATATATATATATATATATATATATATATATATATATATATATATATATATATATATATATATATATATATATATATATATATATATATATATATATATATATATATATATATATATATATGAAAAGCAAAGATAATCAAAATAGTACATGATACGTACTGGTGTTAAAGATGGTGATGGTGTATCAGGAATTGCTGACATAGCCTTATTCTGAATAGGTTGTTTACTTGTCTTTGTAATTACCTGAAAAACAGAAGTTCCAAATTAAAATAGAAGTTCCAAATTATTTAATAAATAATGTTACAGGCAAAGTGTATAAGAAGAATAAATTGATGATTAATGACATAAATTGATGATTAACAACATCTTTTCTGGTTCATGTAACTTTGAAATTCATTATTTTGAGCGGATAAATAAAGTTTGTCATAAAAGACACACATTCTTCGCGAAGATTCAATTTGTATATCCATCCTTGCTGCCCCCAATCTATTAATTTTATTAATTAACCCAAGGGCTTGTGTAAGCCTAGGCTGATCATTTGTTCCACATGTAACCTCTCCAAAACTTTCCAAATTCTGCAGATCATCCTGTTAGAGTTAAATATATGAAATATACAGCGTTGGCCTCTTTTACTTAGTTTGAGAATTAGTAACTAACTCCTGTTACAAAGCTAATAAGATCACAATTGAACTACAATTTATTGATAATTATAGAGAGTTAGAGAGAGTATCAAGTACCTTAGACATCACAGCTTCCCTGGTGTACAACTCGGTTCTTTAAACTGGAACAGGAATTCGTTTAGTGTTTCAAGAGCAGATAATTCCCCACGCTGCATGAATACGACAAAAATTATTCCTAATGGGTTAACCTTTTAATTCTTCCAAATTAACAAACAAAACTTTCTAATAAATCAAACATCAAACGACTATAGTATATTAAAACAAAATATTTTAAACAAAATGCAACCACTTGACTAACTCCAACTTTGCATCTCTTTGAGACAAACTATTCACCAAAATTCCATTTTCTTTATATGGCTTTTTTCTCTTATATTACTAAGGAATATTAGCAAAATCTACACATACAACAAATAACCAATAGTCATAAATATTATATCTAGATAGAGAGAATATCTGGGAAGGACATTTTCTCAATGGCCGAAATAATATACAAAAAAAAAACTTAGTTAGGAGCTATGAAAGCAGAAAATTACATCAAGGTCATTGTGTTACTATACTTGACTAACCACAACATGTTAGAATTTTTTCCTAAATAACCCATGGAATTTAAAAGTAACATGTGACCATTTATTAAGAGTAAGATGGTGTCCAAAAAGTTTTGCACGTTTGCCCCATTAGACTCGAACAAAAAAAAAACTCTACAATTCTTGGTGTGAAATAGCAACATACTTCTATTTTTAAGTGTATTATGACAGCCCACTTTAACATCATTGTACTGTACAAAAGTATAAAAAAAACTTACCAAAATTTACTGAATGGTAGATGCAAGTATAAAAAAACTTACCAAAATTTACTGAATGGAAGATGCAAGATGCGATCATTCTCAACTGAGTAGTAGACGCAAGATGCAATAAGTTTTCTGATCAGTGGAGTCATAACCAACAATCAAAATCAAAATATATTGAATTAAGGCCAATTGTATGACTTTTGAAGGATGTAGATCTAGTTGTAGGTGCAAGGATTCAGAAATTGATTGAATCAACAAAAACCCGTCATATACAAACCTGAAATCGATTGTACCAGAAATCAGAAATCGATTGAACCAGAATATAAACCCAGTCAATAGTCGGCTTTTGATTTTGTTCGTGCCGACATTGGAAGTCTGTAATCACTCCGATTATGTTTGTATTTGATTTTGCTAGTGCGCAAAATGAAAGGTAGATGAACAACGTTTGTGATCGCCTGATTGAGAAATTGATTTTGCGACTTACCAACTTGGGGCGATACAGACTTCAATTGACGTTTGTGGTCGCACACCCATAGGGCCACCTCTGGTTGCGTTGAAGGAGGAGGAGGAGGTCGAGGAATGAGAAACAACCAAATGAAATCAAAAATCTGAAATCGCTAATCATTTTGTTGTAGAGAGACAGAGTTGAGACATTAAAAGATTTGAAGAAGAATGAACCGGTGAAACAGTTGGCCGGTGGCGATGTAGGGTGCGATGGGAAGACATGATCAGAGGAGGCGTGAAACTGAATATGAAATACTAGGTTTGAATCGTGGTGACGGGAATTAGGGTGTGAGCAAGGGATATCCCGTGTTATCCAATTTTAAGAAAAAATTGAATTTACATTGATTCTAAAATGTGGCGGAAAAACTTTAATTTTAAAAAATTTAAATTATTTCATTTTAAAATTTTAAAAGTACATAAATTTGTATGTGTATAGGTGTATGTATTGTATGTTCATGTGCATTATAATTTATAAATAAAAAAAATATGTGTAGGTATATGTATGATGTATGTGTATATACATGTATGCATGCAAGTTACATATGCGTGTATGTGAATGTTTATGTATGTATATGTATGTCTACTACAAAAATCTACATATGCTAGATGACCCTTGAGCCCTTAGCTCTAAGCATTTAGCCTTAAGCCTTAAACTATAACTCATAAGCGATAACCCCTAAACCCTAAGCCCTATGCCCTAAGTCATAAGCCCTACCTAAGCTACTATCATAAATGTAACACCAAATACTTGTGATAAGTATTTGAAAGTTAATTCTAGCAAAAAGGGGTAAATTGGTCATTTTACCATAAAAGGGTAATTTGGTCATTTGACCAACAGAAGGACCAATTATGTAAAAATATTGTTTGATTGTGGCAATAGTATAAGAAACGGAAGTCTTATGTAATAGAATGTGATGAAATGTGATCATGTGGCTAAAAGTTCAAGAAAGTGAACTTAGGGACTAAAAATGTAAAATTTGAAAATATAAAAATCAGAAATATCTCCATAATTGTGAACTGAATTTGGAGAAGAATTGGGAAGGTTTTCTTACATACGAATTTTGGAAATTCTGGAGAATTAGAAGAAGGAGTTGAACACAAACTCGGAATTTGGAGTTTTCAAGCAATTAAGTTTAGTACTTTGAAATTCTAACCTAAGTTTTGTGTGTATTCTTGACGGGCTTCTTGGAATGAACTGGAAACTGAATTCCAGTTATGATCCAAGTGGTTTTATATGATTATTAAGTAGTAAACATATTCATGTTGTAAGAACACATATCAAATTGAAAGTATGTTGTTATTAGTGAAATTTTGGAGCTTTGCTCAAGAACCCTAGAATACAAGTTTATATGATTCAGTGGAATCTAATGGGTTTAATGAGTTCCAAATTTTGCCAGATATGAGAATAATCAATATAAATGATTAATTTTGAATAATTTCGGTTTTGGACCAAAAATGTGAAAAACGGGAAATTTTGAAAACGGATTGGAATTACCAATTTCATTGTTTAAAACTTGAAGTAAATGAAGGGTTTTGGTCCTGGAACAATCCCTAATGATTAAGTCATGTATTAAGGGCTTAAAATGAGAAAATGGGAATTTGTAGCATAAAAATCGTGAGATGAGTCTGTGCAGCAGATGATCGCGTCGCGATCTCCATAGAGATCGGGTCGCGATCCTACGCCTGGAGAAAAATGGCCAAATTTTCCTGCCTTCTGTTATGGTTTGGTCCAATTTTGAGACTTGGTGCTAGACTTGTCCGTTTGACCTCAAATTTTGAACATAGGTCTAAGATGGTATGAAACTTCGTGGAAAATTGTCGAAATACGTATACGACCTCCCGAAGGTACTGTAGTAAAATACGCGTATTTCGGGAAAAATTTATAATTAGTAAGAAGATGGTAACTGAAAGTTATCATCTAAAAATGGTCCCCAACTGTATTATATTGGACTCTTGTGTAGTAGAGTTAACTGAAATGGTGATTAACCTATAATCATTGTGTATACAAATGGATATATAGGTATGGGACAAATGGTTGTGGTGTATGCAAAGGCAAGAAACAACCGGAATTAAATGCAGCAAGTATCCAAGTGAGTAATCTCACTTATATCATATATGATATGTGTTGATTGAACTGTTACAGGTTGAAACTGTTTTGGGGGACGAATTTGACAGTTTAAAGATGTAATAAAATGGCAATACCAGATAAGCCGTGAGTCTGCTATAGACAAAAACGGAGCTGTGAGTAAACTTTAAAAAGACAATACCAGATAAGCCGTGAGTCTGAGAAAGACAAGAACGGAGCTGTGAGTCAACTTTAAAAAGACAACACCAGATAAGCCGTGAGTCTGAGAAAGATAAGAACGGAGCTGTGAGTCAATAATACGACAATACCAGATAAGCCGTGAGTCTGAGAAAGACAAGAACGGAGCTGTGAGTCAATGATAAGACAATACCGGGTAAGCCGTGAGTCAATGAAATGACAAGAACGGAGCCGTGAGTCTAGGCAAAAGCGGGACAAACTCTTGAGCCATAAATGACTATGAAATAAAATGTTATTGAATAGTACTGCCAATTGTGGCTATGATATTGGATGTATATCCAACTGGTGCGGCCTATATGGCTATGATATAAATGTTGAAACTGTTTGGTGCGACTTATATGGCCAGGAAATATGGTGCAGTCAACTGTGACTAAGGAACATGGGACAGAAACGGTTAGATATGTTTAAATATTCAAATAATTGATGTGATTTGATAATCGTATGTTATTATGGTTCAGCCTGTAAGACTATGAAGTAGGATGTGAAATCCTAAAAGATATATGATCAGCCAGTAAGGCTAGGAGTTTGGATCCAATATCCAAACATATATACAGTTAGCCGGAAGAGGCTATAAAATGGGACCTTGTATTGAAAAGATGAGTCAAAAGAGATTTATCATATATATGGAATTATATATGAATGTATTTCTTATACATGTTATTTGCAGATATGATTACTCACTGAGCTTTATAGCTCAGTTATTTGTTAAATGTCCCTGCAGGTTAGCATGATCCTGATAAGGGAAAAGATAGAGTCCGTGACTAAAGGAGTGGGACTTATAAATGCTGTCAGTAGCAGCCCGGCTTCAAAAGAGATTGTGGTATTTTATACTCTCATTGATACACTTATACCCGTTTTTAATAAAATATACCCCTTTTCTTATGGTTTTACGTATTGAAACCTTTGTTTTAAATGAAAGTTTTTCAGGGGTGTTTTTGTTTTAAAAGCCGGGTGTTACAATAAAGGCTTATTTCTAAGACCATAAGCCCTAAGTCATTAGACATATGTCATAATCCCTAATCTTGATACCCAAACCCTTAATCCTTAAGTATAAGCTCAAAGCCCTAATCCCTAAGCCTTCCTACACCCTAATCCTTAAGCCTTAATCCCTAAGCCACTGGCCTAAGCCCTGATTTCTAAGACCACAAGGCCTAAGCCATTATACATATGTCATAATACCTATCATGATACCGAAAGCACAAAGCCTCAAGCCCCAAGCATAAGCTCACAGTCGTAATCCCTTAGCCTCAAGCTTTACACCCTAATCCCTAGTTCCCAAGCTTTACGCCCTAATACCTGACACAGGGCTTAAGGTTTATGAGGTATGAGCATTAAGGTGTATGGTTTATAGCTTATGGGTTATGTGTTATGGGTCTTAGGGCTAATGCACATACACATACACATTGACATATGTATGTATATATATATATATATATATATATATATATATATATATATATATATATATATATATATATATATATATATATATATATATATATATATATACATACTCATACAAATACATAACCCTTAAGCAATAGTCCTTAACATATAACACATAGCCCTTAACACTTAATCATAACCCATATACCTTAACCCTTTACCCATAACCCTTAACCTATAATCCTTAACACCTAACCATACCACATAACTCTTAAGCCATCGTCGTTAACACTTAATTATAAGCCATAACACTTAACCATAATCCATAACCCTTAAGCCATAATCCTTAACATTTAACCATAACACATAACCCTTAACACTTAACCATGACATATATACCTTAATCATTGACCTATAACCCTTGACCCATAACCCTTAACCCTTAACCCATAATCCTTAACACTTAACCATAACCTATAACCCATAAACCTTGACGCACATTTATGGTCAACCACGTAGCGTTGTGACGAGTTATGGTTAACCAGGTAGGGTTGTAATGGGTTATGGTCAACCAGGAAGGGTTGTTATGGGTTATGGTCGACCAGTAAGGGTTGTGATGGGTTATGGTCAACCAGGAAGGGTTGTGGTGGGTTATGGTAAACTAGGTAGGGTTATGATGGGTTATGGTTAACCAGGTAGGGTTGTGATGGGTTATGGTCAACTACGAAGGGTTGTAATGGGTTATGATCAACCAGGAAGGGTTGTGATGGGTTATGGTTAACCAGGAAGGGTTGTGATGGGTTATGGTCAACCGGGTAGGGTTATGATGGGTTATGGTCACCTAGGTAGGGTTGTGATGGGTTATGGTCACCCAGTAAGGGTTGTAATGGGTTATGGTCAACCAGTAAGGGTTGTGGTTGACCATAACCCATCACAACCCTACCTGGTTGACCATAACCCATCACAACCCTTATTGGTTTACCATAACCCATCACAACCCTTATTGGTTGACCAAAACCCATCAAAACCCTACCTGGTTGACTATAACCCATCACAACCCTTACTGGTTGACCATAACCCATCGCAACCCTACGTGGTTGACCATAACCCATCGCAACCCTACCTGGTTTACCATAACCTATCGCAACCCTACCTGGTTGACCATAACTCATCACAACCCTACCTGGTTGAGCATAACCCATCACAACCCTACCAGAACCCATCACAACCCTACCTGGTTGAGCATAACCCATCACAACCCTACCTGGTTGACCATAACCCATCACAACCCTTATTGGTTGACCATAACCCATGACAAGCATAAGCCCTAATTCCCAAACCTTATACTCGAAGTCCTAAGCCACGACATATGTCATAAGTTATAAGTCATAATCCTTAATCCTTATACTTAAAGTCATAAGCCCAAAGTCTTAATCCCTAATCCCTAAGACATAAGTCATAAACATTAAGCCTTAAGCCATAAGTCATAATACTCAAGCCTTAAGCCATAAGTCATAATACTCAAGCCTTAATCCCTAAGCCCTAAGGTCCAAGCCATAAGCCATAAGCCATAAGCCATAAGCCATAAGCCATAAGCCATAAGTCATAAAGCCATAAAGCCATAAGTCTCAAGACTTAAGCCCTGAGCCCTAACTATGACCATAAGCAATAAGTTATAGGGCATAAGTCATAAGCTATATGTCATAAGCCCTAAGTTATAAACCCTAAGCCATAAGGCACATACCCTTTAAGCCTTAAGCCAAAAGTTATAAGCCATAAGCCATAAGCCACACACCATGATTTATGACGTATAAGCCATAAGCTAAAAGTTATTAGCGATAAGTCATAACCAATAAGCCATAGCCACTAGCCATAATTCGTAAGTCATAATACATAAGCCATACACTATTGGAAATAAGCCATAATTCGTAAGTCATATGTCATAAGACATAAGTAATAAGCTACTAGCTATAAACCATAAGCCTTAATACCCATACATAAACACATGCATATACATACATACTCAAACATAACAATACGTACTTGTATATAAGCATATGTACTTAAACATATAAACCTAGATACATATACGTATATATACTTACATATATGACATATTATATTTCATGCAACTAATATACAAAATTAATAATGATACAAAAATAAAATATATCATTAAAAGTTTTTAAAAATTATAACAAGTTATATTATAAAGTGAGGATCTCTTATTTATTTAAACAAAAAAATATAAACATATACAAAATATGCCATTAATACCCTCATTTTAGTAGACCACATCCATAAAAACTCAAAACGTGATACAGACTCGTTCCCTAACTCTTTCCCTCCAAAGCTCTGCAAAAATTCATCAAGGCACCAGCGAAATTTTTTGCTTCCCTCCAACGAAATTTTTTGCTTCCCTCCAATGAAATTCGAAATTGACCGCCAAATTTTACAGAAAGGAAAATGTTTTTTCGTGCCCTTGCTTTCTTCATTCATCCGAGTCTTGGGGCGTTCATCCTTCATCACTAGCAATCAGCGCTACATTCAAGTTCATATCTCTATCTCTCTTTCTCTCTTTCACACACACATCTATCCTAGAGCAATCCAATTCTTTCTCTATCCGGGAGCAATACACTCTCTCACAGTCTCCGCCATCAACATCATATCCCTTCGTTTTCATGAAGCGAGTGTCTAACTGAAATCCATTTTCTTCGACGGCTTCTATAGAAATTGATTCACTCCTATAATACCTTTGTGGGTCGATTTTTCATCCAAAATTCTAATTAACCCAAATTTCAGCCAGTGTACTTGGTGGATCGCTTGCGGTGTGAGTGTTCTTTGAATTGCTTGAGTATCATCTACTTACAGAAGGACAAATATCAAACCTAATTAGGTTACGTTTGTGATTTCACCGGACATTTTAATCATTTCCTGTAACCTCAGATTCAGGTATCTTCTCATGTTGATCCGATTATGTAAGCTGTTGCTCATCCTATGCCAAATTATCGGGTTAAATTCTCTTCTAGTTTGACGTGTCTATGAGGAATGCGATATAATCGGAATCTTTGACTCATCTTAAGCTAATTGATAAGTTAATCGTTGGTAAATTGATGTTTATGAGGTCTTGACAGCTCACATTCATGCTGTTACATGTTTTTTGGTTAGTTTAACCACGATATTCAAATTGTGCACCTTTTGAGAATCCTTGAAGTTTGAAGTATTCTTGATTTATGTTTACCTCGGTTTCCAATTTTGCAGTAGAACTCCGATATTCTTTCTGTTACCCTTCCCTAATGCATTGATCGCAATTTGCCATCAACAACGTCTTAGTTACTATCCTCTCCCTTTTGTCTACCAAATTTGGATTGATAAATATATTTTACTTTCAGGAAACGTGTGTATATCTCAGTATCTTCTGTTAATAAAAAATTTCATATTTTCATGATAAACCCACTGCTGCTACAGGTTCAAACTCTTTATGGGAATTTGCTTTTCTTCGGTGAGTTTGCTGTAACAAATAATGGGACTTGTATGCAATTCTTCTTGTAATCTCTTAATATATTTATGTCCCATCATGAAATTACAACGCCATGACCTTCAAAAAAATTTGTTGTCTACAAATAACCATTTTTTCATCAATTTTATTTTTCATTTTCAGTTTTCAGTTTAGGGAAAAGTTTGAGGGAAACCTGGAAGAAGGTTGTTCAGACTACTGCAACCGAGAACCGAAAAGAGGAATCACAGATGTTTCCCATTTTGTTTATGCAACATTCACGATTTCTATCATTGGTATGTTAAAATCATTATTTTCATTCTGATGTGTCTATAAATAAACATGCGAAAATTATATGCTAGATTATTCAAAATTTGTTCCATACATACCACAAAAACAGTCTCCTCTTGCCTCCTCGTACTACTGAGCAAGGTAAGTTTTTCAACACTCAATCAGGCCAAGTTTTTTTTTTCGTTAAATATTGACTGGATAAAGGGTTTTGATGCAAAAAATAGCAATGTAGTTTCATCTATTTGTTTATTAATGTATCCTACTTTTATTGATATGTTTATATACATCCAACTATATATCAAAATTTCAAGAAAGGGGGTAATTTTGTAAATTCGCCTGAAACACCTTTTTTGCTACAACATGTAATGATTTGGAAATGCAATGTTGTAATAAGAAAAAATGAAAGTACATTGCTATGTCTTGCATTTACTCCGCTAACCCTTCTGACTTTTGAATGATTCTTTTTCTTTTTTACTGTCATTCCATTATTGCAAGTACAAAAGTGATAATAACCAACTATATGTATTATGATTCTGTTCCAAGATGGCTAACAGCAGCATGCCATGTAGACTTTGATACCATCCGCCTTTGTGTAGTAGTAATCTAACTTTTCATTTTTTTATAAAATAGAGTAAGTTACACTTTTGGTCATTGAGTAAGTTACACTTTTGGTCACTGAGTCTAACTTTTGAGGTTTTGTAAAGTTTTTGGCTCTTGTTCCAAGTAAAATAACACTTTTTTGGGACTATTATTGAAATAGTTAGATATACTCAGGGACCAATATATCCTTTACTTGGAGAAAAAACAAAAGAACTACTAGAACCTTAAATAAGGAGTAAGGACCATGGTTGCATGAGGAAACTTTTTAGGACCAAACTTTCGAAAAAAATTACTTATGCTTAGGGACTTAAAATGTAATTTACACTATTTATAATCTTACAATTTTGGTTCTTCCATATACACCTATTCAGAGTAGAAAAAATTTGTGCTACTTTGACATGTTTGTTACTTTAAACTGACCAAATCTTTTTTACTTTTACATGTTACATTGTATTCAAGTTTGTAACTCTATAATCAAGTAATTGATGATTAATTAATTCAAGTTTGTAACTTGGTAATTGAATATGGTTTGTTTCAAGCTCATTATTTATGATATTATGAAATTATATGTAGGGAGGAGCAAAAGGAGGTCATTCGAAAGGACCAGTAGGGAGCAGAATCAATACCCATATATGGTTCGTTTCAAGTTTATTACTAATCTAAGTTAATTACTAATCTCTGTTAGTTTCTGCACTTTTCATATGCAATAGACTTACATGGGACCAAAGTCTAAAGTCTGACAAGGACACTTAACTGATTCAGACCTTGATCTTGTTAAACTGTTGGCACTTCTGTGGCATTGTACTTCTATTTCTATGGTTTAGTCGATCAGGGGCAAAGCCTGTAAATATTTTGATTCAATCTCTACTGAAAAAGGACCAAAATGTAAATCTTTTTAAATGTTTATTCTTCATTCCAGGTTAAGAAATAGTAAAGTTTTATCTCTGATGGCATGTTTAAATGTTGAACAACGATGAAGATATTGGAGACAAGCCACTTGAAGAAATACTTGTAAGTCTTAAGTTAATTCACAACTGGTCGATTGGGGATGGCAAGGCGGCAATGATGAATATACAAATTGATGATCTTCATGAAGACCGTGTTTTTTGTGACACTTTATTTATCCATGATTTTTTTTTTGTATTCGCAAACAATATTTTTAAACACTTTGAAATACTTTTTGGTATTTAAGATTACATTATTGTATGTAATAGATTTTTTTATATATCGAGATTTTATTTTGTATTTGCATTTAAAGTGCTTTAATTTGAATATTAGTAAGTCTACCAAAATTATATATTCTAAACACGTATAGTAAACTATACTGTGACCATATAATACTTACATTCACAACTTTTCTCTTTTATTATGACAATTGTTTGTTTTAGACGCATATAAAATATTACGAAGTAACTATAACATGGTTATAGTTATATGTATTTGATCTTTAACTAAGTGTCTAAACGCTACCCTATGGACACATAAAGTCATTTAGTGACCATATGTACTCGATTTTACCTTCATTGAAATCAATCAAATCCTTTAGACACGTATATAAACTATGTCGTAACCATATAATACTTATACTCGCAACATTTTCTCTTTTATGATAACAATTATTTGTTTGTTGACATACATAAACAATTAAAACGTGACCATAGAATGATTATAGTTACTTGTTTTTGTTTTCCTTTACTAAGTGGCTAACCCAATCTTATAGACACAAAAAATCATTTATGTGGTCAACCTTGTTACCAGTTATATTGTATACAATTTTAGACACATAAAATCAAGTATACCATGATCATATAATACTTAAACTCCCAACATTTCTGTTTTATCATGACAATAGTTTGTTTTTAGTCACACATAAGATATTACGACGTGACCATTGCATAGCTACATAAACATTTTTAATTTTTATGATGACAATTTTTTACCTTTGGACATAACATAACACAAAACATATGACAATTACATATCGATGGTCACACTTTCAATGAACATAAAATATGTAGACTACCCAAACAATGGTTTTCTTTTTCAACTATATTTACCTATGGACACGCTTTTTAATTCTATGCTCACCAAATCCTACATACAGTCACACGTATTTAAATTTTTCAATGCAATTGATCATATTTTGACAAATGTAATAAAAATTCCTATGACAATAAACCACTTAAACCGACTTCTTTTCTTACTTTTAATATGCAACCAATAAACACCATCCTATGGACACACGACTATTTTATGTGGCCATATTTGTTATCTTTTTGGAGACATTAGATTTGATGTGGCCATATTTGTTATCTTTTTGGACACATTAGATTTGATGTGTCCAATATGGCACAATCACACAGTCACATGTACAATTTCCTTATGTGACCATTACGTATTTATAATCTCTAATAAAATAAATATCACATTCTTAAAATGGTAAATGTGGGTGATTGTATCATTTGGTCACATTGAAGTCCAGTGTCACAAATGAGTGTCACATTTTTGTAAATAAGTGTGGTCATTGTTTTGTTTCTCCATAAAATGGTTACACAAACTAATTTACATGTATCCATTGTCACGAATGAGTGTCTCGAAATTTCATCAGTGTCCTGTGGCCACACTTTTTTATAAAAATGTCGCAGGCATTTTTCGATCAAGTGTGACCAATGTGCGATTTTGGACTAGTGCCAGTTTCATCAGAATTTCATATAGGTTCTACTAGTGCTAGTGATGGTGCAGTTTTAGCCCCTTCACCTATACCATCATGCACTCACCCTATGATTCAACCATTGACTCAACCGATTATCAACCCTTTGGGAAATCTTGTATCTGCTGCGATGACTTGGGGAGCGCCGACCCGTGATGGCTCCCCACATTTGCGACAGCCGGTGCCAGTTTCTCAATCGCAACCTCCATAACAACCTCCCATTTATAAACCTCAACCACCTTTTCAACCCATACCACAACAACCTTAACCTCAACCTCAATTACAACCGCAATCACCACCGCAACAGTACGAATATCAAGATGGAGACTCAGGCTATGATGACGAGGATGAAGGCTGGATGCCGAACCATCCTGTGCGGTAGAATCAACAAAGGAACCGAGGTTGGGGACCTCCGAGACGACATAAATATCAACATCAGCAGCAAAGGCAACGATATTATAACAACGAGTTATATACTGACGGTAATTTGATTCCTCCATTATACATTGCTCAACCGATCGGGCAGTTGGTTGCATCACATTTCCAACCACGTGAGTATGATGATGCATCGCCCATTTACTTTCCAGATAATGCTGATAGTCAGGTAGAAATTACACCTCAATTGTTAGGAGTTTTACCTGAGTTTAGATGATACAAGCACGACGACCCATATAATCATCTGTGTGAGTTTTTGGCTATAGCTAATGCTAGTATTCCTAGGAACACCAATATGAACATTTTTAGGTTAAGGCTATTTCCTTTTACTCTAAAAGATAAGGCTAAGTATTGGTTCACGTCCCTGCAATCAAATAGTTCACAACATGGGAACAACTTAAGGCGAAATTCCTAAAAGAATTTTATCCTGCCAGCAAGACCACAGAATCAGGAGAGCCATACAGGATTTTCAGCAAAAGCTAGGTGAAACGTTTCACGATACATTTGAAAGATTGAAGGAGCTGATATGATCCTGTCCGCACCACGACATTCCATGGTGGCAACATGTGAAGTTCTTCTATGATGGGGTGGATGCAACCAATCAAGCCATGATCAATGCTTCATCGAGTAGGACAATCATGATGCAAGATCCAGACGATGCCTGGAGGGTTTTAGAGCAATTGAGTAATGGTTCCAAAGAAAATTATTCTGCAAGAAAGCCAGTTAGCACCGCAGCAGCATTTGGAACCGATAATGAGTGGAAAAAGGAGGTCAAAAAGGAGATAGGAGAACTGAATAGGAAGTTTGATAGGCTGATGGCAACTCTTTAGCAGGGACCACAAAATCTTCAACTAGGTAATCAACAAGGGCAGAGGAACACAAAATCTTCAACAAGGTAATCAACAAGGGTAGAGGCCATAGGAGGTCAACCAAGTTTATGGTCAAGGTCAATAGAACAACAATAATGCATGACCATACCGACCTTACAATCATGGAAATCAGAATTATAATAACAATCAGCCGTACAACAACCGTCAAAAAAACTATCAAGGGCCACCTTCCAACCAACAAAGACAGTTCCAGGCTGCCAAGAACCATGGTCCTAGTAGTAGCAACAACAACAACGGGTCAAACACTGCTA
Source organism: Cichorium intybus (assembly GCA_023525715.1). NCBI lineage: Eukaryota > Viridiplantae > Streptophyta > Magnoliopsida > Asterales > Asteraceae > Cichorium > Cichorium intybus. The sequence continues at coordinate 60,293,520 of CM042015.1, forward strand.
ACAACAATCATACCAATCCAGAAACTCCAGCAGAAATGATAGCAAATATGTATCAAATCGTGACCACAAGTCAACAGCAAACACAGGCCAATGCTAAGGCAATTGCTAATATGGAGAGACAAATAACACAAATGGCTGAAGACCAAAGACAAAGATATAGTAGCAAGCTTCCGAGTAATACGGAAGTGAACCCAAATCATACTCAAAGAGCTGGAAAAGAACATGTCAATGCAATGGACGATTGCATGCCCGAAAAGGTATGGAGAAAGGTCACGATGGAAGATTTGGCGGGAACGGAGAACATAGACAAGGAAGTCCAAAAAGAGGAACAGTCAACTGTAGCCGACATCAAGAAGAAAAAGAAAGTTGCAAGAATGAAAAAGATGCAAAGTGGACCGTCCATTAATTAGCCCTTATGGGATGAGTTAAAGAATGCTCCAAAAGATACCATGAGAAGGGAAATGTGCAAAGAAAAAAACAAGATCAAGAAGCCGACACCAGAAACAGTGCGACTCACACTCAAGGCAAGCGAGGCATTGCCGGGTACAGTGCCTAAAAAAGAAAAGGATCCTGGATCGCCTTTGATTACTGTCACTGTAAGAGATGTAATTATTCGAAACACATTGATAGACCTAGGGCTGTGCAAATATTTTACCTGGCTATTTATACGATAAGTACAAGAACGAAGAATTGGAGCTGGCAAAGACAGTTCTGTAATTGGCAGACCAATCCACAAAGGTCTCATGGGGCAAGTTGACAAATGTGATTGTCAAAGTGGGTGACTTTTTCTATCCAGTGGACTTCTTGGTAATGGAATATGAAAGTCAGGAGGATGCGCCGGCACTGGTTTTGGGACGTCCGTTTTGGCAATAGCCGGGGCTGTGATGGATTGTAAAATGGGTGATATGGACATCACCTTTGGCACTAGAAAACGAAGATTGAATTTGTTTGGGTGTCCAATGACTTTACCACCAGGGTATGACAGCCAGTACTTGAACAATAAACCATTAATGGCACCAAAAGTGAATGACAAAGGTAGAAATCAAATGAAGGGAAATGAAAGTGAAAGTGAGGATGAAGAAATCCTCTGGAAAACGCAGGGACGTTTGCTGACAACGGCTGATAAGCAAAAAAATCTTTGATATGATGGAAGCCATGGAACGGAAACACAAGGAGTATGCAAGAGATTCAAGGAATAGGGAAGCTAAGGTGTTCTAGCTTCTAAATGCACAGCAGCAATGGATAAGTCAGGTGAGTGAAAGAATGTTACAGTTGATGACCTTGATGGCCACAATTGTTCAAGAAATCTCACCTGGAATAGGAAAGCATGTGCCAAAGGAGGATTGAAAAGGATACACGTCTGGCTGAAGACGTTAAACATAGCGCTTGTTGGGAGTCAACCCATCTGTAAATAGGTTAGGTGCGTTGTTTTTAAAGTAATTAGAAAAAATTAATTACCATCATTGCAGGAATTTATAGCACGAAACAAGTGTGGGGTCGTTTTGGGAATTTTATAAACACGCGGCACGAGATACTTAATTACGCGTCGCGCGCAAATGTTATTTCGTGATTTAAGATAAGTCTGAAGTTGGTACTCGTGTCACGGTGGTCATAACACCGTGCCGCGGGCTTATCCAATTTTGAATTTCAAGATAATCACGAACAGAGTTTGAAAAACACCCAAAAAAACCCTTACATCTGTATAAAAATTAAATTGCTGAATCTCTTCGATTTTTCACCGTAATTCGTCTCCAAGCGACTGCTCGATCTTATTTGCTTCAATCTATTAATCTCAAACTCAAGTAAGTGTTTCAATTTTCCTCTTCTTTCTCAAGTTTTCTTGAAGTTCATAGAATCACTTCTGAATTGCAAATTGATGTATCTGGACAAAAATGTGTATTGTTAATTGATTCATAACACTAACTGCGACATAACCCAATAGTCAGAAGTGAGAATTTAGGTTGTAGAAGTGTTAATTGATCGAAACACTTACTTGAGTTTGAGATTAATAACGTGCGACGCGGGGTTGAACATCTGAAAACTCGTGATGCGGGAAGCAATTGCTGCGCTGCGGGTTATGCTAAACAATACCTAATTTTGGAAATTTTTGTTGCATTGTGCAGGACAATGTCTTCTCATGACAGTTCTAGTGACATCGATTGGCTTGCTCTACCAGTATTTGTCACTAGCTTCGATCGACTTAAGTTCCAAGACCGAATCGCGGTGTTTTCTCGCAAACGCATCTTACCAGCTCAAGTGGTCAACTGGGAGTTGACCCGCGAGTTGGGCATTTTGGACAACTTGGAGCAGTGGGTGATTCGGGAGGGGTACGAGGATAATGAGCTCACATTTACATGTTGGGCATTCGAGGCAGTGTTTCACATGGATGAGCCAGTCTACAGTGAGGCTCTTCTCGAGTTCCTCGCATTATTCGATTTTGACCGGTAGCCGTTGGGCATTGACGACTCTGATGCTATCATGTTCCGTCTGGGGAACATGAATCGGACGTGCAGCCTTACGGAATTCGGGGTCCATCAGGGTATTTATACTCAAGCAGAGGTTGATGGGGCTGGGTTCGCGCCTTTATTGAGGTCGGCCGCGAAGGCCCCGAGAGACTCCCTTTCCTACGCTAATTTTTGGGATACAATTTCATCTACGCGTTACCACGTGAATAAGGTTCTGGAGGGCCAGATGCATCTGCCGTCGCACCGGATGCTCCACCGTCTCATCTCTACTATGTTTTGGTCTCAGGCCGATACGGACCGGATCACACATTACGACCTTTACTTCATGTGGTCGTTGATCTTAAAGCTAAAGACTTGCAATGTGCCATACCTCATTGTGGATTACTTCAAAAGAGTAACCACCGTGTCTCTAGATTTCGTCGCAGTCGGGGGAGGCCACTTTGTCACACGCCTCGTGCGATCTTACGGGTTGCTAGCGCCTGCCAATATCCGCCCGTTAACTGTGATTCCCGCGGTCCCGTTCAGCCCGCCTACCACAACCTCGAGGGAGGTTGTGTACATCGATGATGGAATTATGTCAGTCCGCCGCCATGAGCCACCGGCATCAAAGAAACGGTCACGCGCATCGGATAGCCTCTCAGCACGCACTAAACCCGCGAATCCCAATCTTTGTTACTTAGAAAACAAGATGAAATCCATCCACCGGACTATCAGATCCTAGAGATTTGAGTACAACGCACTTTCAATGGAAATACAGGAAACTATCCGCTACTCTCAAAATATTCAAAATCAAGTGTTATGGATAGCGGATTGGACGAGGAAATACATGGACGACCAGAAGAAGACCCTGAAGAGGAGGAAGAAGTGGAGCCAACTGAAGCGGATGATGAAGATACGGCTCATAACTGAGGGTTGCCTTGTAATTATTTGATGTTTTTTATTTTCTTAGGATTTAGGTTAATTCTTTGATAAGATTTAGGAATTTCATGTTTAGGTATTAAATAAGTCATTGGACAGTAATAATAAAGGGTAAAATTTAGGTAATAATTTGTGGATTGAGTTAAAAGGGTTGTTTGAAAATGGTTCTAAATTCTGAAATTACCGCGATGTGGCGCTCTTTGGGCACACGCCACGGTCATTTCTGATATCACATAGAAGAAACAATTTGTAATTACCGCGATGCGTGCATCAAACGCACGCGCCGCGGTACTCCGTAGCTCATTTATGTTGTATAGTTTTCTATCTTTTGAGTTTGCTGTGTGCATTTAATTTGTGTTGTGAGTGATTGTTTGTGCAAGTACCAATGGAATCTACCGAGGGGTTGTTTCACGCAAGTGTGAGGTCATTGTAACCCTACACTTGTCAATTACCGACGTGTTCACTGTTGCGCTACAACTCGGGAAATTTGAATCATGATGCACGAATTTTATCCTGTGACAATTGGTTCCAACAAGCAGTTCTACCGTCTAAAGGCGTAACTCTTTTTCCCTTGTTCTGAAATATTTTTATGTACAACGGGGACGTTGTACGGTTTTAAGTGAGGGTTGTGGACGGTCGAAAGATTAATTTTTAAATTTTTGCAGAAAACAAGTAATTTTCAAAAAATTTAGCAATTTTTCAAAATTTTTAAGAAATTGTAATTTTGAAACGAATAGCTTTTGAATGTTATAACATTGGTATTTTTCAAGAGATACTGTTTAGTCGTAAGCATGCTATTGTTTGGTCAAATAACTTGAGTTTTTAGGAGTTGGAAAAACTTTTAGATTTGGAATATTTTAGGATTGGAATTTAGGAGGGAAATATCAATCAGTGGCCTTTGTTGTTCGAGCCGGTAGGTCCGAAAAGGGTGGCCCTGAAAAGGTATTTATGCACCTTACTACCTAAGATCATCTGGTCTGGGATAGTATTTTCGAAAGCTCGTTACACGGACAACATCGAAAGTCATGGATAGTTCCTTAACGGCCTTTAGAATCTGAATAAGTAAGTTTGCTTTTGCGTACTGAAAATTTGTAATCAAGGGTTCTTTAGAAAGTCGTGAATTCCAAAGAGTATTTTGGTCATGTTTTCTTAAAAATCATTTTCATTCTAACTTCTGGAAACAATATACTTTGATACTGAAAGCATTCAAAAATGTTTGAGTCTTAGTTATAATTTGTTAAAAACTCAGTTGCTTGGGGACAAGCAAGGCACAAGTATGGGGTGCTTGACGACGCCTAGTAATATCAAGTATTTTAGTCGTCGTTAGGCCCTACTCTAAGTGAAATTATATTGTATAAACTATGGTATTACTCACTTTTCTGTCTAGTACTTGTATGTGAAAAAAGGATAAAAAACAGGGACTAAAGACGTACAAATTGAAGAAGTTTTGGATAAAGACCACTTTCAGTCAAAAAGACGCGCACGTCGCGAACATAGGAGCATGCGCGTCGCGGAAAGTCAAGGATCAGATGACGACTTGAAATTCAAAGTGCGAGAAACGGGGATATGGATAAGCCTCGCTGCGGATTTTGCCCTTGCGTGCCGCGATTAGCTCGATTTTGCAACTATAAATAGAGGCATCTAGGTCGAGTTTCAGGAGCGATGAACCGACCCAAAGGTTGAACCTAGACTTCTTCGACTCGTGATTTCAGATTCCAGTAGGCATAAGTTGGTATTTTCTTGTTTTTCATTTATTTTAGTATTTTGTAGTTTTTGTTATTGCTTGATTCCATCAATTCTTGATTGTAGAATCTGTTGGGACAAGTTGGATTGGAATTATTTTCGAAGTCAGAACCTTGAGACTTCTGGTTTTGGTTTTCATTCAATACAATCATTCGGTTTAAGTTAAATTGCATGTTTTCGGTATTAGTTTATGTTTATTTGTTTATTGGATGGTTTTGGATTGTTAAATGCTTCTAATTTTTCTGGAATATACTTCTGGAATCAGTAAGTAAGATTGGTTTGATGTTTGGAATTGTTTAATTTAGTTAATGCTCGTTTTAGTTTTCGGTATTTCATTTTATCGGTTTTTGGGAAGTGTAAGGAACACCGCCTACTATAGTGTGACATTGTAGTTTGGTTTATTTTAACACTATAGTTTAACCACTTGACTCCCACGGATCGACCCTTGCTGCTACTATGAGCAAGAGAAGCTCTGATGAGATCTCGCAAGCTACGACCTCAACCAAGACCAGATCGCCTTTAACTGGAACAGATCTGATGAGATCACGTAAGCTAAGAACACATCCAAACAAAATCTCGAAGTCAATAACAATGATTCAACCCCATCAAACACCAAGAACGGATATGGTGCGATCTCGTGACAACGCCTAGTGATATTGCATATTTTAGTCGTTGTTGAGCCCTATTCTTAGTGAAATTATATCATATATATCGTGGTATTCTCACTTTTTGTGCCGGTACTTGTTTGGAAGAAAATAATAAAAACAGGGACCAAAAGCGTGCAAATTGGAGAAAGTTTGGAGAAGAAGGAAAAATCAGGAAAATATGTACCCGCGCTGCAGGTTTTGCATTTGCGCGACGCGGATCTAAGGCGGTGGAATAAATTCAAATGCCAAGAAAACGGGAGAAGATTAGTACACGCGCCGCGGGATCCATAAAAGTGCGGCGCGGCTGTGGGAAATTTGCAACTATAAATAGAGGCATTTACAGCCGAAAACCCTAGCAAAGACCTAGTGGAAAATCGACCTGAAGGCTCTTTGACTCCGTGATTAAGCATCAGCAACCTCTCAATTGGTATTTTTATGTTTTGGAATTTATTTCCATTTAGCTAGATAGTTAGTAATTGTTAGCTAGTATATTTGGGAGTGACAACCACTGATATTAGGCTTTAGTTTATGTTTTTAAATCATTTGGTTACTCTTTGTACCTGTGGAATTCGTTTTGGTTAATGAGAATCATTTGGTTACAAGTAATCTTGGGTTATCGGTGTTTTGATGATTGTTATTGGTTATGCATGTTTGGATTGTGTTTGGATGTTTGTTTTGACCTTGTTGGACTGTTTTCCTTTGCTGATTTCAGTGACCAATTAGGTTAGCCTTCTAGGTTTGAACTTTAACCAGTGACTGTCCCGTTGGATCTTAGTTGTTGGTTTAGTTTATGCCTTGTTTTGGTTGTGTCTGGTTTGTTTGGATGCCTTTGTTTACTTCTGAATTAGAGATGCACTTCTGATTTCAGAAAGTAACTAGGTTTGGTTTGAAGCTTAGCTTAGTCTATGCTTAGTTTGAGATTGTTCAGTTTAGGTTTTCAGAGTTTCATATTTATAAGTTTAGAAACTAAGTCCTCCGACTATAGCGTGACACTATAGTTGGTAATCTGTCATCTGATCTGACCACGTAGCTCCTGCGGATCGACCCTGACTACCACTGTGCTACTGTGTGTGTTAGGTTTTCTCTTATTTTTGACCGCACGACGACCTAGGCATGTCAAATTTTGGTGCCGTTGCCGGGGAGCTGTGAGCTTAGATTAGGTGATTACTAGGAACTTTTGTTTTGTTGATTTTCTTGAGTTTCATTTGGTTAGTATTTTTGGTTTTTGATTTTGCGGGCATGTTGCATTAGTGCATGCGTACCCGGGGTGAGCAATTATCCCCTTTGCATTTTGACTCAGAGATTGAGAGAACTGCGCCCAAAATCCATGCACGTAGACGTTTAAATACAATGAGTTTTAGTCATGTCAGTAGTAGTACAGTAAGTGTTGCCCAGGAACCCTTGGGTGAGGCAACGGGGATGTCTATTATTCCCCCAATATCGGACTTTCAATTCGGGAGCACGAGTGCTTCTGGTGGTGCAGTTTCAGCCCCTGTACCCATACCATCATGCACTCCGCCATCGATTCCACCATTTCCACCAGTATCACAACCACAATAAACCAATCCATTCACCTCTGCAATGTCTTGGGGAGAGCCGACCCGTGATGGCACCCTAGTCTCTAGACAACAGACACCAAATTCTCAACCATTTTCTCAACCACAATCAGTACTATTTAAACCTCAAACCACATTCCAACCTATACAACCGCAACAATACCAGCAACCTCCTCAGCCACAATACCAGTATCCAGAGGAAGAGGAGAGATATGATGAGGAAGATGAAGGATGGGTTCCACCAGCACCACAGAAACCAAGGAACCGAGGTCGAGGACCTCTAAGAAGAGCACCGTAGTATCAACCACCACAAGGTCAGCAGGAATATAACGATCATCACCTTTACGGTAATCCTGCCCAAAACTTTATATTTTGCACAACCGAGAAGGCAATCGGTTGGATCACATTTCCAGCCACGGGAATATGATGACTCGTCGCCAATTTATATTCCTGACAACATTGAATCTCAAGTAGAAATAAGACCTCAGTTGTTAGGGATATTACTGGAGTTTAGGGGGTACAAACAGGATGACCCGTACAATCACTTGTATGAATTTATAGCGATTGCCAATGCTAATACCCCTAGGAATACTAGTAGGAACATCTTTAGGCTTAGGTTATTCCCATTCACTCTTAAAGACAAAGCCAAATACTGGTTTATGTCTTTACCATCAAACAACATCACCACGTGGGATCAGCTCAAGGCCAAGTTCCTACAAGAATTCTATCCGGCAAGCAAGACAACGGAGATTAGGAGGGTTATTCAAGACTTCCAGAAAAAACCAGGAGAAGCTTTTCACGAAGCATTTGATCGGTTGAAGGAGTTATTGCGATCCTGCCCGCATCATGAGGTTCCCAAATGGCAGTTAGTGAAGTTGTTCTTTGAAGGAGTCAACAAAACACATCAAGCAATGATAAATGCCTCGTTAAGCGGGACATTTATGTGGCAAGATCCGGAAGAGGCTTGGCAGTTCTTGGAACAACTAAGCAATGGCTCCAAAGCAAATTTTTCTACGAGAAAGACTGTAGGCACAGCAGCAGCAGTGGGAGCTGATGCTGATTGGAAGAAGGAGGTAAAAAAGGAAATAAGTGAATTAAATAAGAAGTTTGACAGACTCATGTCAACGCTGCAAAATGGACCTCAAGGTCAATCACAAGGAGGACCGAAAGTTCAGGAAGCAAACCAAGTTCATGGCCATGGTCAAGGACAGTACAACAATGGACGACCCTACAGACCATATAATCAAGGGCAACAGTAGAACTTCAATAACCAGAGGCAGAATAACTACCAAGGTCAAACGTCTAATCAGCCTAGGTCATACCAGCCTGCAAGCAATAATGGAAGTGCGAGTGGGAGTGGTAGCAACAATAATAATAGGGGGCCCAACACTGCTGTCAACAATGCCCCAGGAACTCAAGAAGACTTGGTAGCAAAAATGTATGAAATGTTCAGTACTACTCAGCAGCAGTCCCAAGCCAATGCAAAAGCTATCGCGAACATGGAAAGGCAAATTAGACAAATGGCTGAGGATCAGCGAAAAAGGGACAATGGAAAGTTGCCAAGTGGTACGGAGGTTAATCCAACCCATAATCATCGAGCTGGGAAATAGCACGTAAATACTGTTGAGACTGAATGGAGAAAAGTCACTTTGGAGGACTTATTAGATTCAGTAAGTGAAGCAGAACTTGAGAAAGATTAAAAGATCCAAGAAAATAAGGAGACTAAGGAGATTAAAGAGGAAGGTAAGGAAAATGAAATTCCTGTTGAGGAGGGAACTCAACCAGAGGTAGACAAGGAGTTCCAGGAGGAAAAGCAGTCGACAGTATCAGGAATTAAGCAGAAAAAGAAAGATAAGAAAGGGAAGAAGAAACAGTAAGCACCTAAACCAATAGGGCCATTGATAAACCAACCTCTGTGGGATAAACTTAAGGACGCTCGTGAAGACACGAGAATTCTTCAGGAGATGTGTGATAGAAATGGAAAAAGTAAAATTCCCACACCAGACACTGTGAGATTGACGATTAAGGCAAGTGAGGCACTGTTGGGAACACTACCCAAAAAAGAGAAGGATCCTGGATCACCATTGATCACTACTACTGTAGGAGATGTGGTCATTCGAAATACTTTGCTGGACTTGGGAGCAAGTGTAAATGTGCTACCGGGGTACTTATATGATAAGTACAAGAATGAAGAACTAGAGCCAGCAAAAGTTGTATTGCAGCTGGCTGACCAGTCAACAAAGGTGTCCCGGGGAAAATTGACTAATGTCATAGTCAAGGTTGGAGACTTCTTCTATCCTGTAGATTTCCTAGTTATGGAGTATGAAAGTTTGGATGACGCGCCTGTGCTCATTTTAGGATGCCCATTTTTAGCTACGGCTGGCGCTGTGATTGACTGCAAGACATGGGATGTAGACATCTCCTTTGGAACGCGAAAAATAAGGCTGAATGTGTTCGGAAATCCCAAATCCTTACCTTCAGAAGATGATGACAAGCAACTGGACAAAAGTGTGTTAATGGAGCCTGGGATTAGGAACGAAGGAAAAATATGGACGTGAACAGGGGAAGGAGGAAAGGAAGAGATTTTAAAGGAAACAAAGGTGTGTTACTAGAGTTCCTTCAGAAGATGATGACAAGCAATGGAGTTCCTTCAGAAGATGATGACAAGCAACTGGACAAAAGTGTGTTACTGGAGTTCCTTTCTACGATCCAGTTTGCACTTGGAGCGACGGATGCCCGTTCCAGGCTGATACGGTTCCGGTTGGGAGGTGTGCAGAGGGAGTGCAACCTCCGGGAGTTTGGGAGACGTACCGGTATCTACACTGAGGCGGATCTTCAGCCCCGCCACTTTACACAGTTTATGGGTGCGTGCATTCAGGGGCAGCCGAGCGGGCTGCCAATATGGAGGTTTGGGCACCATTGTCCAACATTATCTACGAGGCGGGGACCTCTCGGGAGAGCCACCTCCGTGACCCACTCCACCGTCTCATGCACCGCATCGTCTCCACCTCCATCATGCAGCGGGAGGGGGCGAGAAGGTGTCCGGCGATGACATGACTTACTTCTGGGTTCTCCTCGACCCCTCCGGGTTCCTTCACCTCCCTTTTGCCCTAGCCGTTGCCTTATCCACCTGTGCGATGGGTGCCTCCGCCAGCAGTCCTCTGGGCCGGGGATACTTCATCACCCGTCTGGCCCGATCATACCGGATCCTCACCGCCCGCACTGTCGCCACCTTGACCGCTTTACCTCCATCTCGCACTACGGCGCGAGCATTGGAGAGCATGGGGCTGATTCAGCAGCAGCCCCCGGGACAGTTTGTGAGGGCAGAGACCGAGGCACCCCAGGACCCACAGCCAGCGTATGCCCAGCCTGTCAGGAGACGCAGGAGGCAGCCTCCACCAGCAAAGCCAGCTCCACAGCCACAGCAGCAGGAGGATCCGTTGGCACCACAGCTACAGCAGCAGGAGGACCCAGCGGCCATCCATCGACTGGCAGCCAGGGTTGCCAGGATGGAGGACCAGTTAGAGTGGATTGGGGAGGTACTTTTGGATCTAGCTACCCAGCAGGGTCAGCGCCCCCAACCATTCCTAGCCAGAGCCCATGAACATGAGGCTGGACCTTCCAGGCCACCAGGTGGCAGTTGATGTATTTTTCTTTTTCTTTTTCTTTTTTGGGATATATGTACTGAATCTATGACACATCTCTATCTTTTGTTTGTTTATATTTTATTTGTTATGTTTGCTTTTAATGTCTTGTTGAGTTATGCATGTTATACCAAATTGGGATGGAGTTGTCTCATACAAGTATGGGGTCACCATGCCCCCTCCACTTGTTTTGACCACCGGCGTGTTCACTGTTGCGCCACAACTCCAGAATGCGAAATCAAGGACCTTTTTGTTCGAATTTGTACCTGTGATACCGAGTACCAACCAAGCAGTCTACCGTCAAAAGGGGTAACTCTTTCTCCCTTGTTCTAAAATATTTTTATGTACAACGAGGACGTTGTACGGTTTTAAGTGTGGGGTGTGGACGGTCGAAAGAGTTTATTTTTGAAAATTTTTGCGGGAAAAGACCAATTTTCAAATTTTTAGCAACTTTTTCAAAAATTTTACTAAATTGTAATTTCGAAACGAATGGTTTGTGATTGTGATAGCAGTAGTATTTTTCAAGAGATACTATTTAGTTGTGATTATGCTATTGTTTTAGTCAAACAAGTTGAGTTTTAGGAGTTAGACGATTGGATTGTTTTAGGATTGGAATTTAGGAAGGAAATGTCAATCTGTGGCCTTTGTTGTTCGAGCCGATAGGTCTAAAATGGGTGGGCCTTGTGCACCTTACCACCTAAGATCATCTGGTCTAGGATGGTATTTCCGAAAGCTCGCTACACGAACAACATCGAAAGTCATGGACAATTCCTTAATGGCCTTTAGAATCTGAATGAGTAAGTACACTTCATTGTGGACAGAAAATTTGTAATCAATGGTTCTCTAGAAAGCCATGAATTCCAAAGAACATTCTGATTAGGTTCTCGCGAACTATTTCACTCTAACTCATAAGGCAATAAGCTTTGAAACTGAACACAGTCAAAAATTGTTTGAGTCTTAGTTAGAATTTATTAAAAACTCTCTTGCTTGGGGACAAGCAAGGCACAAGTGTGGGGTGTTTGACAACGCCTAGTGATATTGCATATTTTAGTCGTTGTTGAGCCCTATTCTTAGTGAAATTATATCATATATATCGTGGTATTCTCACTTTTTGTGCCAGTACTTGTTTGGAAGAAAATAATGAAAACAGTGACCAAAAGCGTGCAAATTGGAGAAAGTTTGGAGAAGAATGAAAAAATCAGGAAAATACGTACGCGCGCCGCGGGTTTTGCATTTGCGCGACGCAGATCTAAGGCGGTGGAATAAATTCAAATGCCGAGAAAACGGGAGAAGATCAGTACGCGCACCGCGGGATCCAATTGGTATTTTTATGTTTTGGAATTTATTTCCATTTAGCTAGATAGTTAGTAATTGTTAGCTAGTATCTTTGGGAGTGACAACCACTGATATTAGGCTTTAGTTTATGTTTTTGAATCATTTTGTTACTGTTTGTACCTATGGAATTCGTTTTGGTTAATGAGAATCATTTTGTTACAAGTAATCTTGGTTTTTCGGTGTTTTGATGATTGTTATTGGTTATGCATGTTTGGATTGTGTTTGGATGTTTGTTTTGACCTTGTTGGACTGTTTTCCTTTGCTCATTTCAGTGACCAATTAGGTTAGCCTTCTAGGTTTGAACTTTAACCAGTGACTGTCCCGTTAGATCTTAGTTGTTGGTTTAGTTTATGCCTTGTTTTGGTTATGTCTAGTTTGTTTGGATGCCTTTGTTTACTTCTTAATTAGAGATGCACTTCTGATTTCAGAAAGTAACTAGGTTTGGTTTGAAGCTTAGCTTAGTCTATGCTTAGTTTGAGATTGTTCAGTTTAGGTTTTCAGAGTTTCATAGTTATAAGTTTAGAAACTAAGTCCTCCGACTATAGCGTGACACTATAGTTGGTAATCTCTCATCTGATCTGACCACGTAGCTCCTGCGCATCGACCCTGACTACCACTGTGCTAGTGTGTGTGTTAGGTTTTCTCTTATTTTTGACCGCACGACGACCTAGGCATGTCATCTCGCAAGGCAAGAACCCGTCCAAAAGAGGAAGACGAAGGATAAACTAAGGATTGGACACACAGAACGAAGAACATAAAAAACAAAACAAAAACGAGGTTATACAAGAACAACTCGCTCTGGATTGGACACACAGAACGAAGAACAGAAAAAGCAAAACAAAAACGAGGTTATACAAGAACAACTCGCTCTGATACCATATTAAAAACTCTCACACCAAAATAAATTGAATCAGCCCACTTCATTACTAAGAACCATATTCAAGAACAAATACAAGTTAAACCTCACTACATAAGCACTCAAAAATCTATTCTAAATCTAACCTAATCTACCTAAGAACTACTATTTTTTAGAAATAACACACAAAGAAAAGAAGAAGAACTCGGTGTTGCTTGGTAACGATTTTTTTAGAGAAAGAGAGTGAGCGAAAAGAAGGCGATAAGATGATGATGGTAAGAAGTAAAATCAGATCTAGAAGCAAACTTATCTGAATTGTTTAACTTTGTTGCAAAACATAAACAACCAAAAGTCCTTAAAAAATCAAATTTGGTTCAACGTTATAAACCATCTCAAACGGTGACTTACCATTTAAGACTGAAGTAGGAGTTCTATTGATTAAAAAAGTTGCAGTTAAAATAGTTTGGTATCAGAGCAGTTAAGTCTTGAAATATCATTTTCTTAAGTGTGTTTTGATTGGTTTTTCAAATGTAAAAAAGTTATAAACTGTTAAGTCTTAATGATAAATCTGTTTTCTTTTCCAGAGACGTGCGTTTCTACGAGTCAGTTTTTCCTCTTAAACCGACAACTTCAAAAGGAAATTCTGATCTGCACCTTTTCCTGGACAAAGTTTTAGGTATCGCAAAACACAAATAGCAATTTTCAAATGTGACTTCCTTGGGGCATGCATGAATTGACTCAAAGTTTTGAACAGTAAAAGAAATATCAGGTCTAGTGTTTGTCAAATAAATCAACTTACCAACTAACTTTTGATATTTAGTCACATCTTCTAGCAAATCATCTTTTTCATTTGAACCATCACTAGAGATTGTTACATTTACATCTAAAGGAGTTCTAATAGGTTTAGATGCTAAAAGCCCAAATTCATACAACAACTCCAAACAGTACTTGCGTTGAGACAAACATAAACCCTTATCAGTTTTAATAATTTCAATTCCAAGGAAAAATCTTAACAAACCTAAATCTTTAATCAAAAATTGTGACTTCAAATTTTTTTTCACAGATTCAATTTCATGCTCATTATTTCCAGTTAAAACAATATCATCAACATACACCAAAAGCACAACAAACACACCTTCACTTTGCTTGACATATAATGAAAAATCATTCTTACTTTGTACAAAACCAAATTTTATTAATGAGGATGTAATTTTTTCATTCCATTTTCTAAGAGCCTATTTTAAACCATATAACAAGTTTACACACATGTTTATCATTTTTGGAAAAATAGCCAGGTGGTAAACTCATGTAAACTTCTTCTTCAAGGGTACCATACAAAAAAGCATTATTAACATCCATTTGATAAAGATTCCAATTAAATTGAACTGCCATTGTGATAACACAGCTAACAACTGTAAATTTAGCAACCTGTGAAAATGTTTCATAAAAATCAAGACGTTCTCGTTGACTATAGCCTTTGGCAACAAGTCTAGCCTTAAAACACTCAATTTCTCCTATGGATTTGTACTTAATTTTAAAGATCCACCTACAACCAATGGGTTTGCACCCCTTTGGCAAATCAGTAACAACCCAAGTTCCATTTCTATTTAATGCTTCCATTTCATCATTCATAGCACGAACCCAATTTGGATCCTTAACTGCTTCATCAAAACTACTAGGTTCAAAATATTTATTCAAAGCAGCAGCAAAAGAAGCTGAAGCAGAATCGAGATGAGCATAGCTAACATATTTTTATATACCGAACCTATACTTACCTTCTATAAGAAAATCATCGTATTTGAAGGAACTCTACTATTTCTACTAGACCTTCTAAACTCTAGAGGTGGAGCACCTAAAGCGTCTCAACTTGAGTTGGTTCAAAATTTTCAAGTGTTGATGTTCCCTCGGAAAAATTAGGAATTTCGACATATTGTTCATTCCTATCCTCCGACTCGGTTGCGAGAGCTCTTTCGCCTTCCTGAACCGACGAAGAGATGACATTCTCAGTATTACCTTGAATAGAGACATGATTGGGACTCTCAGGACTAGAACAGCAAGGAACAGTTTGATACAAAGAATCAAAAAAATTTGCATGATTTATTCCAGATTTGGACGGTTTTAATTTCTAAAAGTGATGAGCTTTGTTTAACTTCTTGGTCAGATTCTGATTGGGCAAAATGTGTAAATTCTCGTCGTTCAATAAGTAGATATTGTTTATTTTTGGGAAATAGTTTGGTTTCTTGGAAAAGCAAAAGACAGTCTACTATTTCAAGGTCTTCTACTGAGTCAGAATATATAGAGCCCTTGCAATAGTAACTTGGGAAATTTTGTTGTTATTAAAGTTGATGAAAGATCTAGGTCTTAAATACAAGCCTCCTGAGAATACCGACTTCACCCATCTCGGCAAATTTATAGGATTTATTCTTCTATAAGTAGATTGTCCTGTTAAAAGCTCTAGAATTATTATTCCTAGGCTATATATGTCCGTCACTGTTGTAGCAGTCACTGATCCACTGAATTATGGTGTGTAATTGTTTGGAAACCCGTGGGGTGTGGCTGTGATAAGTTGTGCGAGGCCAGCATTAGCAATCATGGGAGTGTAGTTTTCATCGAGCATTATGTTGCTCAACTTAAGATCTCCATGAACTATCTTCTCTTTGGTGTGAAGGAAGTAAACACCTCTTTTGATTCCAATAATTATTTTTATCCTCAGTGGCCAATCGAAAGCAGTTATAGACGCGTCCTGATTTTGCAAAGCTGCAGACAAAACGTAAAGAAGCAAAGTTCTGTTATTTTTACCGATTATCAGAGAACATTAGAAATATTTTAATATTAACTTACGTCGTAGGAGAGAGGCAACACTCTCATTAGGTAATAATTTGAAGACACATACTGTCTCCCTGGTTCCCCAGAAGTAGGTTTTGAGATCCAATACATTCATGTGACGAATCTTTCCAAGGGTAGAAACATATGTTACCAAATCTTTCTGCCTTAAATGAGTTAGTATTCGTTTAACAACAACTTGAGAACAGTCTGCAAGATATGCTACATTTGTTTTCCTATAAGGATTTTCGTATAGACACATGGTAGATGCAGTAAGCAACTCTGATAGAGTGAACTTCAACCTATCATCGAAATAAACCATGTCTCCACCGGATTTATAGTCTGCATCAACTATCGGTCGTCCTGAACCAAATGGTTTGCTCCTTATTTGATTTCCATTAACATCATTGGGATTGCTTCTTGCAATACAAGAGGTTGGTGAATTGTTTAATTTCAAAACTTTTGCTATAAAAATGACCATACCTTTTTTCTCACTCTAACTTTTGCAGCATTAGGATCCATCTTTTTTGCAGATATAATGAAAACTGAAGCTTTGCAACAACCTCAGCCATTGTTGGTCATTTACTTTCATGTTTATGCAAGCAGCTTAGAGTAATTCGTGCGAAGTCCTTCATACTTTTAGTCGATATTTGTGCCCTCAAACTAGAATCAACAATCTGGGACAATTTTTTTTCTTTTAGACCAGCTTGAGCCTATGCTGCTAGACCCCATTGCTCTTCATCAAGAGTGGGGTCCACAGCAGGCCTTCCACATAACACATCAAACATTACAACTCCAAAGGAATAAACATAAGATTTTCTTGTTAGTTTGTTTGTGTAGAAATACCTTGGATCTAAATACTCAAATGTCCCTTTGACTCCGGTGGCCACAAACGTGCGTCTGATTGGTCGAGCCTACTTTTGCCAACCCAAAGTCTGAGATTTTAGCTTCATAATTATTATCTAACAAGATATTGGAAGCTTTAACATCACGATGTATGATGCCTAGTCTAGTAACTGTACCTGTGTGAAGGTAATTTGTGAAGTTAATCTAATCCACGAGCTGCTCCTATACATATATTGAGTCGTGACAACCATGAAAGAGAAGTGACAGCTTTATGAAGACAAGCTTCAAGCGTGCCTTGAGAATATACTCGTACACAATGATCATCTCGTTTTCATCGTTACAATAGCCAATTAATCATGCTATGTTACAGTGCCTCAATTTAGAAAGAATTTGGATCTCACCCTAGAATTTTGAAGCCGCCTAACTAGAATTGGAATGTAACCGCTTGATGGCAGTGAGGACATCGGTTGCTCCAATCTTCATAGAACCTTTATAAACTTTCCCAAAACCACCACGATCTATGACCAATTCGTCATCAAATTGGTCGGTGGCTATCTGAATCTCTAAAAGGGAAATTCGGCTACAAGGTGTTGGGAATTATCTGAGCTTGGTTAAGGCGTGTGGTGTGGATCGGCTCAGCTAACTGGATTAGAACATAATCTAAGATATCTTATCTGTAACTCAATTCAAATGTGTAGTTATCTAGTCCGATAGTTTGAGAAAATTACTAAGGTTTGGAATTGTTAGATCGTTTCAATCATAACCGCAATTGTTCAGAGCAATCGAAGATGACAGGAGGCGAAACCTCAGACCCGCAACAGAAAGAATCCCATTCTTTATCATTTCAATTCCCTCAATTGACTTTGATAAATTACACATTTTGGCACATGTGGATGGAAGTTGTGCTTGGTATTTACGGCTTGTGGGACGTGATTGATCCGGGTTCAACGGACGTCAAAAGGAACAACATCGTGAAAGGACTGTTGTTTCAATCGGTACCGGAGGATGTGATTTTGAAAATCGGCAATTTGAAAACTGGGAAGGAGATGTGGGAAGTAATTAAAACTTGTAACTTAGGGGCAGATCGAGTCAAGGAAGCAGGCCTACAAACAAACATTGACTTCACAGTTCGAGAGCTTGAGAATGAAGGATACGAGCTCAATAGATGACTTTTCTTCAATGTTATCTGGTATTGCATCCATTTCAGCAACATTTGGAGAAACAATCCCACAGGAGAAGTTAGTAAAGAAATTCCTCACAAGTCTTCTGACACGCCAAGGTCGTTATGCGATCAAACATAGAAAAATAAAACCTCACAAGCAATTAGTATAGTAGCAGTAAGGGTCGATCCGTGGGAGTTTGGTGGTCAAGATATACTGTTAGAATAACCAACTATAGTGTCATGGTATAGTCAGCGGTGTTTCCTTCACTTCCTGAAAAACCGAATAAATCGAATAACGAAAAACTGAAACAAATATAAACTAAACTAAGCTATCCCAAACTTACTTACTGATTCCAAAACTAAATTTCAGAAAAATCACAAGCAACAAACAATCCAAGCCATTCAAATAAACATTCAAACATAAACAATACCGAAAAACATGTAAAATAACTGAAACCGAATGATTATATTGAACCAAAGTCAATTCCAGAAACTACAATATTCCAACTCCGAAAATAACCCAAACTTAACTTGTTCCAACAGATTCTACACTTCAGACTCGCTGAAATCAAGCTAAAACTAAAACTAAGAATTAATGAAATAAACAAGAAAACATAAAAATACCAAGTGAAGCTATTGAATTTCGAAATATGGAGTCAAAGAAGACTAGGTTACACCCTTTGGTCGATTCTTCCTCCCTGGAATTCGTCCTAGATGCCTCTACTTATAGTTGCAAATTAGGGTTAATTGCAGCGCGTAGGCTTGGATCCGCGTCGCGTCGTATCTATTATCCCCGTATTTCGCACCTTGAATTTCAATACACCGCCTCATCTTTGACTTTCCGCATCGCGCGTGCTCCTTTGGTCGCGGCACGCGTGTCTTTTCGACTAAAATGATGTTTATCCAAACTTCTTTCATTTTGTCCATGTTTAGTCCCTGTTTTCATCTTTTTCTTATGTACAAGTACTAGCACAAAAGTGAGCAATACCAATATATATCTGATATAATTTCACCAAGAATACGGCCTTACAACGACTAAAATACTGTTGGATTAGGTGTCTAATCCATGACTAATAATTTGTATTTACCTAATTGATAGTAGCAAGGTCCATTTGGGTTGCCCTCATGGCTAGAGGTTTAGCAGAAAATCCAGGAGAGAGAAAGATTGGTTTATTATATGATTAATAAATAAATAGAAATAAAATAAATAGTTTATTAATATATTATGGAGATAATATATTAATTAGAAAGTATATTAATTAATTAGAAATTAATCTGAAATTAATTGGAATTAATTTGGTGATTAATTTGATTAATTAAAGGTGCAGGAGCTGAATTGTAATTATTCAATAGTTGAGTAAGTAACAATCGTAGTAGTTTAAGAGGCCAACGCAATTATGGAGGGATTATCCATAATTTCGATTATTATATGTTAGGATAAATAGATTTGAATTGATAGATAAAGCTTTATCTTATTTGAATTCAAAAAAGGTTTATCTCTAAAGGCTTATATGGTGGCCACTTGGAAACTATAAATAGAGGCCCCTAGGAACCATAAAAGCCACGAGTTTTTCCACTCTTCACTCTCTCTGGAACTTTCGAAAACCCTAGTTTTGGGTGTGACTTCATTTGAGGCAAGGCACTTGCGTTGCTTAGCTTGCAAGAAACAACTAAAAGGTTAATTTTCTGATTTTATTCTTTAGTAATTTTTCTTGTGGCCTTTTAGGAAATATTTATATGTTCAATAGTAGAAAACATAGATCCTCATAGGTTGCATGTGAACTTAGGGTTTTAGTTCATAGATTTGCATAAAACCCTTCAAATACTTGATATTGATAGGCGTTGTCAAACACCCCACACTTGTGTCTTGCTTGTCCCCAAGCAATAGAGTTTTTAACAAATTCTAATAAAGACTCAAACATTTTTAACGCTTTTAGTTTCAAAGTATATTTTTTTCAAAAGTTAGATTGAAAATGATTTTTATGAAAAATGACCAGAATACCCTTTGGAATTCACGACTTTCTAAAGAATCCTTGATTACAAATTTTCTGTCCACAAGAGAGTGTACATACTCATTCAGATTCTAAAGGCCGCTAAAGAATTGTCCATTACTTTCGATGTTGTCCGTGTACGAGCTTTCAGAAATACTATCACAAACCAGATGATCTTAGGTAGTAAGGTGCATAAGTGCCCTTTCGGGGCCACCCGTTTCAAACCTACCGGCTCAAATAACAAAGGTCACTGATTGACAATTCCCTCCTAAATTCCAATCCTCAAATATTCCAAATCTAAAATTTTTCTAACTCCTAAAAACTCAACTTATTTGACTAAACAATAACATGCTAACAACTAAACAACATTTCTTAAAAAATACCAATGTTATAACATTCAAAAGCTATTCGTTTCAAAATTACAATCTCTTAAAAATTGTGAAAAATTGCTAAAAATTTTGAAAATTACTCGTTTTCTGCAAAAATTTCAAAAATTAACTCTTTCGACCGTCCACACCCCACACTTAAAGCCGTACAACATCCCCGTTGTACATAAAAATAGATTCAAAACAATGGGGAAAGAGTTACCCCTTTAGACGGTAGACTGCTTGTTGGAACTAGTTGTCACAGGATACAAAAACACTTACACCACAATTCAGATTCCCGGAGTTGTGGCGCAACAGTGAACACGTCGGTGAAATGGCAAGTGTAGGGTTAGAATGACCCCACACTTGCTTGAAACAACTTCTTAATAGATTTCCGTTGGTACTTGCACAAACAAACTCACAAACAAAATTAAACGCAAAAAGACAAACACCAAACACAAAATTTTTCAAGAAATGAGTTACGAACTACCGCAGCGCGTGGTTATGATGCGCGCGTCGCGGTAATTACGAAGCTGTGTGTTCTACGTGATGTTGGAATTGACCGCGGCGTGTTCCGAAGTGGTGCCGCGTCGCGGTAATTTCATATTTGTAATCCAACGTTAAACAACTATTTGAACTCATTTAACAAAATATTACCTAAACTTTACTGCTTTTTATTACTGTCTTACGGCTTATTTATCACCTAAAGACATTATTTCCTAAATTTATCAAAAGAATCACCTAATAACCTAAAAATTCAAAATAAGCAAAAAAAATTAATTACAAACACCTTTTAATTGTGAGCCGTATCATCTTCTGCATTTTGAACTGGCTCTACATCCTCCACTTCTTCGGGATATTCTTCTGGTTCCTCTTCAGCTTCCTCGTCTTCAATCAACCGAGGTTGATCTCGCGACACATCACATTTAAAATCATCCATGTACTTCCACGTACAATCCGCTACCCAAAGTACTTGGTTTTGAATGTTTTGGGAGTAGCGGATCGTCTCCTGGATAACCACAGAGAGTGCATTGTACTCGAACCACTGGGCTGTCATACTTTGCTGAATGGCTTTCATTTCGTTGGCTAAAAACTGCAAATCCTGATTCGCGGGCTTGGTGTGTGTCGAGATACAATCCGATGCTCAGGGCTGTTTTTTCGATGTCGACGGCTCGTGACGTAAGGCGGGGAATGGCGAGTGGCGAACTGTCAAAACACTGTCATCTATATACACAATCTCTCGCGAGGTTGTGATCGGTGGACTAAATAGGACTGCAGGAATCTCGGTTACCTGGCGGATAGTGGCGGGCGCCAGTAACCCGTAGGAGCGAGCGAGGCGTGTGATGAAATCGCCTCCCCTGACGGCTATAAAACCAACGGTGCACTGGTTACTTTTCCGAAGTAATCAGCGATGATGAACGACATGTTGACAGTCTTTAACTTCGCCACCAATGACCACATGACGTAAAGATCATGGTGTGTAACCCGGTCCATGTCGGCCCTCGGCCAAAACATCGTTGATATGAGCCGGTGAAGCATACGGTGTGATGGCAGGTGCATTTGGCCCTTAGAAATCGTGTTCTCATGATATCTAGTAGACGAAATAGTAGCCCAGAAGTCAGCACAGGAGAATGAGTCACTTGTGGCCTTGGAGGCCCTCCTCAGAAAAGGTGCGAATCCGGCCCCATCAGCCTCTTCTTGTGTATAAATACCTAGACGAACCCCAAACTCTCGAAGGCTGCAAGTGTGGTTCATCTTCCCCAGACGGAACATGATAGCATCCTCATCATCAATGCCCAAAGGCTCGCGATCAAAGTCGAAAGTGGCGAGGAACTCGAGAACGGCCTTGCAGTACACGGGCTAGTCCATACGGAAGACTGCCTCAACTTCCCGGCATGTAAAGGTAAGTTCATTGTTCTTGTATCCTTCTTGAATCAACCACTGCTGCAAATGTTCCAGGATTCTAGAGTCGCGGGTCAACTCCTAATTGACCTCCTGAGCCGGTAAGATCCGTTTTCGCGAAAACACCCCGATTTGATTTTGAAACTTTATACGCGTGAAGCTGGTGACAAACACTGGCAAAGCAAGCCAGTCGATATCACTAGAGCTGTTAGAAGACATTTTCCTGCACAAATCAACAGAAAATTCTGAAATTAGTTGCTGTTTAGCGTCACCTGCAGCGCGGAAATTGCTCCCCGCGTCACGAGTTATGAATGTTCATCCCCCGCGTCGCACATGATGAACAGACGCGGCGCAGCGTATGAAACTCATAACCAAATTGATCAATTGACACTACTACAGCCTAAATTCTCACTTCTAACTATTGGGTTATGTTGCAATTAGTGTTATAAACCATTTAACAACTTACATTTATCTCCAGAAACATTACATTGCAATTTAGAAGTGATTCTATGACTTTTCAAGAAAAATTCAAGAAGAAGGGAAAATTAGAACACTTACTTGATTTGTGGATTAGAAGAATGAAGCAAATACGATCAAGGGTTTGCAGGGAGTTGAATCACTGTAAAAATTCGCAAGGGTTTAACAATCTGATTTTACCTAGGTGTGAGGGTTTTAGGATAGTTTTCAAACTCTGTTTTGTGATTATCTTGAAATTCGAATTCAGATAAGCCCGTGGCGCGGTTTATTATCCTCCGCGTCACGAGTGTGAAATTCAGACATATCCTTAAATCACGAAACACATTATCGTGCGACGCGAAGTCCAGGATCCCGCGTCGCGTGTTTATAAATTTCCGAAAATGACCCCACACTTGTTCTTTTCTTACCATGATTGATTAAACACAATTTAAAGATTAAAATACAAAAATTTACAAAAGATCATGTTGCCTCCCGACAAGCGCTAAGTTTAACGTCTTCAGCCGGACGTATACTTACCTGGCAACTGCACATATTCTGGACTGTTAGTCACAAACTCGACTGTTTCTACCTCCAACTTCTGGAACGTGCCTGAAGTGACATAGGGTTTTAATCTATGCCCGTTGACTTTAAATGATGGCCCTCCTTTGAAGTCTCGGATTTCCACAGTGCCGTAATCTATAACACTAACAACTTCATATGGTTTATTCCATTTACTCCTTAGCTTCCTATGAAACATCTTCAGTCTTGTGTTATAAAGTCACACTTTCTGCCCCACCATGAAGGTCTTCAATTTAAGTTTCACGTCGTGGTACCTTTTCAACTTTGACTTATATGTAGCAGCATTTTCGTAGGCTTCATCACGTAATTCCTCCAGCTCGGTCAACTGCAGTTTCCGCTCCTTCCCAGCTGCATCATAATCGAGATTGACTTGTTTGGTTGCCCATAATGCGTGGTTAGCTAACTCCACGAGCAAATGACACCCTTTTCCATAAACTAGTCGATAAGGGGTAGTCCTGATTGGTGTTTTATAAATGGTTCTATATGCCCACAGCGTCATCTAACCGTTGTGACCAATCTTTTCTATATGTCTTTACCGTATTCTAAAGAATCTCCTTGATTTGCCGATTCGAGACTTCCACCTGGCCGCTTTACTGTGGATGATATAGCGTTGCGATCCTATGATTGACCCCGTAATGCCTTAGCAAGCATCCAAATTTAAAATTTTTGAAATGTGACCCCCTGTCACTAATGATCACTCGCGGTACTCCATGTCAAGTAAATATATTTTTCTTAACAAATTTGCAGACCACATGATGATCATTCGTGCAGGTCGCTTCAGCTTCGATCCACTTGGAGACATAGTCAACAGCCACCAAGATGTAAACATATCCTTGTGAAGTGGGGAACGATCCCATGAAATCGATCCCCCACATATCAAAAATGTCTACAACTAATATCGGGTTGAAAGGCATTTGGTCTCTTTTTGAAATATTCCCCAACTGTTGACAATTGAGGCACTCCTTGGCAGTTTTATATGCCTCTTTGAATATTGTCGACCAATACAAACCAGATTCCAAAATCTTATACCCTGTCTTCTTCGCACTAAAATGTCCACCGCAGGCCGATGCATGGCAGTGATCCAACACTTCAGGAATCTCGCTATTAGGAACGCAGCAACGAATTGATAGGTTTTCTGCAACTATGAACTAAAGTTCCTAAGTTCACATGCAACCTATATAGATCTAGGTTTTCTTCTAATTAAACATATAACAAATACTAGAAGGCCAGAAGAAATTAACTAAAAGAATAAAATAAGAAAAACTAACCTTTTAGGATTTCTTGGAAGCAAAGCAGCACAATTGTCCTGCCTCAAATGAAGTCACACCCTAGCTTGAGGCTTTGGCCTAAAATTCCTTTAGAGAGAGTACAAAAATCGTGGTCAATGTAGGGTTATGAGATAAGCCTTTTGAATTCAAATCAAGATAAACCTTTTATCTTATCAATTCAAACAATTATCTCTTATATATATATATATATATATATATATATATATATATATATATATATATATATATATATATATATATATATATATATATATATATATATATATATATATATATATATATATATATAAATCGATTATATATATTTATATATATATATAAAATCGGCAACCACACACTCACTCAAACTGTCACTTACTCAACTATTAAATAATTACAGTTTTAGTCCCCGCACCTTTAATTAATTAATTTAACTGCCAAATTAATTCCAATTAATTCCAGAAAAATTTCTAATTAATTATTATGGTTTCTAATTAATATATTATCACTTAAATATATTAATAAACTATTTATTTAATTTCTATTGATTTACTAATCATATTTATATCTTTCTCTCTACCAGATTTTCTACCAATCCTCCAACTATGAGGGCAACCCAAATGGACTATGCTACTATTAATTAGATAAATACTAATTATTAGTCATGACTTAGACACCTAATCCCACACGAATGATATGATCCTCCCCAACCTTGAAAAGGTCGGGATCGTCCCAGATAAACCTTTTGGCATATGTATGGAACTGCTTCTGCCTCTGTTTCGTCCAATGTGTTGGCATCGCTCCAGTGGCTAGAAAATTCACATAATTCGCGTACCATGGCGCGGCAATAACTTCTAGCAATTGCTCGTCACGAAAGGTATCATGTATGCCTACTTCCGGTCCTTTCGTGGGCAATCTTACCACGTTCTATGTTCCTTTCTTTTCTTTTATCTCCACATCGAACTCTTGCAGTAACAGGATCCATCGTATCAACCTTGGCTTCGACTCCTTTTTCGCTAGTAAACGTCGAACAACACTATGAGCAGTGTAGACCACAACCTTCGATCCCCAGATGTATGATCTAAACTTATCCAAAGCGAAAACCACATCGAGTAATTCCTTTTCTGTCGTGGTGTAATTTAATTGGGCTTCGGAAAAGGTTTTTCTAGCATAACAGATGACTACCGGTTTCTTGTCAGTTCTTTGACCTAACACCGCACCAGCAGCATAATCACTTGCATCACACATAATTTCAAACGGTTGGGTCCAATCGGGAGGCTTCAGGATGGGAGCTTCGACCAACTTATTTTTCAAAATGTTGAATGCTTTGACACATTCTTCATCAAAAATAAATGGTGCGTCTTTCAATAAAAGACCGCAAAGTGGTTTGGAAATGGTGCTGAAGTCTTTCATAAACCTTCTATAGAATCCCGCATGTCATAAAAATGATCTGACCCCTTGCACTGATGTTGGAGGCAGCAACGTAGAAATTAATTTGACCTGCGCTCGATCCACTTCGAATCCCCTTTCTGAAACTACATGTCCTAAGACAATCCCTTCCCTGACCATGAAGTGGCTCTTCTCCCAACTTAGCTCCAAGTTTGACTCCACGCATCGCTCGAGAACCTTTTCCAACTGGTTTAAGCACGCATCAAATGATGAACCGAAAATGGAGAAGTCTTCCATGAAAATATCTAACGCATCGTCGATCATGTCCGAAAATATCGCCATCATACATCGTTGAAACGTTGTTGTGGCATTACACAAACCGAATGGCATCCTTCGAAATGCAAAAGTGTCATAAGGACAAATGAACGTTGTTTTTGCTTGATCCTCCGGGTGAATAGCGATTTGATTGTAACCTGAATACCTATCTAAGAAACAATAGTATTTCTACCCTGCTAATTTCTGCACTATCGGGTCGATAAATGGCAGCGGGAAATGGTCCTTTGAAATTGCAGCATTAAGTTTCATGTAGTCAATACACACCCTCCACCCAGTTACGGGCCTTGTAGACACTTTATCACCATCCTTGGTGTCCACCACAGTGATTCTAGATTTCTTCGGCACAGTTTGTGTCAGACTAACCCATTCGCTGTCTAAAATTAGATAAATAATTCCAGCATCCAACCATTTTAACACTTCCTTTTTAACGACTTGTAGGTTCCTCCTCCTTAACCCAGTCGCCCAATGATAATTGTAGGTTGCTCCTACTTAACCACCTGACGAGTGTCCCAAACGAAGAAGTCGG
Source organism: Cichorium intybus (assembly GCA_023525715.1). Taxonomy (NCBI): domain Eukaryota; kingdom Viridiplantae; phylum Streptophyta; class Magnoliopsida; order Asterales; family Asteraceae; genus Cichorium; species Cichorium intybus. The sequence continues at coordinate 60,320,327 of CM042015.1, forward strand.
CTGGGTAGTAAAAGTCTCCAACCTTGATAATAACATCCGAAAGCATTCCCCTCGAAATTTTTGTAGATTTATCAGCGAGCTGTAAGATCACATTCGTGGGTCTTAATATACCAAACTCGTGCTTGTCAAAAAGCTGTCGTGGCAAGATGTTCACGCTTGCTCCTAAATCTAATAGGGCTTTCTTGATATGAATGTTTCCTAAATCGACAGAGATGAGAGGAGCTACTGGGTCCTTCATCTTGGGAGGCAAGGTATCCATGATTATTGAACTGACATACTCGATCAATTCAATCTTTTTCGGCAAGTGCTAGAGGATATGTTTCTTGTGAATGCACATGTCCTTCAAAAACTTTGCGTAAGCAGGAACTTCCTTAATTAGCTTGACCAGCTGAATATTGACCTTAATTTGACTGAGTAATTCCCATATATCTTCCGTTTGCAGTCCTTTCTGTCCATATGGTTTATTTCCTGGCTTTTCCAAAGTTGCAGGAAAAGGAGCTGTTCCACTAGTCTCCCCCTTCTCCCATTTGCTCTCAGGTTTCTTCTTCTTCTCTTTCTTCTCGAATTCTTCCTTTTCATCAAAAACGATCTCCACATCACTATCTTCCTCAACAGGTGGAGCAGCAACCTTATTGTCTACCTTCTTGCCACTTCTTAACGTAATAACCTCATTCACCTGTACCTTCTGAGGTTGCATCTTCTCTTGTTCTTTTTCATTCTCCATCTTCATAAGCTGATTTCCCAATTTCAATATTGCTTGAGCGTTTGCATCTTCAGCTTCCTTAAGTTTGACCAAAATGTCGTAAATTTCCTTCGTACCAATGTTTGCACCTCCTTCTTTTGATGTTGGTTGTATGTTCTGCCGCCTCACTTGCGGTTGCCTCATATCTCTCTGTTGGTTGTTCTTGAATGGTCGCGGCGTGTTGTGAAACTAATCATATCCATGAATTTGATTGATCCCCTCATGTGTCATCGAGCATTCGTTGTAGTTGTGACCTATTTCACCACACGTATTACAGATGGTTTGACCATGTAATACATAGACTCCTTTGTCCTTCTAAAATCTGGTGAGAAGCTGATTGAACTTTTTCGTAACTATACTTAGCTCCGCTTGAATCTCTTTTTTCCATTTGTTTTCATCTTCCATACTTGCTACGAATGCTGTTATATCCTGTATGGGTCCACTGACTTTCGAGCCTAAGCTAAGCTGCTCCAGAAATTTCCACGCATCTTCTGGTTCTTGCCAGATAGAAGTCTCACTAGATGAAGCATTGATCATTGCTTGATTCGTCGCATCCACCCCATCAAAGAATAATTTAACCAGTTGCCATTGTGGAATGTCATAGTGCGGACAAGATCGCATCAACTCCTTCAGTCTCTCGAATGCATCGTGGAATGCATCGTGGAATGCCTCTCCCAGATTCTGCTGGAAATCTTGAATAACTCTCCTAATTTATGTCGTCTTGCTGGCTGGGTAGAACTCTTGGAGAAACTTCGCCTTCAATTGCTCCTAGGTAGTGATACTATTAGGTTGTAATGATGTGAACCAATACTTTGCTTTATCTTTTAAGGTAAAAGGGAATAACCTCAACCTACAAATGTCCCTATTGATGTTTCCAGGAGTAATAACATTTGCTATTGCTAAGAATTCATATAAATGATTATATAGATTATCAGTATTATATCCTCTAAATTGCATTAACACTCCTAACAGTTGTGGTCTAATCTCTACCTGATTCTCAGCATTTTCAGGGAAATAAATGGGCGATGAGTCATCATACTCTCGAGGTTTGAAGTGTGATGCAACCGACTGCCCGATCAGTTGAGAAAAATACAAGGGTGGAACGAAATTACCATCATATAACTCGTTGTTATAAAGTTGCTGCCCTGTTACTGATGATGTTGTTGCTGTTGGTTTCGCCTTGGAGGTCCCGACCTCGGTTCCAATATTGATTCTGCTGCACAGGATGATTTGGTATCCATCCTTCATCCTCATCATCATACATTGGATCTCCTTCCTGATAATGGTATTGTTGCGGTGGTTGTTGCGATTGTACTTGAGGTTGTGGTTGGGATTGTGGTGGTATAGGTTGAAAGGGCGGTTGCAGTTTCTAGATGGGTTGTTGGTATAGGTTGCGGCGTGCCATCTCGGTTCAGCGCTCCCCAAGCCATTGCAGCGGATACGGGATTTCCCAAAGGGTTTGTAACAGGTTGACTTAAAGGTTGAACTAAAGGTTGGGTGCATGATGGAATGGGTGCAAGGGCTGAAGCTGCACCACCACTAGCACTGGTACTACCTATATGAAACTCAGAAACTGGGGGTATAAATGATGTTTCCCCCGATACCTAGCCTGTAGGCTCATTGGTAATATACTCTACTACTACACTATCGGGACTCATGTTAATCAAACGCCTACGCACACGGTTTCTGCGCACGGTTCACTCAATCTCAGAATCAAATAACAAAGGTGATGTTTGCTCACCCCGACGGGTATGCATGCACTAGTGCAAACGACCGTCAAAATCGAGAACCAAATTACTAGTATAGTAGAAGTAAGGGTCGATCCGTGGGAGTTATCTGTTATTGCATCCATTTCAGCAGATGACCGTCAAAATCGAAAAGCAAATCACAGTTCGAGAGCTTGAGAATGAAGGATACGAGCTCAATAGATGACTTTAATTCAAAGTTATCTGGTATTGCATCCATTTCAGCAACACTTGGAGAAACAATCCCACATGAGAGGTTAGTAAAGAAATTCCTCACAAGTCTTCTGACACGCCTATGTCGTTATGCGGTCAAAAATAGAAAAATAAAACCTCACAAGCAACTAGTATAGTAGCAGTAAGGGTCGATCCGCAGGAGTTTGGTGGTCAAGATATAGTGTCAGAATAATCAACTATAGTGTCTCGCTATAGTCAGCGGTGTTTCCTTCACTTTCTGAAAAACCGAATAAATCGAATATCGAAAAACTGAAACAAATATAAACTAAACTAAACTATCCCAAACTTTAAACCAAACTTACTTACTGATTCCAGAACTAAATTCCAGAAAAATCACAAGCAACAAACAATCCAAACCATTCAAGTAAACATTCAAACATAAACAATACCGAAAAACATGTAAAATAACTGAAACTGAATGATTATATTGAACCAAAGTCAATTCCAGAAACTACAATATTCCAACTTCGAAAATAACCCAAACTTAACTTGTTCCAACAGATTCTACACTTCAGAATCGCTGAAATCAAGCTAAAACTAAAAATAAGAATTGATGAAATAAACAAGAAAACATAAAAATACCAAGTGAAGCTACTGAAATCCGAAATATCGAGTCAAAGAAGACTAGGTTACACCATTTGGTCGATTCTTCCTCCCTGAAATTCGTCCTAGACGCCTCTATTTATAGTTGCAAATTAGGTTTAATCGTGGCGTGCAGGGCTTGGATCTGCGTCGCGTCTTATCCATTATCCCGTATTTCGCACTTTGAATTTCAATACACTGCCTCATTTTTGACTTTCCGCGTCGCACGTGCTCCTTTGGTCGCGGCACGCATGTCTTTTCGACGGAAATGATGTTTATCCAAACTTCTTTCATTTTGTCCATGTTTAGTCCATGTTTTCATCTTTTTCTTGCATACAAGTACTAGCACAAAAGTGAGCAATACCAATATATATCTGATATAATTTAACCAAGAATAAGGCCTTACAACGACTAAAATACTTGATATTGATAGGCGTTGTCATCTTCCTACACACTTCATTCACATTGTGCTTGCACTCGAATAGGTTCTGGACCTTAAAACAATCTCCTTTGAAGATGTTGTTGGGAAGTTAAAAGCATACGAGGAACGAATAAAAGACTTCGACAAAGTAGTCGAGCCCGGTTAAAATCTGCTTTATTCCAGAACAGAAAATACTACGAGAAACCAAGACTCGGGCCGTGGGAGAGGGCGTGGAGCATACCGTGGGGGATGTGGTCGTGGTCAGTGCAACACCCAAAACTATGACCAAAAGGACCCATCAAAACACGGTGAAGATGGGAAGAAAAAGGGCACTGAAAAAAGTGATCTTTCAAACATCTAGTGTTTTCAATGCGACAAATTCGGACACTTTGCTTCGAAGTGCCCAGATCGAATAAACAACCACGAAGCAAACCTACACGATGCACAGGAAGGAGGTTTAAACCATGTGGAATTACATTCTTTATGATGCAGGAAGGGGCGATCTTTCTAAACGAAGACAAATATGTCCCTCCCAAAATCGAGCCGAACCGAGAAGAAGACGATGTGTGGTACCTCGACAATGGTGCCAGCAATCACATGACCGGTAATCACTCATACTTTTCTGAGTTAAATACTCGAATAACCGGTAGAGTAAAGTTTGGAGATGGCTTGTGCATACGTATAGAAGGAAAAGGGTCAATTTTGTTTGAAGGTAAAAAAGGAGAACAAAAATTGATGATTGATATCTATTACATTCCATCGCTTCAAAGCAATGTAATAAGTCTTGGCGAAACAACTTTGTTCGACTGTGACATTCGACTCCATGTTGATTATCTATCAATGAAAGACAAATATGGAAGGTTGCTTATGAAGGTCCCGCGAAGTGAAAATCGTCTCTACAAAACGCGACTAAGAGTTGGAAAGCCCTATTGCTTGCAAGCAAAAATCGATGATGAGTCCTGGTTATGCCACGCACGTCTTGGCCATGTTACCTTTGGTGCAGTGAATATGATGCACAAGTTAACCATCGGAGTACCAGCGATAAAGCACCAAGATCATATATGTGAAATTTGTATGATTGGCAAGCAAAAAAGACACTCGTTCCCAAAGAAGTCTAATTATAACGCAAAAGAAGTTCTTGAGATGCTACATGGAGACATCTGCGAACCAATCAATCCCCCAACTCAAGCCGGTAACACTTATATATTGGTTCTTATTGATGAATTTTCTAGATATATGTGGTCTTTTTTGTTAAAGCAAAAGAACGATATGCCGGATGTAATCAAGAGATTCAAAAGGTCAATCGAAAATCGAACGGGTAAATAGATTCAGACGTTTCACACGGATAGAGGCGGTGAATTCACCTTTAACGATTTTAATGGTTTTTGGAGCGAAGAAGGTGTTGCTAGAATGTTAACAGCTACATACTCACCTCAAGAAAACGGCATTGTAGAACACCGAAACCGAACACTAATCGAGATGACACGTTGCCTCATGAAAGCGAAGGATGTTCCAAATCATTTTTGGGGTGAAGCCGTGCGACATGCAACTTTTACTATAAATCACACCCCTTCACGAGCATTGGTAGGAGTCACTCCGTTCGAAAAATTCTATGGTTACAAACCAAACCTCCAAGACTTAAATGTGTTTAGATGTATCGCCTTCGAAAGAATCGTCTCAAAGCATTTGAAAAAACTCGATGATAGATCGAGATCTTTGGTATACTTCAGAACAGAACTGGGTTCGAGAGATGTACGACTCTTCAACTCGAATGAAAATAAAATAATTATAAGTCACAACGTAACTTATGATGAAAAATCAACATGGAAGTGGAATTCTGATTTCAACTCGAGCACAGTAGCTGCGAATCCAGAATCAGGAACTTTTATCGTGCTTTGGGCCAAGGAATCAAGACTCGACCAATTAAACCCAGCTACTGTTGGGCCAATTTAGCCCACAAATTAGACCCAACAGGCTGATGCGAGCAGCCCAAGACAGGACAACAACGAAGTGAACAGCGAGCATGAACACTCCGATGACCACGGTGAAGTCGAAATTGCCCCGATACGTCGATCAAACCGTGTCTCTCTTTTACCAATCCATTTAAGTGATTATGAATTGAAAATTCATGAATTAATGTTGACTTGTGATGAGGAACCAAGGAACTTTAATGAAGCCATTGTGCTACCCGAATGGCATAAGGCAATGAAAACCGAGATCGAATCAATTGAGAAGAACAACACTTGGAAACTGGTGCCTCTACCCAAGACTGCTAAACCGATTGGCCTAAAGTGGTTGTTTAAAATAAAAAGAAATGCGGACGGCTCCATATCAAGGTACAAGGCGTGATTAGTGGCAAAAGGCTATGTACAAGAACCTGGAGTTGACTTTGATGAAGTCTTTGTGCCAGTAGCTCGGCTCGAGACAATACGACTCTTGATTGCTCTCGCAGCCGGGAAAGGATGGAAGATTTATCATTTAGACGTGAAAACGGCCTTCTTGCACAGTGAATTGAAATAAGAAGTGTACGTGAGCCAACCCAAGGGTTTTGAACAACCGGAAGAGGAAGGAAAAGTTTACAAGCTACCAAAAGCGTTGTATGGATTAAGACAAGCACGAAGAGCTTGGAACATAAAAATTGATGGCATACTACAAGGAATGGGATTTTGACGATGCTTGCAAGAAACATCAGTCTATAAAAAGGTATCAAATGGCGAATATATCATTCTGGCTGTGAACGTGGATGATTTATTCGTAACCGGAACATGTCATGAGATTATAAATCAATTCAAAAGAATGATGTCATCAAAATTTGAAATGTCTGACCTTGGTTTACTAACCTACTACTTGGGTATAGAAGTATGTCAAGAAGAAGGTTCTGTCATGATCAAGCAAGAGAACTATGCCATGAAAATCTTGAAAGAGGCCGGCATGGAAAACTGCAATGCAACACAATGTCCAATGTAACCGGGACTAAAACTATCAAAAGCCGAAACTGAACCAGAAATTGAAGTCACTCGTTTCCGAAGGATAGTAGGATGCCTGCGCTACCTCCTTCACACCCGTCCGTATTTGTCTTACTCAGTCGGGGTAGTAAGCCGTTACATGCAAAGTCCCAGAGAATCTCATGCGCGTGCGATCAAGCAAATTCTTCGTTATCTACAGGGAATAATCTCGCTTGGAATAAAATATGCGAAAGGTGACGAGCTGAGGCTTTTGGGTTATAGTGACAGTAGTCATAATGTAGAAGTGGATGATGGTCGAAGTACTACTGGTCATATCTTTTTTCTTGGTAAATCACCTATCACGTGGTCTTCGCAGAAGCAATATACCGTGGCTTTATCTTCATGTGAAACCGAATTCATGGCAGCTACTTCAGCAGCATGTCAAGCAATTTGGCTAAGGGAGTTGCTCATGGAGGTGACCGGATTAGAGAAGCAAAATGTGTTGATCCGTATAGACAATAAGTCGGCAATTACGTCGTCTAAAAATCCGGTGTTTCACGGGAGGAGCAAACACATTCACACTCGTTTCCACTTCATTCGAGAGCGTGTGGAAAACGAGCAAGTTGAAGTCGAACACATTGCGGGAAATGAACAAGTGGCAGATCCTCTGACGAAAGCCTTAGCACGACTAAGGTTTGAGGGGATGAAACCGTTATTCGGTGTGGAAGAGTTACCATCTCAGAAATTCAGGGGGTGATTGTTGGCGAATTATCTGAGCTCGGTTAAGGAGTGAGGTGTGGATCGGCTCAACTAACTGGATTATAACATAGTCCAAGATATATTATTTGTAACTCAATTCAAATGTGTATTTACCTAGTCCGATAGTTTGAGATAATTACTAAGGTTTTGAATTGTTAGATCCTAGATATATGCTAATGAGTTAGATTAGTATATATATCAGAATCCGTGTGGGTAGGATAACAGATTTTGATTTTGGAGTTTTTGAGTTATATTTCTCCAATAAAAAGAACCTACGTATTTTGTGTTCATACTCTGTTTTTGCTGTTCTTTATTGCTCTGTTTCTCTTCACAAGGTAGTGTTTGCAATCTTTCGTGATGGGTATCTTCCATAGCACCGGGCGAATGATCTACCGTCAAGGAAATTCTAAGTTGCACTAAGAAACTGTTATTCCTCAAAGTTTGTTTTGTACTCTAATTACTTGCGTGATTAGACATTATTGTTACTAAGTTCAATATATTAAACATTTATTATTCGATAATCTAAGTTACCAATAATATGGTGAAACTATGTGTGGACAAACAGGATATAATACGGTTCTCGTGATTAGGCCCTGCTTAGTTAATGAATAAGATAATCCATTCAATATTGAAAGTTGTTCCTTCTTTACACACACAGATGTCAACAAGAAAAACCTTAAAATAAAACTGTTGCTTGAAATACGGCACGATCTGTTTCTTTTAGTGCACGCCATGGCATCATATTGTCCTTCTATATTCATTTATGAGAATGTCTTAATGTTATATGTTGTTCCATGGATGATTTATGCAATTTCATAATCAAATCATCTCAATTTTTATTCATTTGAATTTCAAAGATAATGCATTATCCCCAGCTTGGTTACAATCGAAATACCATTAAGATAAAATAAAGACTTGATAAAGATATAATTAAGCAAGATTGGCAGCAGTACAAAAAGCGACCCAACATGCCAACCCAACCCAAACCCAAGCCAAAATTCACAGCTTGGGTTGAGATTTTCAACCCATTTAATTTTAATGGGTCAACATGCCTAACCCATTTAATTAGATAGGTTGGGTTTGTTGAAAATAATCAACTTGTTGTCAACCCACCAACCCATTTAGGTTTAATATATATTTTTATTTTATTCTAATAAGGAAGCAAGATTTAAAGCAATATATATGGCTAACCCAGGAAAAGAGCATTGGAAAGCTGTTCAATGGATTCTTAGATATTTATGCGGTACTTCCAATGCATGTTTACAATTTGGAAAATCTGGTGAAGGACTGGTGGGCTATGTAGATTCTGATTATGCTGGAGATTTAGACAAAAGAAGATCTTTGACACGTTATGTCTTTACCATTGGTGGATGTGCTATGAGTTAGAAGCCAAGTCTACAGACCACCGTTGCCTTTTCCACTACTGAAGCAGAATATATGGCAATTTCTGAAGCTTGTAAGGAAGCTATTTGGTTAACAAATTTATTCGGTGAACTTTATGGAGACACATCTCCCACAAAGATTTTTTGTGATAGTCAAAGTGCTATTTATCTTACAAAAGATCAAATGTTTCATGAGAGAACGAAACATATTGATGTACGTTATCACTTTATTCGAGATGTTATTTCCAAAGGTGATATTCAAGTTCAAAAGATTAGCACTCATGACAATCCGACGGATATGATGACGAAGCCGGTTCCGGCAACTAAGTTCGAGCTTTGCTCAAGCTTGGTTGGTATGACAATCTAATTCCAAGGATTATCGGCACACGATGATTTTATAATGAGGAGTTCTACAAGTGGAAATTCGTTTCATGGTGGAGTTGTTTGATTACTTATTGCTTTTAAAGTCAAGGTGGAGATTGTGAATGATTGCCTTTCAAAAAGCAAAAAGAAAATGAAATAATTCATGTGGGCCCCACATGAATAGTAATAAAAACAAATTCCGATTGAGTTTGAACGTGGAGTTTTGCACGTGATGATTCTTTCAACAATTGCAGCGAACACATTTGATTACGGCGCTCACATTTGTTTTTCAACAATCTCGGCAATGTTTTCTTGCCATTCATCCCTATATATAGGGATGATTATATTGCAAACTGATAACATACAAAACATTGAGTGATATACATACATAGATATATTTTGTGAGACTCTATGTATTACAAATAAAAGAGAGATATATATTTTTCAGTTCCAGATCTTGTAACCTCCTTATTTTTCTCATATAGTGATCATCATCGGTTGTGCCCGTGGTTTTTTCCCGAAAGGGTTTTTCCACGTTAAATCCTTGCGTCCACATTTATTTTCTTTATCGTATTTTATTTTATTTTATTGTCGATATTATTATACATAACAAGTGGTATCAGAGCCACGTTGTTTTCTATACTCATTCTCAATTTATTGAGTATTATATCGACATGACTACTTTGAAATACGATATTCCATTGTTGGATCGAGATACAATATTTTCATTATGGCAAGTAAACATGCGAGCTGTATTGGCTCAGTTGGACCTTGATGATGCTTTGTTAGGCCAAGACAAAATGCCTGCTTCTTGGTCAGATGAAGAAAAGGACCGTAAAGATCGTAAGGCTCTCTCTCATATCCATCTTCATTTATCTAACAATATTTTGCAGGAAGTTATAAAAGAAAGTACTGCCGCCGCTTTATGGCTAAAATTGGAACAAATTTGTATGACCAAAGATCTCACAAGTAATATGCACCTTAAAAAAAATTATTTTCGCTTAAGATGCAAGAAGATGGATTGTTGCTGGATCATCTTTCGACATTTAAAGAGATCATCACTGATCTTGAAGCTATGGAGGTAAAATATGATGAAGAGGATTTGGGTTTAATTCTTTTATGTTCTTTGCCTAGTTCTTATTCAAACTTTAGAGATACCATATTATATAGTCGTGATACTTTAACACTTCACGAAGTTTATGAAGCTTTGCATGCAAAAGAAAAGATGAAAGATATGCTATCCAATGAAAGTTCAAGTTCTAAAGGAGAAAGTCTGGCAGTTCGTGGCAGACCAACAGATAAGAATGATTCCAAAGGCAAGAACAAAAGAAATTCTAGAAGCAAATCTAGATCCAGACGTTCCAAGTCATGCAACTATTGCAAAAAGGGAGGACATAATATCTCTGAATGTTACAAGTTGAAGAACAAGGAGAAAAGAGCTGCTAATCAAAACCCCAAACCAAATCAAGATGATGAAGGAAAAGCTACTTATGCTGCTGAAAATAATTCTAATAGAGATGTTCTTGTAGCTTTTGCAGGGATCCTAAAAACCAATGATGAATGGATTCTTGACTCAGCTTGTACTTTTCACATGAGTCCAAACAGAAGCTGGTTTACAAACTATCAACCTATAGAAGGTGGCTCCGTATTGATGGGTGATGATGCACCATATAAAGTCACTGGAATTGGTTCCATTCAAATCAAGATGTTTGATAGTGTTGTCAGAACTTTGTCTGATGTTCGACACGTTCCAGGTTTGAAAAGAAACCTTATTTCTTTAAGTACTCTTGACTTTAAGGGTACAAATATTCCGGTGAAGGTGGAGTTTTAAAGGTTTCAAAAGGCGCTATGATTGTCATGAAAGCTGATATCAAATCAGAAAACCTGTATCATCTTCGGGGTACAATAGTAACATGTAATTCCAATGTTACTTCAAATTCATCTTCTATTTCTGATACTACTAACCTATGGCATATGCGTCTTGGGCATATGAGTGAACTTGGTTTAACAGCATTAAGCAAAAGAAGATTACGTGATGGCCAATGTATAACATCCCAAAATTTTAGGGTAAATTTAAAAAAATTTTAAACGAAAACTTCAATATAAGAAAAGCCACTTAATTAATTGTCATAAAATTTCATAACTTATAAGTTTAATGAAAACACCCCAGGATTAACAGAAGTTAACGAAATCTCAATATAGCGGAATATTAATTCAAAAACAGTCCTCCAATGAAGCAGCACAGTGTATACACGTCACGCCTTGCCATCCATGGTACCTAATGTACCTGAAACAGTAGTTTATATAGGGAAAGGGTAAGCACGGAGCTTAGTGAGTTCCTCAAAATACCATACGATCCATCACATAACATACAACACATCATAACCATTCATATGTCTGTGAGACTCGCGGGCTATCCCTGTTCCGCTGAAGACTCACGGGCAATTCCCGTTCTTGTCTTATCGCTCGCAGGCTTCTCCCGTTCCGTCTAATGACTCGCAGGCTATTCCCGTTCCGCCTATTGGCTCGCGGGCTATCCCGTTCCGTCTAATGACTCGCAGGCTATTCCCGTTCCGCCTATTGGCTCGCGGGCTATCCCGTTCCGTCCACAAACAATCATTATCATAGCAATAATTCATACAATTACCATAACAGGTAAGATCACCTTAGTCTAACATATCTTCCTTCCTACGCATGCAATATCACCTATAGTATAGTGAGAAGACTCAGCTGATTATAGTTGACTATTTCGTTTATCTTTCTCGGCTTTGTATTTCCTTCAACTTTAACTGTTAACATAATAAGAAATCTATCATTTCTTAATCCTTAACTATATTGTAGTCGTATCATTAAACCCTTCAGTAATTCCAATATGATACTCCATGATTTATCAAGTAAAGAACAGCCAGGTAGAAGATTAGATGGGGTGGCAGGATCCTTTCAGCATTTTAGCCTTTCGGAAAATCCAACAACCAGATCCCAAGTAATCAGCCTAGTCACCGTCCTCGTAAGTAAATCAATCGGTATTATTTTCGGAATTACGAATTGTTATAATAACGACATTTTAAGGTTTTTGTTTACTATTGTTATAAATGAGTATAATATAACATATGTTATACTTATTAAATATTCTACTTCTTAACACAAAAACTATTTTACAATACCTAATTAAGCTATAGAAAAGTTTGTAGTTACCTTATGACCAGTCGTCGGAACCTATAACTTCTTCGCTAGGCTTTTGAGCTTCCTTCCACTCACTTCTTACACTCTAGTGCTTAGAAACCTCTATATATTGGATTGAGATTTGTTGGTGTGGTTTATGAGATGTTTTGGGGGGTATTTATACTTGAATTCTTGAATAAAAAATGGCATGACACTTTTGACAAAAGATTTTAATAATATAATTTTGTTGAAACTAAAGGCCTTCTAGAATCAATCTGTTCAAGACTGGTTTAGCCGATCTTAAACCCATTAAATCCACGTTTTTATTTGATATTCAGAAACTTCATCTCAATACCTTTCCAGGGATGTATTTTACGTATTTATACGATTTTTCTATGATTTATTATGAATTTTTGAAAACAAACTATCTAATCTGTCAATTCCGAACTAATCAGTAAAGATTGCATTTTTTACCATAGATAATCTCATTTTCAAGCTTACTATTATTTTTGGTAATTGTACTAGACTCAATTTGTAAACTTTGTGCATTGGTTTGAGGTCCAAACAATTTTCCTAGAATTAATTATGATTTTTCTAAAAACGACACAAAATGCTGATTTTATATGAAATTGTAACTAAAGTTTTTCTTAACTTTATAACTACCAAAAATCATATAATTCCTAACACTCTTATTTTAAGTATATGTTATAATCAGGATACGGGTCTTACAAGTCTCCCCCACTTATTTGGATTTCGTCCCGAAATCCGCATTCTCGAACGCCTCTATGTATTTCCCATCGAGTCCTTATGTTCTTCAAAGATCCTCCTCATCTTATTGTCGAACCTTTACAAGGTTTCATTATCTTTCCCTTCAACTTTCACATGTCTCTGTAATAATGCTTAAGGTCCTATTATTCTCATTCACTCCATACTTCTTTTCTTCTAGTTACTCTAGATGTAAAACTCTAACTGTTTCTCACAGTCCCACACATCAACTTGACCGGCTACTTTCTACAGTACATATTTAGTACTTTCTAATATTCATGTATACATAGTTAACCTAGTTAACTTGCAACACCTAATTTTTAACACTATTTCGTATTTATATGAATTCTCATATTTCAACACACATTTGTCTCAATTCAATATTTTCTTTTAAATACTTTTTGGCTAAATAATTCTATATTTGTAAAATCTCCAAAAAAAATTTTGTTTCACCGAAAAATATAAAATTTACATCATCTTTCGTAAGTTTTTTTTTTTTTTCTTTGAAGTACTGAACACTCTTTAAACTATTTCCATTATATGGAGACATAAAATTTTGTTTTATTTCAAGAGTCTCTTTATTATCTCGTTCTCACCAGAGTCAAGCAGGGAATTTTGAAAAAATGTCACTTGGGTTAGTGAAAAGTCGCATCTACTGTAGTTAGTTTGAATTTCGGTAATTAAAACGTGAGGTGTCCTTTCAGTTCCGTGTGACCTTTCGGTTCCAGCTGTAAGATACTATATATACAGGTATGTAGTATCATTCATTTCCACATTCATTTTCAGTCTCGTCCTCTCTTATCACTAGTTTGTTCATAAACGAACTCATATTTAAAGCCGAGTCATGGAAAACAGATCTTCAATGGGCGATCTGTCTAACCCTGGACCTGGTTTTCCGCAAGGAGAGGGTACTTCAAACCAAGAATTCTTAATAGAGTTCGGTGACTTAACATTCTAGACATCTATCATCCATATTTTGTTTATATTTCTAATGTTTTGTTTGATTCTGAATTATGTTACAGTCTTCCAGATATACTACCAATAGAGCAACTCCACGGTGAGCCGGAAATTTTTCCCGAGTTGAACATTAACTCATACGATCCGGTACATGCATCATTAGACTTTGCACTTGATCAGACTCCATACCTTCTACCAGGTTAAATTCTTTAAATGATTGCTTCTATGAATATTCAATTTTGTTTATCATCTGACAGTTGTTATTCGTAGACCCATTTGTGGATGATCTATCTGACTACAATCCATTCATCGACGTACCCTCAACGAGTAGTGAGATTACCCCCATGAATCAAGGATTCATGGCTGACATTCAGAATGAAAGTCAATTACAAACAACTCATAACATCAATATTGAAATGAATCCCGAACTTGGGGTTGGTTTCCAATATCAAAATCACCTTCAGGTGATTCAGAGGAACCTAGAAGGATTTCAAAATCCTGGGTCCATGATAGAAAACGTACAATTACCACCGATAGAAGCTACTGATTTTAATGAATCAATGTCCATCTTTGGTTCAGAAAATCAGGATCATGTTCAAATGATCCAGAATGATAACAATACAATTAGATTTGAACCTTCTAGTTCAGAAAACATAGCAGGTGGCAGTGGAAGAGGTTTCAGACATTTATTAAGTAGGGAAATAATAGTTGAACACTTTAACGAACCAATTGAGAAAGCTGCGGAGGAACTCAACATTGGAACGACACAATTAAAAAAACGCTGTAGAGAATTAGGTATCAATCATTGGCCCCAACGACAACTTACGAGTCTGCAAACTCTTATTGATCGTGTTGAGGTAAGGAATTACATTTTTTTATATCGTAAAGTTGTAATTACTAAAGTTATTTGTGTCACAGGAATTTGGTTACGAGTTTAGTGGAGCAACAGGATTATCGAAAGATTTAATACCCAACCTAAAAAGAGAGAAAGAAGCAATAATTGAAGGATCACAATCGGGTCTAACAGACGGCACAAAGAAACTGATACAAGCTGCTCATAAGATTGAATATAAGAAAAGAAAATTTCTGGAAAAAGGGGAAACTTCATCCAGAACTCATACACAGCAGCAATCTCTGCCATCTAATTCTGGTATGAGTAGTATTAATCCTGGTTTACTCGAGCCTGTGAGTGAGGGGAATTTTGGAGGCTCTGTAGGTAACCTAGCATGGTTTCCTCCTTATAGCTACCCCCAACTGGTTCCGAATTGGAACCCTTCCTCATCACTTCCCTACTTACACACTCCCCAAACGAGTCAGTTTTTAGCCCATAATCATGGGGTTACGGGTTCCAACCCTATCGAGACCCCACACCTTGGAACTCCTCCTCCAATAACTGAATACATACCCCTTCCAAATTCTCAAGAAGGTACAAGTCGACGTACTGATGGCAAAGAGTGGAGTGTAGAAGATCTTTTTTCGCTTCCTTCTGATTCTTCAGTTTAGGTTAGTAGTTATGTAAACTTTTCTTAATGTATTAATATAAAGTTGTAGTAATGAATTAAATATATTGACATGTTACTATAATTTTAATAATTTCATCGATTCAATATAATATTCATATTGTTCCCTTAATTTCGTATTCCTCCCCCACTTGGACTAAAGTCCAAGTCTGTTTATTCGATTTATAATTTTTTTTTTACGAGCTCTTACTCTCTCGAACGAAAAAAAAACAAGCCTACTCTGCTCAGCCAACAACTTGCATCGGGGCAAACACTATCTCAATAAACATGTTTCGATAATGTAAAGATGTTTACATCAACCACCATATGTTACTCATCTGCTTGCGACCCTAGTCAACACCTCTATCGTCAGTTACCTCAATCACGAGTGAGTGATCCAAACTCTCAACCCACACGACCCGCTATCATCTCAGGCGCCGCTTGCACCTCTTTGACCGTGAGTTGGAAAACTCACCCTTACATCCTCTAGTCCCTGTATGACTTGTGCGCCCATTAGTTGCATGAAAAATAGCTACCACAATAGCATTTTGGCATTCTCCCTTTCAACAGTCTTTAATCTCAGTAATTAACTTAAGCATGATCGGTCTAACCAAACTGGTATGATCGCATCTTAATTGTTCCTACTGAACCTCACAATCAACATTCAAAAATTGAATGGATAAAAGTTTACTACATTACACTAGCATTTAAGTTAATTATGCCAGACACTCACATATTCAGCTCCTTGGATCCTTCGTGACGAACTCCCGACTCGAACGTGGATCCTGTGCTTTCGATAGTAGGAGCTCTACTACTACCTTCCACACCTATCCATGTTCGTTCCAAGTCCCGTCTCGAAATATCCAATTCGCTTCTTACCGATAATTTTAACACATATGCCCTTACAAGGCATATGTCAACCCTTCTAGGAATACTTGGAATCCCACCCCCACCCTACTATTCTAACTAAGACGGAACTTTCTCCAGTGATGACAGGTTGTTTCGCGAACGTAGTTGTATACAATATCGAACTAAACAGTCTTTCAAATAAGAGAATCTTCCCTAAGGCAACAACCAAACAAGGAACATGCAATAAGGTCAACTCACCCATTCTATGACTATTCAGTCCATATTGTATACAACTTAGTGGAAATCTCTAAGCAACCTATCGGCACTAGCATACAGTTCTATTAGCAAATAGCAGATAATAATACAACAATATGTGATCTCTACCAGGCATTTCAGCAAACATATACCATATGTTTTTTTTTAACATCCACAATATTAAATACTTAACCCTTTTCTCATACTGGTGTCGGCTGACGGTACACACTGTGTCT
The DNA here is from genome assembly GCA_023525715.1 of Cichorium intybus. Taxonomy (NCBI): domain Eukaryota; kingdom Viridiplantae; phylum Streptophyta; class Magnoliopsida; order Asterales; family Asteraceae; genus Cichorium; species Cichorium intybus. The sequence continues at coordinate 60,337,223 of CM042015.1, forward strand.
TCAGTTCACCCTTCATAAAACATCCTTCTTTCGTAAAAATGTTTTAAGAAAACTCTTAAGCCTCAACTTGAGTCCAGAACTCACTAAGTGAGCCTGATTCTCTCAAGCTGTGCTCTGATACCAACTTGTAACATCCCAAAATTTTAGGGTAAATTTAAAAAAAATTTAAACGAAAACTTCAATATAAGAAAAGCCACTTAATTAATTGTCATAAAATTTCATAACTTATAAGTTTAATGAAAACACCCCAGGATTAACAGAAGTTAACGAAATCTCAATATAGCGGAATATTAATTCAAAAACAGTCCTCCAATGAAGCAGCACAGTGTATACACGTCACGCCTTGCCATCCATGGTACCTAATGTACCTGAAACAGTAGTTTATATAGGGAAAGGGTAAGCACGGAGCTTAGTGAGTTCCTCAAAATACCATACGATCCATCACATAACATACAACACATCATAACCATTCATATGTCTGTGAGACTCGCGGGCTATCCCTGTTCCGCTGAAGACTCACGGGCAATTCCCGTTCTTGTCTTATCGCTCGCAGGCTTCTCCCGTTCCGTCTAATGACTCGCAGGCTATTCCCGTTCCGCCTATTGGCTCGCGGGCTATCCCGTTCCGTCTAATGACTCGCAGGCTATTCCCGTTCCGCCTATTGGCTCGCGGGCTATCCCGTTCCGTCCACAAACAATCATTATCATAGCAATAATTCATACAATTACCATAACAGGTAAGATCACCTTAGTCTAACATATCTTCCTTCCTACGCATGCAATATCACCTATAGTATAGTGAGAAGACTCAGCTGATTATAGTTGACTATTTCGTTTATCTTTCTCGGCTTTGTATTTCCTTCAACTTTAACTGTTAACATAATAAGAAATCTATCATTTCTTAATCCTTAACTATATTGTAGTCGTATCATTAAACCCTTCAGTAATTCCAATATGATACTCCATGATTTATCAAGTAAAGAACAGCCAGGTAGAAGATTAGATGGGGTGGCAGGATCCTTTCAGCATTTTAGCCTTTCGGAAAATCCAACAACCAGATCCCAAGTAATCAGCCTAGTCACCGTCCTCGTAAGTAAATCAATCGGTATTATTTTCGGAATTACGAATTGTTATAATAACGACATTTTAAGGTTTTTGTTTACTATTGTTATAAATGAGTATAATATAACATATGTTATACTTATTAAATATTCTACTTCTTAACACAAAAACTATTTTACAATACCTAATTAAGCTATAGAAAAGTTTGTAGTTACCTTATGACCAGTCGTCGGAACCTATAACTTCTTCGCTAGGCTTTTGAGCTTCCTTCCACTCACTTCTTACACTCTAGTGCTTAGAAACCTCTATATATTGGATTGAGATTTGTTGGTGTGGTTTATGAGATGTTTTGGGGGGTATTTATACTTGAATTCTTGAATAAAAAATGGCATGACACTTTTGACAAAAGATTTTAATAATATAATTTTGTTGAAACAAAAGGCCTTCTAGAATCAATCTGTTCAAGACTGGTTTAGCCGATCTTAAACCCATTAAATCCACGTTTTTATTTGATATTCAGAAACTTCATCTCAATACCTTTCCAGGGATGTATTTTACGTATTTATACGATTTTTCTATGATTTATTATGAATTTTTGAAAACAGACTATCTAATCTGTCAATTCCGAACTAATCAGTAAAGATTGCATTTTTTACCATAGATAATCTCATTTTCAAGCTTACTATTATTTTTGGTAATTGTACTAGACTCAATTTGTAAACTTTGTGCATTGGTTTGAGGTCCAAACAATTTTCCTAGAATTAATTATGATTTTTCTAAAAACGACACAAAATGCTGATTTTATATGAAATTGTAACTAAAGTTTTTCTTAACTTTATAACTACCAAAAATCATATAATTCCTAACACTCTTATTTTAAGTATATGTTATAATCAGGATACGGGTCTTACACAATGCGTTGCCAAACTGGAATTCTGTGAACACTGCATTTTTGGCAAGCACAAGAGGGTAAAATTTAACACCTCAGTACATACTACAAAAGGCATTTTGGAGTATATACATGCTGATTTATGGGGACCATCTCAAGAAGCATCACTAGGAGGTGCTCGTTATATGTTGACAATTATTGATGATTATTCAAGAAGAGTTTGGCCATATTTCTTGAAACTTAAATCCGAAGCATTCTCTGCATTCAAAGAATGGAAAGTCATGGTGGAAAACCAGACTGGTAAGAAGGTCAAAAAGCTTCGCACAGATAATGGTATGGAGTTTTGTTCAAATGAATTTAATTCATATTATAAACTAGAAGGAATTGTTAGACACTACACCGTTTCTCACACACCTCAACAAAATGGTGTAGCTGAACGTATGAACAGAACCATTATTTCAAAAGTCCGTTGTATGTTATCTAACGCAGGATTATCTAAGCATTTTTGGGCAGAAGCTGCTTCTACTGCATGTTATTTAATTAACATGTCACCTTCTATTCCACTTGATAAAAAGACTCCTATTGAGGTATGCTCTGGCTCACCAGCAAATTATTCAGATTTAAGAATTTTTGGTTGCCCTGCTTATGCTCACGTTGATAATGAAAAATTAGATCCTAGGGAAATTAAATGTATCTTTCTTGGTTACAAGTATGGTGTGAAAGGATATAAGTTATGGTGTCCTGAAACTAAAAAGGTCGTGATTAGTAGAAATGTAGTATTTAATGAATCAGCTATGCTACATAAAGATTCTCCTACTAATATTCCTGTTGAGAGTCAACAAAAGACAAGTGTACAGGTGGAGCAATCTGTTGACTCAGAACATACACCAGAAAAAGAAAACTCTATTGATCAAAATCAATCAGTTGAGCAAGAGTCTTCTACTCCTACTCCTACTCACCAACCACAACGTTCTATAGCAACTGATAGACCTAGGAGGGTCATTCATCCTCCCAAGAGACTGATAGAAGAAGCAAATATTGTTGCTTATGCTTTAAACGTTGCTGAAGAAATTGAAGGTATCAAAGAACCTTCAACTTACACGGAAGCCATTACTTCATAACATTGCAACAAATGGATAACTGCCATGCATGATGAAATGGAATCTCTTGAAAAGAATGGCACTTGGGAGTTGGTGAAATTACCAAAAGAAAAGAAGCCTATCCGCTGCAAATGGATTTTCAAAAGAAAAGAAGGTATTACTCCTAATGAGGAAGCAAGATTTAAAGCAAGATATATGGCTAACCCAGGAAAAGAGCATTCGAAAGCTGTTCAATGGATTCTTAGATATTTATGTGGTACTTCCAATGCATGTTTACAATTTGGAAGTTCTGGTGAAGGACTGTTGGGCTATGTAGATTCTGATTATGCTGGAGATTTGGACAAAAGAAGATCTTTGACAGGTTATGTCTTTACCATTGGTGGATGTGCTGTGAGTTGGAAGCCAAGTCTACAGACCACCGTTGCCTTATCCACTACTGAAGCAGAATATATGGCAATTTCTGAAGCTTGTAAGGAAGCTATTTGGTTAACAAATTTATTCGGTGAACTTTGTGGAGACACATCTCCCACAAAGATTTTTTGTGATAGTCAAAGTGCTATTTATCTTACAAAATATCAAATGTTTCATGAGAGAACGAAACATATTGATGTACGTTATCACTTTATTCGAGATGTTATTTCCAAAGGTGATATTCAAGTTCAAAAGATTAGCACTCATGACAATCCGGCGGATATGATGACGAAGCCGGTTCCAGCAACTAAGTTCGAGCTTTGCTCAAGCTTGGTTGGTATGACAATCTAATTCCAATGATTATCAGCACACGATGATTTTATAATGAGGAGTTCTACAAGTGGAAATTCGTCTCAAGGTGGAGTTGTTTGATTACTTATTGCTTTTAAAGTCAATGTGGAGATTGTGAATGATTGCCTTTCAAAAAACAAAAAGAAAATGAAATAATTCATGTGGGCCCCACATGAATAGTAATAAAAACAAATTCCAATTGAGTTTGAACGTGGAGTTTTGCACGTGATGATTCTTTCAACAATTGCAGCGCACACATTTGATTACGGCGCTCACATTTGTTTTACAACAATCTCGGCAATGTTTTCCTGCCATTCATCCCTATATATAGGGATGATTATATTGCAAACTGATAACATACAAAACATTGAGTGATATACATACATAGATATATTTTGTGAGGCTCTATGTATTAAAAATAAAAGTGAGATATATATTTTTCAGTTCCAGATCTTGTAACCTCCTCATTTTTCTCATATAGTGATAATCATAGGTTGTGCCAGTGGTTTTTTCCCGAAAGAGTTTTTCCACGTTAAATCATTGCGTCCACATTTATTTTTTTTATCGTATTTTATTTTATTTTATTGTCGATATTATTATACATAACAATAAGTGGTCACTTCAAAGATTTGTATCCCACCGAGTATGTTTATAGCTTTTGATGTCTGATATGGAATTTGTGTTGAAATAGTTGAGACAGTGTGACGCTGACTTGAATTAAAAAATGATAGCCCGTCTAGCGTTGAGTTGTGTGTTTTGTTTTTCTTAATTTTGGGGGTGACTAATAAAGAATCCTTTCGATTACAGATGAAATCCCTAAAATACAAGAGAATATTTCTATGAACATCATTGTGGCTAGAAAAAATAGAAGATCGTACTGGTGAGTACCAGCTACGGAGAAGTCCCTGCAAACTAGGAACAATGTTTTAACGGTTTAGGTGGGGATGAGGGGATATGTGAAAACTACAAAAAACTGCAGGATAAGGATATGAAGTTGTTACTTGTTAGACTGACCTAGTGTAGGGAGAAAGGTATAGAGGATACACATTCAGATAAGAATTAATAACCCCTTTTCCATATTAATACTAGACTCGCTACAATTGAACTTTTGTGCTAGGATTTAAATAACTGCATATATAGCATCCCTTGTTATCGGTTTTCTTGAATTCTTTTCTTCATTACTTTGTCATCAGTATTTTTACATGCATTTTGTAGTTGCAGCAAAAGAAACAATCTTTTTTCTTCAAGAAGGTACAAAACAAAATGAAATTAATCAGCATGTACCTACTTGTGATGATATTTTCCTACCATCTGTTCCAGTGACCAAAGAACATCTTTAACAGTTGGCCTGGCAGTAGGGTTATACTCAACACAATGTAGACCTAACGTCATGATCTTTACCAGCATATTATTGTTGCTAGATTTTTCTTGAATGAGTTTTACCTCAAATACTTCACCAGACCACCTTTCCTTTGGTACTGACTTCACCCATCTCGGCAAATTTACTGGATTTATTCTTCTGTAACTAGATTGTCCTGTTAAAAGCTCTAGCATTATTATTCCTAGGCTATATACGTCGGTCTCTGTTGTAGCAGTCACTGATTAGCAATCATGGGATTGTAGTTTTCATCGAGCATTATGTTGAAACCCGTGGGGTGTGGCTGGCATAAGCTGTGCGAGGCCAGCATTAGCAATCATGGGATTGTAGTTTTCATCGAGCATTATGTTGCTCAACTTAAGATCTCCATGAACTATCTTCTCTTTGGTGTGAAGGTAGTAAACGCCTCTTGTGATTCCAATAATTATTTTTATCCTCAGTGGCCAATCGAAAGCAGTTATAGAGCGTCCTGATTTTGCAAAGCTGCAGATAGAACGAATATAAGCAAAGTTCTGTTATTGTTACCAATTATCAGAGAACATTAGAAAGATTGTAATATTAACTTACATCGTAGCAGAGAGGCAACACTTCCATTAGGTAAGAATTTGAAGACACATAATGTCTCCCCGGTTCCCCAGGAATAGGCTTTTAGATCCAATACATTCAGGTGACGAATCTTACCAAGGGCAGAAACCGCTGTTACCAGATCCTTTTGCCTTAAATGAGTTAGTATGCGTTTAACAACAACTTGAGAACAGTCTGCAAGATATGCTACATATGTTTTCCAATAAGGATTTTCGTATAGACACATGGCAGATGCAGTAAGCAACTCTGATAGAGTGAAGTTCAGCCTATCATCAAAATGAACCATGTCTCCACCGGATTCATATCTTGCATCATCTATCGACCCTACTGAACCAAATGGTTTGTTCCTTATTTGGTTTCCATTAACATCATTGGGATTGCTTCTTGCCATACAAGAGGTTAGTGAATTGTTTAATTTCAAAACTTTTGCTGTAAAAAATGACCATACCTTTTTTCTCACTCTAACTTTTGCAGAATTAGGATCCATCTTTTTTTGCAGATATAATGCAAACTGAAGCTTTGCAACGACCTCAGCCATTGTCGGCCGTTTATTTTCATGTTTATGCAAGCAGCTTACAGCAATCCATGCGAACTCCTTCAGACATTTAGTCGATATTTGCGACCTCAAACTAAAATCAATAATCTGGGACAATTTTCCTTCTCTTATACGAGCTTGAGCCCATGCTGCTAGACCCCATTGCTCTTCATCAAGAGTGGGGTCCACAGCAGGCCTTCCACATAACACTTCAAGCATTACAACTCCAAAGGCATAAACATCAGATTTTCTTGTTAGTTTGTTTGTGTAGAAATACCTTGGATCTAAATACCCAAATGTCCCTTTGACTCCGGTGGCCACAAAAGTATGCGTCTGATTGGTCGGGGCTACTTTTGCCAACCCAAAGTCTGAGATTTTAGCTTCATAATTATTATCTAACAAGATATTGGAAGTCTTAACATCACGATGTATGATGCCCTGTCTAGTACCTGTACCTGTGTGAAGGTAATCTAATCCACGAGCTGCTCCTATACATATATTGAGTCGTGACAACCACGAAAGAGAAGTGACAGCTTTATGAAGACAGGCTTCAAGCGTGCCCTGAGAAATATACTCGTACACAAGGATCATCTCATTTTCATCGTTACAATAACCAATTAAGCATGCAATGTTACAGTGCTTCAATTTAGAAAGAATTTGGACCTCTCCCCAGAATTCTGAGGCCCCCTGACTAGAATTGGAATGCAACCGCTTGATGGCAGTGAGAACATGAGTTGCTCCAATCTTCATAGAACCTTTATAAACTTTCCCAAAACCACCACGGCCGATTACCAATTCCTCATCAAATTGGTTGGTGGCTAGCTGAATATCTAAAAGGGAAAATCGGCTACAAGGTAGTGTTTGCAACCTTTCTTGATGGGTATCTTCCATAGCACCGGGCGAATGATGTACTGTCAAGAAAATTCTAAGTTGCACTAAATAACGTTTATTCCTCAAAGTTTCTTTTGTACTATATTTAGTTGCGTGATTAGACTTTATTGTTACTAAATATATTAATATTTATAAATTCCACAATCTAAGATACTAATAATATGTGTTAAACTATACGTGGACAAACAGGATATAATATGGTTCTCGTGATTATGCCCTGCTTAGAAAACGATTAAGATAATCCAGTCAATATATTGAAAGTTGTTCCTTCTTTTCACACACAGATGTCAATAAGAAAAACCTTAAAATAATACAGTTGCTTGAAATACCGCACGATCTGTTTCTTTCGGTGCACGCCATGACATCATATTGTCCATCTATATTCATTTATGAGAATATCCTAATGTTATATGTTGTTCCCTGGATGATTTATACAATTTCATCCTCAAATCATCTCAATTTTTATTCATTTGAATTTCAAAGATAAGGTATTATCCCCAACTTGGTTACAATCGAAATACGATTAAGCTAAAATAAAGACTTGATAAATATATTAATAGCGTATGACTTAAATAGTTGTATCCAGTCCAATGTGATTGGTAGCAAAAGATTCACATCTGCCGGGGGGACTTGATGATATTGGATCCATTGGCTGACCCGAATAACATGACATGATAGCGCGGCTTGACGGCCGCTGGACGACACTACTTGACAGCACGGCATGGCTGCTAGCCCTGCTCGGCAGCATGGCGTGACAGCCCGCTAGCTAGCTATGCCTAACAGCATTGCTTGGCTACATCTCCTGATAGCTAGCATGGCAGCCTTACTTGACAGCACTGCTAGCTAGACCTAAATTGGGCTGGCCTAAGGCCTGACCTAATTGTCCCCTATAAATAAAACAAGAAGTCAACCCTAGTTCCCCAAGTCATCAGCCTCCACTCTCTACTACCCTCTACTCACATACACTACGATAGTTCTCTCCGGAGAGGAGAAACCATCCCATCTCGCGTATCGAACTAACTTGATCGTCTGAACCTGCTCCTGGGGCGGTTCTAACGGATTCTTTCCCTGATTGCAGCCGGGAATCACGTCAGTGTTAGTTCTGTATGCCCAAGGATGATCATAAAATGATATTACTAATAATACATGATCCGGGTCACACCAACAACAAGTTTGACACCGAATTGATCATTTGGAATGTTAAATTTGATTTAACATCAAATGATACTAAACTTGCAATTTAATTTTGTAGGTTATTATTATTTGAGGTAAATAATAATAACACTAAAATTAATGGTTGATTGATAATTCATATGTGATGAATTAATTAAGTATAACAATTAAATTGTTTAAGTTGTTAAATAATTTAATTGATTTATAAGTAAACCTTTTATTTAATTTAATTGATAAATTAAATGAAACATGTACATTATATATATATATATATATATATATATATATATATATATATATATATATATATATATATATATATATATATATATATATATATATATATATATATTTATACAATCATAAGGCATGTTTAAAAGTGGTTTATGTGCATAATAATGATTTAAATGTTATTTCATTAAGCAAAATATGAAAGTTTATTATTTATAAAAACTTATAGGATAAGTTTATAAATAATAAAAGATGGAATCTTCTCCTTTTTGACCCTTGATGGCCGGCCCCTTCATGCTCTTCCCAAAGAGCATGAATTTGAACATAGAAAGTAGACAATATGCTTTGTGTCTCGAAGGATTGACCATGTGCTTTTGTTTAAATATAACCTTTCACACTCCTTTCTCTTTTACAATAATGATCCGGCCATTTTGAGGGAAGAAGTGAGACTTTGATACTTGAAATAATCAGCCAAAACTCTCTCAAAATCTCCTAAGAACACCTAGCAAAAATCCGATTTTTGCTTCATAGGAAAAAGGGTTTAATCTTGCAAGTTGTGGAACTAGCATTCAAGTGTGTTCAAGCTTGTGGTGGATCAACTATAGAGGGAAACTAACTTGATTCCTTGCCATCAAAATCGTCCAAACCAAGCTCAAGAAGAAAGGTTATGATCTTGAACTTTATCTGTGCTTATTCTTCTTCTTATCTCTACACACTACTAGAAAAATAGCTTTTAATGACATACAAATTACGACACACACTAATTTTATGACACACAAAAACGTAAGTCGTTAAAAAAGTGTCATCTTTCTTAAAATCTGAAGAATTTATGACATACATAATTGTATGTCGTAAATATGTGTCATATTTTATAATGATTACGACATACAAAAATATATGTCATCTTTTAATGTCATAATCAAGAAAAAAAAATTACACGGGAGGCACTTTAACGTCGTTTTATAAAAGTGTATGTCATCCTTTATTTCCTTTAATTATTTCCCGATTTCTCTTACTTCACGTCTTCAAAATTTTCCTATTCACGCCATCGTTCCCAACCCAATATCTAGGGTTTCTCAAATCTCTACAAAATAATCGGCATCGACTCGAGATCTGCATTCCTTTCTTCCCATCTGTATGATATAGGTGTAACTTCTTGCCATCTGTATTTGCCATTGGAGAGTTCGTAGTAGCAATCGACGAGCTCTGCATTCACATCAACGTCAAAGAGAATGAAGCAAGGTAGCAGCGACAATAGAAGTCGGTTTCTTTCCTCAATCGACACTCAAACATCACAGTTGACAGCGGTAACGAAGCAGTCAGTAGCAGACCGCAATTACGAGATTCGACGACGACGAAAACAGACCTGCGATTCAGATTGGGTTAGTAATCGATTGTAAGGTCTTCAACATGAAGTTATTTCGGTAATAATCGACAAAAGGACTTGCGATTCGTTTTATGTTTAACCTAATTGGAATCGATTGTGAGCTCCTCAGCATGAATTACAGATTCGTTTTATGTATAACCTAATTCGTTTTATGTTTTATGTTTAACCTAATTGGAATCGACGGGAATATTCTTTGTTCAATGACTTCAATCAATGTTTTATTCAATGTTTCTGTAAATTTGGGTATTTTTTTATGGATGTTTCGAGGAAAGAAGCTACTGTGAGTTTGGGTGGTTCTGTAAAATTTGGGTAAATTTGGTGTTTCTATCAATTAGTTTTTGCAGCCTTTGATTTGTGTTTTTGAAGCTACTGTGAGTTTTTCATGAGCTCTTAGGGGCTGTTCAGGGAAATGCATTTGGGATTGCATTTAGGAATTCATTTGAAGAGATCGGGGCTGAGTTTTTTCATGAGATGTTTGAGTCATCTTGGATTGTTTTGGAGGCTATTTCTGTAAATTCCTTCATGATCAGGTTGACCGAGAAGCTACTGTAACTTTTTCATGAGCTCTTTTATGTATTATTTTAGCTTGATGTTATTTTAGAGTCTTGAAAGTCGTTGAATAATGAAGAAAATCAAACTTGAACTGACTCATTTAGATTACATATAATGAAAACACCAGTAGTTATTTGTATTGTTAATTTGTTATTACATTTTGTTGGTTTCATTCCTGGGTATGCTCTTTTAGGAGAAGCAGTTTTAAGAGCTTTCGCGAGTTATCAGTAGAATCTTTGCTTCCATGTGGAACGTTTTACAGGTAAGAGCTCCCGTATAATCTTTGTTTCCTTGATTTTTTCACATAATAAACTTGTTTTTAGCTGTTGATTTCTTGATTTATATATCCAGGCAGACACGGCTAGAGATGGATCAATTCACCATTGTCTTTCTTTCTGCCTCTTTGGGACAATACAACCTACAGTTCTTGTATTTATTCTAGAGCAAAATCCAAAAGCTTGGTGGTGCAACCTGGAATTGGCGTAGTTGCTGTTGTTTTTGGGGTAAGTAAATTAAGCACTAAAACTAAACTGCCTTTTTATAACTAAAGATGTTAATGTACTTTTAATTTGTCCTTATAAAAAGTGTCTCACTAAAACTAAACTGCCTTTTTGTTGCAGGTGTCATCACATTTGTTCAGAACTTGCAGTCTGTAGGCGATATGAGGGGTGTCAACTAAAATGTTTATTGATTTGTAGTCTGCAGGCCTAGGTGAATTAGGGAGTTTAAAGAAATAGCAACGTACTTTTAATGGTTTGTTTGTTATAACATTCTATAAGATTAGTTTATTATTTTGTATTTGACGACATTGTGATAATGGATAATATTTGTATTAATGATATTTTATTTCATATTATGAGACATTGAATTTAATGTGTGATTTAATATTAATACTAGTAAATCTAATATATATATATATATATATATATATATATATATATATATATATATATATATATATATATATATATATATATATATATATAATTTGTTTAAAAAAATTTATGACTTACATTGTATGTCATAAAGGTTTGTCATTAATGTATGTCGTAAATTTACGACACACAAATGTGTGTCATCTGTCATTTATGACAGGGGCTTCCTTGACATACATTTGTGTGTCATCTGTACCCTTTAATGACACGCAATGCGTGTCATTAAAGACCTTTTTTCTAGTAGTGACATGCATGTAGCATGATCCTCTTGGAAGTGAAATTTGTGTTCATGATCTTATGCTTCCGTTGCAACTTCAAGTTGTTGAAACTAATTACATGAACATGGATTTCCAACAATTGGTATCAGAGCCATGGCTATATTGCATGTTTAGATAATAAGTTTATTTGGATAAGCTTGGTTTTTGGAAGCCATGAATGTTCATCTTCTTGAATGCAATGTTCATGCATGGCTTCTTTGGCAACATGCAAGTATATTATCTATGATTTTATATGACCAACTAAAATTTATGTTTGCATGCATTTGGTTACATAATTGTTGCCTTAGAAAAACAAAGTGTTGATTTTCTTATGATTTTATGTGATAAAATGGTGCATAAACAAGCCAAGGACCATGTTTTGCATTTTTTGTGTTTAAATTCAATTTGGTTGTAATCTATTCTTTTATTCAAATGGTTTGTAATAATAATTAGTTATTTCCTTCTTTTATTCATTTTGTAATTATTAGAATAGTTGTATTTTATATTTTTCACAAAATGTAACAAGAGAAGGAAGTAAAAGGCCAAAAGAAGAATGTACCCAACAGCAACACTTTCTGCATAGCTGATGTCCAGATTTCGAACCTGTTAAGGAGGGGTTTAAAAATTGATATCTTGGTCCTTTGGTGATATACTTGTTGGTAACTTTTATATCTAGTATATACATTAAGTTTTGACAAGTATAAGCATCAATATGGCCAAGAATGAAGTGAAGAAAGCAACAAAATCACACAAAAATGCCTCCTGCTGGGCTGTTTCTGTCGCAAGTATTGGGGAGGGCAAAGAAAAATCACAAGCTCTTCCATGGTGTCAAGAAATGGTGGTTCAAGTGTCATTTGATGATATAAGAAGCTTGGCAAAATTGTAGCCAAATCGAAGATCATTTGGTTGAGTTTTTGTCACCTTTTTGTCCCTATGTTTGGACTTGATATTTCATGTATGGCTCACATGGAATATCAAATTAGTTGGCTTGTGTTTATGCACCCATGCATGCATGTGATGATTGAATGTTTTATTATTTTATGTTGTGGATGAAAGATAAGATTTTGCATGCTAGACAACCTAGATAATTAAACATAATCATCAAGGAGTTTGTAATTTTCAAAATTGACATTTAAAACATAAGATGTAATATAATTGGTTTTATTAAAATTGGGTTTTGTTACAAAACCTATAAAAGTCAAGATTTAAAAATTTGTGAAACAAATAAAATGGAGATTTTATGAATTCTTACAAACTCCAACCCTAAGTAATAATGGTAATTATTTAGGATTAAAATTGGTTCTAATGTATGTGATCAAACTCAAACTTAATATTGGATATTAGTTATAATCTTGACCACAAACAAAGAATTAATAAAATGGAGATTTTATAACTAAAGGAACCAATTAACAAAATAAGAGTTTAATGGTACCATGTTCATTGGATGCATGCAATTTACATGATACCATATGTTTTTCAAAAATTAGAATTGTAAAACATACAAATCCCTTTTGAAATACAAATCAATGACGTCCCTCTTAAAGACACTCATGTATCACTTGCATATCCTTGTGGGATAAAGGTTACCTAACCACTTGGAGTCTTCTTGTGATACAAGAGGTAGTTTTGCAATATTGATGGGATAAAGGACACCTAACCATTAATAGTTGTCAAAACTACACGTCCGTTTAAGTGGGATGATTTGTTTGGAAATCTTTTGTGATAAAGGTCACCTAAGCATTAGAAATCCAAGGCATAGATGGGATCAAACATGCCAAACTGATAAATGTTATAATGGGATCCCATAACTCTAGAAATTATATTTGGATATAATTGGTAAACCGTTACCTACCTTGTTGATTCGAATAGGCGGGATAAAGGATACCTAACCGCTTGTTTGTATTGCAACTTGGATTCTAGACCTTAATCAATTAAAGTTTATGAAACAAGAAAGGGTATTAATTATTAAGGACTTAATATCATAAATTACTAAATTGAACCTTGTTAAAATTTTGTAGATGGCACCAAACACAACAAACCCGGCTCCAAACAAAACATCACTACGGTCTCTCCTTGAGGGAGAAAAACTCAACCACACCAACTTCTTGGATTGGTACCGTAGTGTGAGAATAGTTCTCAAACAATAAAAGAAATAACATGTTCTCAATGAACCACTTCCTGAAGAGCCCCCTGCCATTCCTAAGCCCGCACACGATGCATGGCTTAAAAAGATGGATGACTCCATTGATGCATCATGTCTAATGTTGGCAACCATGATTCCTGACCTTCAGAAGGATTTGGAGAATCATTCGGCCTATGACATGATTAATCAATTGAAGGAAATGTTCCAACAACTTGGAAGGACAGAAAGGTTCGAAACTGTTCGGGCTTTCCATGCTTGCAAGATGGAGGATGGACAGACGGTTAGCTCTTATGTGCTCAAAATGAAGAGTCACATTGATCATTTGGCACGTCTTGGAGTTGTGATGCCTGAAGAGCTAGCAACGGATATGATCCTTAACTCCTTGACAAAGTCTTTTGATCCCTTCGTCATGAATTATAACATGAATGGTTTGAACAAGACTATCCCAGAATTGCATGGGATGCTAATTACCGCGGAAAAGAATCTGCCTAAGAAAACTACTCAAGTTCTCATGATCAAGGAAGGTGGTACAAAGAGGACTAGACCCGAACACCCCACCAACTCCAAGGGTAAGGGGAAGGCAAAGGTTGTTAAAGGAAAGGGCAAGAAAGTTGTCCAACCATCCCGTCCGCCCAAGAAGAAGGCAAAGGTTTCCAAAGAAGGCGCGTGCTTCGAATGTGGCAAAGTTGGGCATTGGAAAAGAAATTGCCCTACCTATCTTGCGGAGTTGAAGAAGAAGAAGGCCGGTGAGGGCACTTCAGGTATCTATGTGATAGACCTAGAACTTTATAATTTATCTCCTAACACATGGGTATTTGATACTGGTTGTGGAACTCACATTTGTAATATGTTGCAGGGGTTCAAAAGGAGTAGGCGACTGAAGGCAAACGAGGTAGTACTCCGGGTTGGAAACAGTGCAAGGGTTGCGGTGGATTCAATTGGAAGTTTTGATTTATTACTACCTAGTGGCTTGTATTTGACATTGTTGAATGTTTATTATGTTCCTAGCCTGACTAGGAATATTATTTCGGTTTCTAAGTTGAGACAATGTGATTTTAATCTTTGCTTTATAAATGATGACATTTGTGTTTCTAAAAACAATGTATTCTATTTCGAGGCTAGGCCTTTAAATGGAATTTATGAAGTAAACCTTGATGAAAAGACTAACCATGGCTCTTTATACCACACTTTCACCAAGAGACCCAAATGTGATTTGAGTCAAATTTATCTATGGCATTGTCGCCTTGGGCATATAAACAAGAAACGCATATCCCAACTTCAAAAGAGTGGACTTTTGAAGGCAAATGAGAATGACTCATTTGATATATGTGAATCTTGTTTACATGGCAAGATGAGTAAAGCTCCTTTCTCCGGAACCAATGAGAGGGCAAAGGACTTGTTAGGAATCATACATATGGATGTATGTGGTCATTTCAATCCAATGACTAGATATGGTGAAAGATATTTCATCACCTTCACTGACGACTTTAGTCGTTTTGGATATGTTTATTTGATTAAACATAAACATGAAGCGTTTGAAATGTTCAAAACGTTTCAAAGTGAAGTGGAAAATCAACTCAACAAAACAATTAAAGTTCTACGTTCTGATAGAGGAGGTGAGTACTTAACTACAAACTTTATGGATCATCTTAAGACTTGTGGAATTGTTTCACAACTTACTCCACCTGGAACACCACAACTTAATGGTGTATCTGAGAGGCGGAACCGAACACTATTGGATATGGTTCGATCCATGATGAGTAGAAGTACTCTACCTTTGTCATTTTGGGGTTATGCTTTACAAACAACCGCTCGTCTCCTAAACATGGCACCTACCAAGAAGGTAGATAAAACACCTTATGAGATATGGCATGGAAAGGTTCCATCTTTATCCTATCTCAAGGTATGGGGTAGTGAAGCTTATGTTAGACAAGAAGCTTCAAACAAACTAGAACCCCGTTCAACTAAGTGTATCTTTGTAGGGTATCCGAAAGATTGTCTTGGATACTACTTCTACAATCCCATAGAGAATAAGATATTTATTTCTAGAAAAGCTGAATTCCTAGAAAACAAGTTTCTGACGGAAGAGGCTAGTGGGAGGTTTGTGGAACTTGAAGAACTTCAGGAACCACCGCCTGATACACAAGAAATTGGATCTAGCATTCAACAATAAATTGTTGAACCTGAACAAACAGTTGATCAGGAACAAATTGTAACACAAGATGTTTGCAAATCTGGTAGGGTTCGATTTGAACCTGAAAGGTATGGTTACCTAATGATGGAAGAGGAATGTTATACGATAGATTCTGATGAACCCGTTAACTACCAGAGTGCAATGTCAGATCCTGAATCTGATAAATGGCTTGAAGCCATGAACACTGAGATGCAATCCATGCACGATAACCAAGTATGGGACTTGGTTAATCTTCCCACCAATTGTAAGACTGTTGGAAACAAATGGGTTTTCAAGAAGAAAACCGACGTGGATGGAAATGTTCACACTTTTAAGGAAAGACTTGTCGCTAAAGGATACTCACAAACTCATGGTATTGACTATGATGAGACCTTTTCACCAGTGGCAATGATCAAGTCGATTAGGATACTTTTTGCCATAGCCGCATACTATGATTATGAGATATGGCAAATGGATGTCAAGACCGCTTTCCTTAATGGACACTTATTGGAAGATGTCTATATGGATCAACCTGAAGGTTTTGTCGATCCTAAGCATCCAAGAAAAGTGTGCAAGCTTAAGAGATCTATCTATGGATTGAAGCAAGCGTCTCGAACATGGAACATCTGTTATGATGAAAAGATTACAAATTTTGGATTCATCAAAAATGAGGATGACTCCTGTGTTTACAAGAAAGGTAGTGAGAGCATAGTCATATTCCTAGTATTGTATGTAGATGACATACTTTTATTTGGAAATGACATCCCAACCTTAAAAGGTGTCAAAGCATTCCTTGAGAACTGTTTCTCAATGAAGGACTTAGGAGAAGCTGCTTATGTATTAGGCATAAAGATCTATAGAGATAGATCTAAGAGACTTATTGGTCTAAGCCAAAGTGTATATATTGATAAAATCTTGAAAAGGTTCAAGATGTAAGACTCCAAAAGAGGATTCTTGCCAATACCGCATGGCACCATCCTAAGTAAGTCTTAGTGCCCAAGCACGAGGAATAAACTTGAAAGGATGAAACATGTCCCATATGCTTCGGCAATTGGGTTCATCATGTATGCGATGTTATGCACTAGGCCCGACGTCTCATGTGCCTTAAGCATGACTAGTAGGTACCAACAGAACCCAGGTGAAGCCCACTAGACTGCTGTAAAGAACATTCTTAAGTACTTAAGAAGAACTAAAGACATGTTCTTAGTTTACGGTGGTTTGGAAGAAAGCTTAAAGGTAAAGGGTTACACTGACGCAAGCTTCCAAACGGATAGGGATGATTCGAGATCTCAATCTGGGTATGTCTTTATTTTAAATGGAGGAGCCGTGTCTTGGAAGAGTTCCAAACAAGAAGTGATTGCACAATCCACTACAGAATCAGAATACGTTGCTGCTTCGGAAGCTGCTCAAGAAGCTGTGTTGATGAGAAAGTTCATTGAAGATCTAGGGGTTGTTCCTTCCATTCGGGACCCTATTGAAATCTTCTGTGATAATCTAGGTGCTATAGCTCAAGCAAAGGAACCTAGATCGCATCAAAAGACCAAACACATTCACCGAAGGTATAACTACATAAGACATGAAGTTAAGAATGGTGAAATAAGTATTCACAAGGTTCATACAGATCAGAATTTGGCAGACCCATTCACGAAGCATTTACCCCAAGCTAAGCATGAAAGTCACGCTAAGGGTATAGGACTTCGTTTTTCTAATGAATGGATTTGATTTGTGTTTAGTGTTTTATGAATATGAAACTATGTAAACAAAAATTATTATGTGATATATGTGACGAGATGTTTCATTCATAATTTTGTGTTTTATTAGCATGTTTAATCCTTGAATAATCAAATTATTCTAAATGTCCATAGTCTATCATAGTTGTGGGAGCAATTATGAAGTAAGACTAATATGAATTGGATTGGTTGACTTTTATGGGTAAAAGTAGCAAAAGGTTGCAACCAAATTCATAGGTACTTGTCAGTGAACAGGTATTGGACTTGACCCGTTTCAAGATCACTCCATGGATCATTGTCATAAGTGATTCTTGAATAAAGGTATTATCATTGTATCCTTTGACCTGAGATACAAATTTGGGACTCAAGTGTAGAGTGTACTATGCTTTGATATGGTTCACCGTTGTTCTTGAAATATAGACAACCATACAGACCATACTCAAGTATAGTACTAACTATATGAGGGGCATATGTAGTCAAGACGGGATTTGTTCCTCTTATGTGTTGAGAGTTAGACATCTAAGGCGCCTGATTCAAAGTTGAATTTAAAATGAGAATGATTAAGATCCATGTCTCATGTTCAACATAATGTCTGTGACAAAGGGATAATTGATACATAACCTATTACATCAATTAGAGCCTCAAGTTATCTCTAGAATTGGATGTTGTTGAATGGCATTATGTCATGTATTATTAGGGGCAGTGAAGTGTTGCTAGACGATTACCACTGTCGATATCATTCTATGATGCAACCTTGTGCAAGTGGGAGATTGTTAGTTCTGTATGCCCAAGGATGATCATAAAATGATATTACTAATAATACATGATCCTATAGGGTCACACCAACAACAAGTTTGACACCAAATTGATCATTTGGAATATTAAATTTGATTTAACATCAAATGATACTAAACTTGCAATTTAATTTTGTAGGTTATTACTATTTGAGGTAAATAATAATAACACCAAAATTAATGGTTGATTGATAATTCATATGTGATGAATTAATTAAGTATAACAATTAAATTGTTTAAGTTGTTAAATAATTTAATTGATTTATAAGTAAACCTTTTATTTAATTTAATTGACAAATTAAATGAAACATGTACATTATATATATATATATATATATATATATATATATATATATATATATATATATATATATATATATATATATATATATATATATATATATATATATATATATATACATATATTTATACAATCATAAGGCATGTTTAAAAGTGGTTTATGTGCATAATAATGATTTAAATGTTATTTCATTAAGTAAAATATGAAAGTTTATTATTTATAAAAACTTATGGGATATGTTTATAAATAGTAAAAGATGGAATCTTCTCGTTTTTGACCCTTGATGGCCGGCCCCTTCATGCTCTTCCCAAAGAGCATGAGTTTGAACATAGAAAGTAGACAAGATGCTTTGTGTCTCCAAGGATTGACCATGTGCTTTTGTTTAAATATAACCTTTCATACTCCTTTCTCTTTTACACTAATGATCCGGCCATTTTGAGGGAAGAAGTGAGACTTTAATACTTGAAATAATCAGCCAAAACTCTCTCAAAATCTCCTAAGAACACCTAGCAAAAATCTGATTTTTGCTTCATAGGAAAAAGGGTTTAATCTTGCAAGTTGTGGAACTAGCATTCAAGTGTGTTCAAGCTTGTGGTGGATCAACTATAGAGGGAAACTAACTTGATTCCTTGTCATCAAAATCGTCCAAACCAAGCTCAAGAAGAAAGGTTATGATCTTGAACTTTATCTATGCTTATTCTTATTCTTATCTCTACATGCATGTAGCATGATCCTCTTGGAAGTGAAATTTGTGTTCATGATCTTATGCTTCCGTTACAACTTCAAGTTTTTGAAACTAATTACATGAGCATGGATTTCCAACAGTCAGCAGCACACCCACTTCACACCTCCGATCCAGATCCGATATCAAGACCCAACGTCACGGTTCCATGTTGCATCAGATATAATTAAGCAAGATCAACAGCAGTACAAAAAGCGACCAAACACGCCAACCCAACACATACCGAAGGTTGTGTTGAGATTTTCAACCCATTTAACTTTAATGGGTCAACATGCCTAACCCATATAATTAAATAGGTTGGGTTAGTTGAAATTAATCAACTTGTTGTCAACCCGCCAACCCATTTACGTTTAATATATATTTGTATTTTATTTTAATAATACAATATTATTCAACGGTGCATTTGAATCAGCTTTCAGCAACGGTCATTGAGTCCTTTATGCTGTTAGAAGTTCTTTAAAGCCTTCTAATGTTGAGGCTGTTATATGTCTAAGAGATTGGATAATCGGAGTAGGTTAATTCCAACTTTTATTTAACCGTTCTGTATTATATGAACTAGACGAAATATCGCGCGTTGCGCAGGTTAAACTTTTATAAGAAAAAAATTTGTCATTAACATTATTTATGAAATAATAATTCTCCCACAAAGTTGATATATAAATTTGTAACTACTTTGAACAATAAACATCT
This sequence comes from Cichorium intybus, assembly GCA_023525715.1. Taxonomy (NCBI): domain Eukaryota; kingdom Viridiplantae; phylum Streptophyta; class Magnoliopsida; order Asterales; family Asteraceae; genus Cichorium; species Cichorium intybus. The sequence continues at coordinate 60,357,532 of CM042015.1, forward strand.
ATAATTCTCAAATTAGTGTTATTTTTTCTATTATGATTATTAACTAATTTAAATTACTTGTTGTACCATCTTTTTTATATCAATCATATTAATTATTTAAAATAACAACCATTCTTTAAACTTATTCTTTAAAGTTATGTAATATATATTATAATTTATGTTACTATATATTATTATTATTATCGTCAATTAAATTTAAAATCAGTTATTATTATTAAGTTGCTTTAGAAGACATTTAAAAAACCAATTATTATTTATTTGTAATTGTAGTACGTTGAATCAATATTAAAAAAATAATTAAAAAGTTGTGTGTGTGTCAAATCAATATAATATACATCTTTAATATATGATTGGTTACACCCACAATGATGAAACTCAATCAAACAATCATATATGATATTTCAAAATAATAGTATACACCTTTAATAAATTGTTAGTTAAATGCATTGAATATTTATTAATATTAAAACCCTTCAAATTCCAAATAAAAGTTATTTGGCATTAAAATAGTATAATGAAGACGTTTTTTCTACTTATGGTGTTTAATTGATACTTATGGTACTTAATTAAAGAACATTAAAATATTTAAATTGCATATGTTAAAATAAATAAATAATATGATCATCTAATGTATATTATTATGTTATATTTGAACATTTACATTTGAATATTTGTAACGCCAATAAAACTAACAATATGTTAGTTCTACATTTTTGAATTTTTTTTATTATAGATTATTATTGTATAATTGTTTCAAAGTAAAATTTCAAACAATGTGTTCTACAATATGATTATCGAATGAATGTGTGAGAAGTTATTTGACAGTAAGGAATTTGTAGGTCTTTAAAGTATTTCATTGTAGGAAATGTGTTTATATTATATTCATTAGTATATAATTAATCAACAATTTAAAAAAATATCATATTAGTTTTAAAAAAACATTGGAACTATTTGATTATATAAAAACCTACAAACTCATTATTATAAACTTAATTATAATATTTATAAGTGTACATGTATTTGTTTATTGATTTATATTAACGTATTGATGAAGACTTTGTATTTTTATGAATGAAAATACTTGAGAAACACAAATGAGTTCTTCTCTAGTTATTACCGTTTCTACATATACATTCATTGTTTTATATTGTTGCACACTATTTTTAAGCTTAAGCTTGTATAACGTATATACATGTGAGATGTATTCATTATCAACAAAAAATTATTAGAATGTAATAGAAAAAAACACAAACCTATAATTACGATGTAATAATTACAATATATTTTCATTTTTCTATGATTTTTTTATATGATATTAAAATTGGACATCTTTTGCATGTTGTCATATTACTACAATCATATATATATATATATATATATATATATATATATATATATATATATATATATATATATATATATATATATATATATATATATATATATATATATATATATATATATATATATATATATATATATATATATATATATATATATATATATATATATGTGTGTGTGTGTGTGTGTGTGTGTGTGTGTGTGTGTGTGAGAGAGTAAACTATTCATCAATAAAATAATTATACTTTTCTAATTATATTAGTTACACACCCGACGACGAAACTCAATCAAACAATTATATAGGATATTACAAAATAAGAACATACATCTTCAACATATTGTAATAAATAAATTGAAATATAATCATTTTTTTCTCTTGGATATAAATTTATAATATAAACATTTTATTGAAATATTCATCAAAAAAATAATTATACTTTTCTCGTTATATTAATTACAAACCCTACGACGAAATTCAATCAAATAATTATACTTTTCTCGTCGACATATTGTACTTTTCTCGTCGACATATTGTAACAAATAAATTGAAATATTGTAACAAATAAATTGAAATATTGTAACAAATAAATTGAAATAGAATAATTTTTTTCTCTTGGATCTAAATGTATAACATATTGTAAAAAATAATTATACTTTTCTCGTCGACATATTGTAACAAATAAATTGAAATAGAATAATTTTTTTCTCTTGGATCTAAATGTATAACATAAATATTTTATTGAAATCTAAAGAAAGTAGAAGCAAAAAAGAAGTGAATATAAATTGAACAAAAAATAACTTAAATAAGTTATAGCATTTTAAGATCTTAATTGACATACCCGTCTTTAGTTCTTCCCAATGCACAACTCTTTCTTTTAAATATTAGATGATTGTAGATTTCTTCCATCTTCTTTTCCATCTTCATACACTTTTGATAACAACAACAAAAATATGAGAAGAAAATACATGCAACAAAACATGAAAATAATGTACTTATATAGGGAAAAATATTTCATTAACTAAACAATTAAGTGGAAGAAGTTGAAAAGGTGGAAGTTTCAAATGAATATGGTGCAAGAATGAGACTTATCTTGAACCATATCATTTGGATGGCCTCTATTATAAGAGTTATATAGATATAGATATAGATATAGATATAGATATAGATATAGATATAGATATAGATAGATATACATATAGATATAGATATAGATATAGATATAGATATATAGATTATGTATTAACTATAACTATTAATCTACATGAAGTTTATTTATTGCTATATCAAAAAAGAAATCGACTTACCTAGATATTAAAAAATTTCAATGTCTTTTGAAAAATTGTTTGTATTTTTGAATTGTGATTTTACTTTTATCTTATTTTTAATATTTACTTGATTTTTAAACTAAATTAATTAGGTGTAAGATTATTATATATTGTTTATATTTTTAAGTTTTAATTGATGAACCCGAGTTCAACCTATTTATTTAATAGTTTGAGTTGGATCTGTCACCCAACTAACAAATGGGTTGAACCCGAACCAAACCCAGGTCAACCCATTGCAGCCTCTAAGCAGTAGCTATATGAGAAAGAGATACGAGAATTATGAAGTTTTTCACAACCAAACTGTCAATCCAACTACTTATGGATTTTTCTTTGATGAAATACAGAATTATTTACAATATTTGTGTTGTCTGTGAATATATATATATATATATATATATATATATATATATATATATATATATATATATATATATATATATATATATATATATATATATATATATATATATATATATATATACTAGTTGTGTATCAGCGCAATGCGGCGGGACACAAATCGTTAGGTGCGAACACCATGCGGTTCGGTTTGATATTTGCCAAAAACGAACCTACGCAATGCGGCGACAATTAATAGTTTCATTTCGACGAATAGTTTTCAATGGCGATTAGCTTCTTTCGGCAGACTGTTTTAGGATATAAGTAAAACACGTTGCAAATTTTGATTAAACATAAAATTACGTTTTAATTTTGACGGCTAGTAGAGAACCTACACAATGCGGTGGGCGGGCGGGGGGGGGGGGGGGGGGCGATAGCATGAATAGCTTTCTCTCAGTGAATAGTTTTGTTTCAATGATTAGTTTTTGTTTGGAAATATTTTATATTTCCAAAAATATATGATGTATAGGCAAATATCAATTACTACCAAAATATATCTATAATATACGTTCCATCTATAATATACGTTGTAAAAGATTGAGATTGAGATAAGAGTTATTTTTCAAATTGTCTCTAGTGTCTTTTTAATTGGTAGTTGTATGTTGTAAACGCTTATGTAAATACTCTATAAGAACTTTATACATGTCAAACAATAAATTTGGGTCAAATTAATTTTCGTTTTAATGTCACCATGCCAACTTGATATTGTCGGTTTAAGATGCGTCGATGTATTAGTGGAGTCCATTATGACATCATAAGTGGCGACCTTGATGAATCTGTAATTTATGAAATCTTTTGTGAGATCATAAATGAAAATTTTCATAGAAATATAACCATTTTTTCTTACTTACATCGATGAATCTGTAATGTTTTGTTTATTAATATTTTTTACAAAAAATTATTTTCCAGCTAACTAAGTGTTGAAAATTCATGATCGTTTTTTTGTTTTCTAAAAAATATGGCAAAAATCTTAAATTCAACTAAAAATAATTATTTACTTAAATATCCCCCAAAAAGGATAATAAAAAATCCACAAGTTTGTTAGAACACTAACATTAGAAACACACATATGACAATATAATTAATTAATCGAACACTTTTAAAAAAATCATAATCATTAGACTTAATTAGAAAAATTGCAACCAATACCGCACAATACTTAATTAGGAAAGGAAGCGTAAGTTTACATGAAAAAAGCTAGAAATGTAACTAACACCAGCCCCATTGCTGAAAGATACTACGAACAAATGGGTTCACCAACAGAAATCCGAGTAAAAATGAAAATTTGACATGGAACATTAATTCCTCAGCAATTAATACCAGAGTACCAAATTTAGCAACAAACTTTTATGACTACACTTTGGGCAGCAAACTTTTAGTAGGGTCTCAATTTAGACAACAAACTTCAAAAGAGTGCGCTTTTCAGGCAAGAACTTACAAACCTATACAAATCTCCATATAAACCACTGCACATCAAAAGGCGGTAGCAATGAGAAAACATAAAATATCAAGTGAACACGTATACACTTCTAACATCAATCATTACACTCGGCAAAATAGCAACGAAGTTTTGATATTCAAACAGTAAGACAACCAACTTAAGTTGAACCATAATTGTAACAACCTAATACATTTATAGGAAAATAAAAACTTGAAATAAAACCTCGTTGAAGAAACATAGTCACCTCAATTGACCGATGGTAAATGCAACCTACAGAAAGACAAAGAAAAACAAAGCATATTGGTGATAACCGAATAAAAAATTATAATAATTGTCTTTTAAATATGGGCAAGAAGAAATAATATGATCAATTCAAAAGTCTTCATGCTAATAATGATTGTTTTCCAGAATATTTTTAACCTGAAGATACTTCATATAGTCATGTTTGTATCTGTAGAAGCTTGAGACCCAATGCAGTAGCAACAAATTGCATTCTATAGGCATAATGATTTCATATGACTACATACATAAGTAAATAACTAAAACAGGGAAAATCACAAGTACAACACCAGCGATTCTGCCAAAATATATAAGTATCCTACTGTGGTGCATTTAAAACCAACCCCAGTGTCATAACAGATAATGCACACAAACACACATATAGATACAAAAAAATATCGACATATACACATAGATCTGCAGACAAAAACATTAACTCAGAAAAAAGTTGAAATATACCTAAATCGTATGTGCGTAGATCTGGGTCAAGCTCCAAATTGGTCTTTTCGTGTGAATAGTTCACAGAGATCCTCAAAATTACATAGAACCCTAAACATTTATTGTTTGAAAGAAAAATAAAAACGTAAGAAACATAAAGAAAAAGGAAACCTAAGATTCAATAACAACACACCTGATAAGAGCATCGATTTACCATTCACATTTCTTGAACCTCCTTAACAGGGAAGCAAACCAAAATCAAACCCTAGAATTTCTGAAATTGACGATATAAGAGAAGAAGATGAGAGAGGTAAATACAAATACGCTAGAGTGGTACCGGCGTGAGGTTACTGGTCGTATAGTGAAAAAAGGAGTGATAGTTATGATTGCTTACCATCAAACGCTCTGTAGTGATGGCGGAGAAGGCAGCGATGGTCCGGTTTGCTTGATATGGCGATCGTTGAGTGGCTGCCTGTCGAGGTAGAGCGATACTGAAGAGATCTGTAACAATTTACATATAGAGATGAGATCTGTAACTTTAAAATCACACCAGAAGGGATGAGATGGAGCGATACTGAAGAGATATGGTGGTGACGGTGGTGGTAGGCGTTGCATTCGTGGAGTCAGGCGGTGTAATGGTTGTAGTCGAATCTATTGTAGTCGAGAGGGAGATACAAGAGGGATTTCAAGAGTTTAGACGTTCGTGTTCTATCTGGAGGAGGAAGACATTAAAATGGGTACAGAAAATGCATATGACGATTAATGGGAGCTTTTCAGTTCATGAGAGATGGTTGACTGCTGATGTTGGAAGATAGAGATAAAGAGGATGCTAGCCTTAAAAAGAATAGAGGCGGAGGCGGGTACGTTAAAAGAAGACACTGGGTCATAGGGTGTCCTTTCAGTTTCAAAATAAGAAATTTGAATTTCAATATACCGGAATTTTGAGTTTGAATTAGTATCCACTATCCAATCTTTCATGCATAAATAAGATGTACAATTTTAAGATTTTAAGACATTGTGCATTAAAACATTTGTATTATATGTATGTATTATATATGGTATATATGGTTGACTGCTGATGTTGGAAGATAGAGATAAAGAGGATGCCAGCCTTAAAAAGAATAGAGGCGGAGGCGGGTAGGTTAAAAGAAGACACCGGGTCATAGGGTGTCCTTTCAGTTTCAAAATTTGAAATTTGAATTTCAATATACCGGGATTTTGAGTTTGAATTAGTATCCACTATTCAATCTTTCATTTATAAATCATGCATAAATAAGATGTACAATTTTAAGATTTTAAGACATTGTGCATTAAAACACTTGTACTATATGTATGTATTATATATGGTATATATGGTTGACTGATGATGTTGGAAGATAGAGATAAAGAGGATGCCAGCCTTAAAAAGAATATAGGCGGAGGCGGGTAGGTTAAAAGAAGACATCGGGTCATAGGGTGTCCTTTCAGTTTCAAAATTTGAAATTTGAATTTCAATTTACCGGGATTTTGAGTTTGAATTAGTATCCACTATCCAATCTTTCATTTATAAATCATGCATAAATAAGATGTACAATTTTAAGATTTTAAGACATTGTCCATTAAGACACTTGTACTATATGTATGTATTATATATGGTATATATGGTTGACTGCTGATGTTGGAAGATAGAGATAAAGAGGATTTCATCCTTAAAAAGAATAGAGGCGGAGGCGGGTAGGTTAAAAGAAGACATCGGGTCATAGGGTGTCCTTTCAGTTTCAAAATTTGAAATTTGAATTTCAATATACCGGGATTTTGAGTTTGAATTGGTATCCATTATCCAATCTTTCATTTATAAATCATGCATAAATAAGATGTACAATTTTGAGATTTTAAGACATTGTGCATTAAGACACTTGTACTATATGTATGTATTATATATGGAGTGTATATATATATATATATATATATATATATATATATATATATATATATATATATATATATATATATATATATATATATATATATATATATATATATATATATAAAATACAATACATAATTATTTACAATATTTGATGAAATACAGAATTATCAGCCATGGGAAACAATATTCCATTTCGAAAAATATGAATGAAGTGCTAGTAGGAAGATTATTACGTTTGGGCTTTGATATCGTTGTAATTATGCAAACTTTTTATGCGATATCTGTGTACTCTTAAAGTGATAATTGTATTAATTGAGCTTACTATACTCACTTTCCTTGGAAAGTGTAATTTTACAGAATTCATGGGCTATTAAAGCAAAAAGAAGGACAATCGAACGTAATTGAAGCAGACAAAGGAATATTCGAGATCACAGATAGAGGTGCTACTCACTAATAATGGCGGCGCTAAATAACAAACTCGTGACTCTAAGGTTACAAGATCACGACGCAAAAAGCATACAATATCCATGTAATATCGGGGTGTTTGTTACAATAGCAACTATGAACAGAGTTAGCAACGTGACTTCCAGTAATTTCGATCCCTACAAATATCTAGACGGCTAGGGCAACATACACTGATCATGACATGTCCCATTTGATCACTTACAACCTTCTAGAGGGTTCCTATACCCCATTTAGTTGTTTTTGAGTTTTTATTAGTGTTAGATATTGTTTTTTTGGTGTTTTAGACTATTCCTAACCATTTGGATCACTCTAAACATTTGAATCCTTTATATTACTGTTGGAGTACAATCAATTGGCTCTTGGTGTTTGATTTATTTTAGAGATTTATGATTTTCATTTGTTGAAGTTGTGGTATTTCGTGTTTTGAACATTGTTTACGGTTTTAGTTTATGAATCTAAGTTTTTCTTTGTTTTCAAGTACAAGATCAGATTATAGTTCAATTGTTTTCTGTTTGTTCATCACTATGGAAGGGTAGTACCCTTTGGGGTAACTTCTGAGAATGTTGATGGTGAAATAACAAACATGGTTTGATTATTACTTGGATATTCCAGTCAACTTTAGTTGTCATTTGTTCTTCAAAGTATGCTTTTTGGTATGATAGCTAGATTTGGGTTGTTTATGATGCTTGGATCATTCAACTAAGATAGTGTATTGTGCATTCACCTATCGTTCCGAGTTCATAGTCTATATGGATTAAGACGATCAGTCGAATTAAGACACTTTATGCTAATCTTGTGATTTTCACCATTTACATTGTAATTTGTAAGTGTAAGGCAAAATATCGGTGAATTACTAGTTGTGTCGAGTCCTACAATAAGGAGTAAGACACTTAGTTGACTAACATATTTTGTGTCGGAAGTTATTTAATATAACAGTTGAAAATCTCAATTAATTTTTTGTAATTAAACTTGAATTCGAGGGAAGATAAACATGTGTGGTTACTTTACCTAATTCGGAATCGGAAGTTAGGGGTGTTCAAATTCGGATATCCGGAAATTCGGATATCCGAATTTCGGATATCCGAAAATTTCGGATAGTGAATATTGATATCCGAATCCGTATCCGAAATTTCGGATATCCGAAATTTCGGATTCGGATTCGGATATCATTTCGGATATCCGATTTTATAAAAAAAAAATTCAAATTTAATTAAATTAGCCTAAAAAATCATTATCCAATAAATATATTAAAATAAACATATTCGATATTACATTGTGGTATTCAAAACCAAACGAAGGAAAAAAAGTATGAGATTAATCGACGAAACATAGTAATATATATAAAAAAAGAAAATATATTTTTTCGAATTCGGATATCGGATATCCGAAATATCCGAAATTTTGTAAAATCACTATCCGAATCCGAATCCGAAAATTCGGATATCCGAATTTCGGATATCCGAAATTTCGGATATCCGATTTTTCGGATAATTTAGCATCGGATTTTCGGATTTTCGGATCGGATTTTCGGATACGGATATTTTTGAACACCCCTATCGGAAGTACCCTTTTTTCTTATGTGATATTTGAGTTTTAATTCAAAGTTTGCAATAGCACAAACCAATATTGTTTTTCTCACACAAATATTTCAACACAATCAATTACCCTCGAACTCCTTGTGGATTAGTCCCTTACTTACCCTATCTATTAGTGGTATTTGAGGTTTATTTTTGGTTGCATCAACGACTGCGATAAGGGCTAGAGCGGCAAGACACAACAGGAGGAGAGGGTAAGTTGATCTCAGGAATAGATGATGCAGTAGTTGGATGAACAATAGAAGAATTCAATTGAGAAGTGAAAAGAATTTTAGTGATCTAGTTCATATGAGCAACATTGCCATCACTATTAACTACTGTACGCGATGAAATAATAACTTGCGAAGTAGGTAGACTTGGAACACATATAGAATCATTACATCCCAATGTACTGACACAAGACTGAGTGCTAGAGTCAGCAACATAATACAAAGGCCTATGACTCCCATGCCTTGGGAGATTTGTAAGATCATCAACAAAAGCTAAAACACGCTGTCTTCAAGGACCACCTCGACATGAACCGATTTGAGGGTATTCAGCAACATTCAAATTTGTGGTGCATGAATCAGGTGTTGAGGCCATACGTAAATCATTCGATTCAACACATGCATTTTCATCGTTAAGCATTATACCAAAATCTAATATTTTCAAATAAACTTGATGCTTCAAATGAGATGTTACCATTTCACAAACCAGAAAACTAAAGACTGTATGTATTGAAAATCCATGGCCAAATTCTTAAATAAGACTACAATACGTAAACAATAAAATTTGACAAATAAAACTCAACTTAAGTGTATCAAACATAAGCAATGTAATATAATAATTATACCAAAAGGAACATAGCAAAATGTCAATTTCTTGTGAATGACTTGATATATACATAATTACTTGCAGGGACTATATTGGAACCTTCTTGATTCAATACAGGTTTTCTTATGAAAAACTTTGAATGTCTAGAATATTTGAGAGTATTTGAGATTGAATACAACTTCCAAAATATAAAACGGAAAATCAAATGAAGAATATGAAAATAAAAAGGTTCTAATACATGAAAACCTATGATAGTACCTGGTAAGAAGGGAAACATGCATACCTACCCAATAACGCTGCTACTCTCCTGGTATTTCCTGCAAAATTTTGAATGGTAACCGCTTCTAAAACCTACCATATTCCCAACAAAAAAGTTATAAATAGTTGAATAAAACCCTACAAATAGAAAGTACATTAATACCAATTGCGCTTTACCAAATCATTTTGAAAATACAACACAATGCACTCCACTTCAACTTTTTAACATTCCGGTTGCAATTTAATGCCTTTAGATGCTAATAGAAGAAAGCTCCTTAAATAAAATATGTTGCATTTAGAACACGATAGTCACCCTCAAGATGAATTTAATACTACTCAATGTGAACATGAACTCCAGATTAACCAATCAACATGTCTCAACTTGGGAATATATAATTTAAAGGAAACGACAACTATTTCATCACATTAACTAAAAACTTACGGTACTATTATTTTTCAAAGCCAATAACATCACACAATTTAGAAAACATTATAGTAAAAAAGACAAAATCAAACACAAATATAATCTAAATTACAAAGCCTTGTAAAATGACACAAACAGTTGATAATTCCTCTTTTGCTTATATACGCATGCAAAGAACTTCATCTATATAGGTTTTCTATTTTGTGTCACTATCATTAGCTTCCTCATAATACATCAAAGCCAAATCTTCACCATCACTTGGCCCCTCCTTTCTTATATTTTCAATCTAGTTCCTCCTCAGTGACATATCATCACTTAGTAGCACCCTTGTGATAGTTAAATCATCCTATGTTGTACACATATTATTGTCCTTATCTGTCGAGAACAAAGCAATCTCCTCCATGTATGATTCATGACTAGCCAACCTAAAACATAAAGTCATACATACTTATTAGAAACCGCTAATGACATGGAAATTAGTTGATGCAACCTACATCAAACGTATAAATCAGCTCCACTACAATAATCATCCCAAGATACAGTATACAATCAACAACAAACAACCATAAGGACATTACAATAAAGAATCATATACAAAGTATGTGCGATGACATCCTTTCAATGATTATAGAGAAACATGAGATCAAAGAACATGTCAGAGGCTTCCTGTACTCGATTATATAGATGTTCATACAACTTTACATCAAAGGTTCAAAACACAATGATATACAACTCCTTGTAAACCTAAAGAAGCTATTGATCGTTCTTAACCAACGAATGACAATCAAGATGCCATTTCTCGAAAGGCTAGAAAAGGAATAAAGATTCAACACTTTCACCACTTTTTGTTTGTAATATTTAATGATTTTTTAATTGTAATTTGACAATGGATTTACCAATAAATCGTATTACAACATAATCAATTTTGCTTTTCAAAATGACTTAACACTACACTCAAAACAGGTTAAAGTTATACCTTCGATCTGATGAGGAAGCCATATGATTGGTGTTAAACCAACAATACAACAACTACCAAACAATCGTGCATTTTACGAGCTTCTAGCAACAAACAAACAGAGTATCGGGAAAGGTAACCCACTAATGACAATCGATAAGTAAGATGGACCCATGGGTTAATTAGAAAGACATTGTAACACCTTGTTTCCCGGTACGTTGTTTTTGTGAATTAATTATTTCTAGCGAATAATAATAATAATAATAATAATAATAATAATAATAATAATAATAATAATAATAATAACAATAATAATAATAATCTTAGAAATTATATAATATATGATGGGGATATAGCTTCATTTCTTAAAGATTTAATTTGATAGAAATAACTAGTAAGGGGTGTTTAAACATAACATACAATTCTAGGGGTACCAAACTTGCCAACTACCAAAAGTTGTAATTTATCCCTTTGAATGATTCATGATCGGCCGAGTAGATGAGAGGGTGCAAACACATTTCTTGGAGCTAGGATAAGGTCTTCGTGATTTACACTAGTTAGAGATAGGATCAAACTCACTCAAACCCAAGCTAGCCATGAGCAACCCCTCTTTCTCTCTGTCTCTCTCCCGTTTCCTCTAGTTGCTGCTCTCGTGAGTGTGTGGGTAAAAAACGCAAGTGTGTGTGTGTGTGTGTGATCGTGAAGAAGGAACACGTGAGCAGGAGATCCAGGAAGGTAGGCGCCGTGGGATTTCTTTTTGAGATAAGCTTTTGTTTCTTTCTTCTTCTTGCTCTTAGTCGTGATACATCACCACCACCACACCTCCGCCCGAAGGGGTGTGTGTGTGTGGGGGGGGGGGGTATGTGGGTGCTAGATACATGTTGTCTTTGACGTTCTCATCAAGTTCATGATTGTAGTATGATGTTTTGGTCCTGTATGTTTTAAGTTTTGGTTGCTCTAGTGGATTGCGACACATAACATGCCATTGTGTTTGTTGATGTGTGTGTATGGATTATTGTTGCATGATGGTTAGTTTAAAGTGTGCCTTTGCTTTTTGTTAGTGTATCATACATTGGTGCGGCACGGTCTTATAAGTGTGTCTATAGGTTGGAGTCTCCCCTCTCTCCGTAAGAGCTTTTTTGTAGAGAGACTCTTGGGCTCCACATATATTTACATGGTATTAGAGTCGGTGTCTCACACCCCTGTAACCTCATCGAGCCTACATCTCTGAGGGGAGTGTTAGTGTATCCCACATTGGTGCGACACGGTCTTATAATTGTGTATATATGTTGGAGTCTCCACTCTCTCCACAATGGCTCTTTTGGAGAGACACTGTGTTAGTGTATCCCACATTGGTGCGACACGGTCCTATAAGTTTGTATATATGTTGGAGTCTCCCATCTTTCCACAATGGCTCATTTGGAGAGACATTATCGGGCTCCACATATATTTACATGGTATCAGAGCCGGCGTCCCGCACCCTATTACCTCATCGAGCCTACGTATCTGAGGGGGAGTGTTAGTGTATCCCACATTGGTGCGACACGGTCCTATAAGTTTGTATGTATATTGGAGTCTCCCATCTCTCTACAATGGCTCTTTTGGAGAGACAATCTTGGGCTCCACATATATTTACACACTCTTGGTTTCCACATACATTTACATGGTATCAGAGCCGGCATCCTGCACCCTGTAACTTCATCGAGTCTACGTCTCTGAGGAGGAGTGTTAGTGTATCCCACATTGGTACGACACGGTTTTATAAGTGTGTATATATGTTGGAGTCTCCCCTCTCTCCATAAGGCTCTTTTGGAGAGACACCCTTGGGCTCAACATACATTTACAATTTTCTGATTTTTGAGTTTCCTTTGAAGTTATTACAGACCTTAAAACGACTTAATGGGTCTATGTTTGTAAACCCTAACCTTTGTGTTGTTTTACTTTGTTTTTGTAATTTGAGTATTTGACCCGACCTCAGGATATTGATTACACGTGCTTTTGTATTTGGATTGCATTTAGAGATTCTTGGGGATGAACACCAAGGATATGAATAAGATGTCAACTAATTCTCTTACTAGCAACGCCAATACCCTAGATTACTGTGCAGCTGATTCCTATTATTACTTAAATGTGAATTGACCTACATCATCTTGCATGCAAGGATTTCAAGAGTCGGATAAACAACTCAATTGACAGTTATTAACTCTAAATGTAGAAAACCAACTGCATAACACTAAATCATTTACATTGGTATAAAAGAGTTACAAATGTATTATAAGAGATGTAGAACTACATACTGCATCTGAAATTGATGTTTATGATTGATATTCTTCCATATATCTGGTAGGCGCATCAACATGACACAATCTTGATAAAGTACAAGTACATAAGTAAACAAAATCGACATGGTAATTTTGCCACCATGGTTAGTAAGATCACCTACACCAGAATCTCTTCCAGTGTCTGAAGAACATCTTTAGCTGTTGGCCTGACCATAGGGTCATACTCAACACACTGTAGAGCTAATGTCATTATCTTGACCAACACATTGCCATTACAGGATTTCTCATTTAAGAAGTTCATGTCAAACACTTCAACGTACCAGTTTTCTTTTGGTACCGACCTTACCCAGGTTGGCAAATCAAGTCGACGTTTCCTTCTGTAAGAAGGTTCTCTTGTTAAAAGCTCTAACATTATTATTCCAAGACTATATATGTCAATCTCTGTTGTGGCATTCACTGACCCTGTGAACTCTGGTGCACAATTGTTTCGAACCTTTTGTGTTGCTGGCATAAGCTGCGAGACACCAACATTAGAGATCACCGGATTGTCCTTCTCATCGAGCAATATCAAGCTTAATCTAAGATCTCCATGAACTATCTTCTCTTGGGTGTGAAGGTAGAATAGGCCTCTTGTGATTCCCATTATAATATTTATCCTTCGTCCCCAATCAAAAGAAGTTCTAGATCCACCCTGAATCCGCGAAGCTGTAGACAGAAATCAAATAAGTAAACTTGTGTTACTAATTGTAAGAGAATATTAGAAATATGTATGTATTAACTTACACTGTAAGAGAGATGCAACAGTCCCGTTAATCATAAATTTGAAGACACACAATGTCTCTCCTCTTCCCCAGTAATAGGCCTTGAGATCCAATACGTTCACGTGGCGAATCTTGCCAAGGGCAGAAACAGCAGTGACAAAATTCTTTTGGTTTAATGGAGTTAGTATGCGTTTAACAAGAACTTGAGAACCATCAGAAAGGTATGCTACATATGTTCTACAGAACGGTTTTTCTTTTAGAATTTTGGCTGATGCAGTAAGCAACTCGATTAGATTGAACTCAAACCCAGCATCGAAATGAATCATGTCTCCACCAGATTCATAGTCTGCATCAACTATCGAGTCTGCAGCATCTATTGATGCTAATGACAGAACAGGTT
Source organism: Cichorium intybus (assembly GCA_023525715.1). NCBI lineage: Eukaryota > Viridiplantae > Streptophyta > Magnoliopsida > Asterales > Asteraceae > Cichorium > Cichorium intybus. The sequence continues at coordinate 60,372,615 of CM042015.1, forward strand.
TGCTTACTGTCAAAGAAGTTACTGAATTGATTAATTTTGGAACTTCAGCCGTAAAAAACCACCATACCTTCTTGCTCGCTTTAACTTTTGCGGCAGATGGATCTCTCTTCTTTTGTAGAGACAACGCGAACTCAAGCTTGGCTACAACTTCGGCCATTGTTGGCCGTTGATTTGCATCAGTATGCAAGCATCTTAAAGCAATACTTGAAAACTCCTTCATACAATTCGTCGATATTCGTCTCCTTAAACGAGAATCAATAATCTTGGACAATTTTCCTTTTTTTATACGCTTTTGAACCCATTGTGCTAGCCCCCATCGCTCTGGTTTAAGAGTTGTGTCCACAGCAGGCCGCCCACATAAAACCTCGAACAGTACAATCCCAAAAGCATAAACATCAGATTTACTTGTTAGTTTTGTCGTAGAATAATAACTTGGATCAAGATATCCAAATGTCCCTTTGACTCCGGTGGTCACATGTGTCTGATCGGTTGAGCCTACTTTAGCCAATCCAAAGTCTGAGATCTTTGCTGCATAATTCTCATCTAACAGGATATTGGAAGGCTTCACATCACGATGTATGACTGCTTGTTTTGTTCCGGTGCCCGTGTGAAGATAATCTAATCCACGAGCCGCCCCTATACATATATTGAGTCGTTGCAACCAGGAAAGAGAAGTGACACCTTTACGAAGACAACCTTCAAGTGTCCCCTTAGGCATATACTCGTACACAAGGATCATCTCGTTTTCATCTTTACAATAACCAATCAAAGAAGCTAAGTTGCAGTGCCTCAATTTAGAAAGCATCTCAACTTCAGCCCAAAATTCAAGGGCTCCTTGACTTGAAACGGAATGCAACCGTTTAAAAGCAACAAGCACATAAGTTTCTCCAATCTTTATGGAACCTTTATAAACCTTCCCATATCCACCATGACCTATAACTAATTCCTCATCAAAACGATGGGTAGCGATCTGAATCTCTGAAAGGGAAAATTGGCGACATGGTTGGGTTTGCAAAGTTCGGTCATGCGTATCTCCCATAGCAGAAGGTGAAGAAAGAAAATGAAAAACTGGAACTACAAACGTTGAGTTGACAAGGTTTGCTTTGTAGTTGCGTGATTCGACTTTATTGTGTCTCAAGTTGCATATATTGACAATTTTAGTCAATCGAATCATAATTAGGTGAAATGTAGGGTATTTCTGGAGAATATTATTTGTATGGTCAATGATTATATAAAACTAATTACAAACCCTATCATGACCAATTAAGATCTCATAAGCCACAGTAGGGGAGAATCGGTCCGGTATCTCTGATAGGCAAAAAAGAATTTAAAGAAAAAAAATGTGGATTTTAATTAGGTGTTTGGTCATCTGGTTTAAAAAAATAATTTTGTACCAAATATAATCATTAACTGGAGATAAAAATAAAATGATAGAAATCATTTATCGGTTCTAATAAAATTTTCAAATATTTCACATAAGGAGAAACAGGATAAAATGAGGATGCGTGAATAGTCACCGCCTCTAGAATGATTAAGATATTGCGGTCAACGTTCACCTTATTCCTATTCACACACACGGAATCAACAAAAAGAAAATTCTTTAAAAATGTTTTCTTTAGTAATATCTGCCGTAAATCATCATAAACTCCTATTATTATCAATAAACTTACGACAGATATCTATAACATATAACTACAAACCGTTTTGCCTGTCATAATTATATATTATATATATATATATATATATATATATACAATTGTTGCCTTGATGAACAATATCATTTTAGTTTTATTACAATTTTTACCCTTATAGTTTTAATTTGTATAATTATAGTTTTAGTGTTTTAATTTTTATTAATTACAATTTTGGTCCCTATAGTTTTGTTTCCCAGTTTAACATTATTACAGTTTTGATCCCTGTAGTTTTAATTTGTTGACTTCCTTAACCGCAGCAACGCACGGCTCCCTTCCGCTAGTTATATATATATATATATATATATATATATATATATATATATATATATATATATATATATATATATATATATATATATATATATATATATATATATATATATATATATATATATATATATTATTTAGCAAATTCAGTTTGTGAGGAGAGTTAACTATTCATTTGTTGTTCATTAGAAATCCGTCAAACCAATGTCCACAATCAAATATTATTTTTCTTTTTTTCTTTTCATGCGGTTTCACGCTAATGATGTCTTCCACCTTAATATAATCCAATTATATATTGAGCCACATGTCAAGATTTTCTTTTTTAATGTTTTGTTTGTTTGTTCATGCTGTCAAACCAGTGTCCACAATCAAATATTCTCTTTCTTTTTTTCTTTTCATGCCACGCGCAATGATGTCTTCCAGGATGGCAAGTGGAACATTCATGCAGCTTTCAATCATGTCTTCCAATTTTGTATATATAATTTCCAAATTCATTCTTTACCTCTACAGATATTTCGCCACCACCTTCTCTTCACTCACTGCTCCACACCAACGTATGCTTAGTGGAAAAAGAACCTCAAGTAGATGTGTTTGAGCACAAAAGCATCGATTTCGCTAACGGGTTTCACCAACCTTTTATAGAGTTCCGTCCTCATTGTATTAATCTTTTCATATTCTCTTTAGTTTTACGGCCGACGCCGATTATCGCTTTCCGTTTATAAGTTAGGTATGTAATCTGTTCTTCTTTCTTTGTGTAGATTCGTATATATAGGTGAGCAAAAAAGTTTTCTAGATGTTAAACTTAATCAGTAACAAATTAACATTTTTTTTATTACTAAATTGGAAAAAGAACTAATGTATCTAAATTTCTAGATTGGCAACCACACCAATTATCCATGGTTAGGTGTATTACAATATTACAAAATAATGGGTTCAAAATAGTCAAATTTTTTTAATGACAAAGACTAATGTTGTGTTATTAATTGTTAGAACTAAATTTGAATGAGTGGCTTTGTGATAAGGGTACACGAAAAACCAAAGCCTGACCAAGTTTACTCGATTAGTAAAAAAAACTAAAATTTTTACTAAGTACATGAGTAAATTAAAACTTCGTGAAATGTTAGATTTCATAATATTTTACTTTGTCCGGTTAAATGTATAATGATATGCAAATCTTTGATAATGACTTGATATTCATTTGTGTGCTTATTATATATATATATATATATATATATATATATATATATATATATATATATATATATATATATATATATATATATATATATATATATATATATATATATATATATTAATTACCAAAATAATGTGAAAAAGATATCCGTCTTCAGCTTTACATAGCTCACATAAAGTCACTATATTTCCGTTGATGTCAATATTTCATAGCATTTATTACACCATTTTGGCCCAGCTATATGTATGCACCGATTACTATAAATAAAATATAAATACAAGGACTCAAAGTTTCATAATGAATATAAATGTGTATGGTCTTTTTAATTTTAGATGTCGTCCTCACTTTTATTTTTTCACGGTCCTTCTCCTCAACGCCTTGTTTCTTAAAATGCCCTCATGTTAATTTACGATTTCAGTCCCTTATTATATTTTAAAGTTACTTTTTACGTTCCTTATGTAATATGTCTTTGTCGAGCTGCGTTTTCCAATATACCGGGCTTCCGCAGCATCGCGCGGCCAGTTCGAATACTAGTTTGTAATAATTTTAACATTTTTGATAGTCATTTTACCATATTTTATACAAAAACATTTGTATGTCATGATTCTATGTTTTAAGAAAAATATATATACTTTTTTGTAAATTGTACCAATATTAATCAAACTATATCACAAATTTAATGTCTTATAATACAAAATACAAAAAAACTATCCATTACAGGAATTATAGTGTGTCAAATACACATTTAAAGTCTTATTATACGGTTGAAGTTAAAGCTAATGTAGACATTTCACTATTAGAAAATAAGCATTCAATGGCACAGTAACTGTGACACACACTGATTTTATGACATTTAACAATGTATGTCATAAAAAATGTCATCGTTCTTAAATTTTAAAGAACTTACGATATATACATAATTGTATGTCGTAAATCCGTGTCATCTTTTATATATTTACGTCATACAAAAATGTATACCATATACTTAAATGTCCTTTTATAAAAAATGTGTCATCTTTTATTTCCTTTTATCATTTCCCAGGCCTCTCTAAATTCACCCTTCAACATCTTCCAACTCTTCTCACGTTCATCGCCCAACATCTAGGGTTCCATGCTTCACAATCGAAATTTTCACTCTTCGTTCTTCTCTGTTCTCTTCCCCATCGATGCATTCATCTAGACCGTTGACACCACTCATCGTCGCACCCGCCACCGGGCACCGCTGCACCACCGACCAAGCACTGCCGCACCATCTTGTTCCTTGATTATACGATTCAAGCGACCAACTAAGCCGACGGCGACTAAGGTTAGAACTCATCGAGAAACCCTTAATATTTCGCCCTTCTCTCTCTTTTTTTTCTTTTTGTTGCACACACCACGTTTCCATATCTACCATCTGCCGGCCACCATTGCCACCTGAAGTTGGAAACTTAAAATTAAAAAGAATTATGGAGGATTTCAAGAGATTCTTGTTTCATCTTCGTAAATAAAATTGTTTTCATCTTTTATTCAGAGTTATGGGGATATTGGAAACTAAAATCACAATTTTCATTTGAGGATTTCAAGGGATAGTTATTTCTTCGTTCTCTCTTCTTTTTCTCTTTGTCGCACACACCACGCTTCCATATTTACTGCCTGCCGGTATGACATTGATCTTCAACTGTAAACTCATACAAATCGAGCATGCAGTTCCGTTTTCACTTCGATTTACAAATTAATATTCTCAATTTGTGATTTAAGCACAAGGCTAATCATGAAATCGAATATAAAAAAACCTTCAATATGCCCGCACACAAATCAATAATGGCGGTAATTGGTTGTGATTTTGGTGTCTAGGGTTTATGGAGACAGTAAGGAAAGTGATCGTGGTGGTGGAAAACTTTATCAGTGATAAATAATGCTTCCTAATAACAACACCAGGTACCACCATTAAGGAATTTATTTATAATTCTTTCATTAGTTTCACATGGATGTATAACTTCACATTCTATGCTGTAGATCTACTCTGTTTCCACATCCTGAGTTCTAGTGAATGTGGTGTAGACAGAGAAACATATTTAATAATACTAATGCATCCCATGTTTAACATTAAAAAAAAAGTTACTAATCTGCATCGTTTTTTTTTAAATTTGTGTGTGTGTGTGTTGTATGTGGTAGGTTGATTGAGAGCTAGGATTCATGGAAATAAAGGTTACTAATCTGCATCTTTTTTTTTTTGAAAATTTTGTGCTAAATTATAATTAGTTTGTAGCCTTTTGTATTTTAATACAAACAACCGGTTTGTAACCGTGTGTGTGTGTGTGTTTGATGCGATGTCGCCAAAACTACAAAGGGAGACTCTTGAGTCTCTTTGTTATGGGAAGGTAGAATACATGGGAAGGTATATGTATTCAGATATACTCATTACTTTTCCAAGAGAAATTTTCTGGATTTAGTTACTAAAAGTAACATATGTCGAAATTAAGCATGTCTAAATGAAGTAAGTTGGTTTCTTGACTTAACCCGTTAAGAGAATCTATCCTGATTAAGGCAAATAGAAATGTAGAAGTACAATTGTCTGAATCTAGTTACTAAAATAGATTGGTACTTACTATATTCGTAATCAAATAGAACATCCAATTCGTGATGTAAGGCATTAAGATCTTTTGTTTGTCATTCCTTGTGGACAACCGACATGATATGTTTATACTTGCTTGATCGCCTTTTATGAAATTGCCATTTGTCTATCTAGAGAACGAACTCGGGCTCATGAAACGGATTCCATGATCTATTTTTCCTCCATTATTGGTTTCTTCATATAAGTGCTTGTTAAGATACAAGAAGTAAACTGGTTAAATGCATACTAAATTGGTCAAAATTATGAAATTACATCATATGACTAGTTATTAACAATTGATCAACTTATCCATTCAAAATTATCCCAACCTATATGTGTGTAGCACTCACATTGGACTCTTATGAATTTTTCCTTTGACAATCGTGTATATACCATATGTGAGAACAATTTCAAAACAGTCTTGCCTTGTTTCTAACGACTCTGGATTCATCTAGTTTATTTCTAAAAAACCCAACTTATTACAATGATAGATTGATTCTTTGGAGGTGGAACAAGAATCCATACCTTGTTTCTTTCAAATTCTGTCAATTCTTTTTGCATGGCCTTGATCTATTCGAAGTGTTCAAAGGCATCCTGAATGTTCTTTGGTTTGATTATTGAGACAAAGGTTGCATGACCTTGATCTATTCAGAGTGTCCTCCCTATAGCTATTTTTTAGATTTTATTTTTACTACCTATGGCAAGGACATGTCACCTACGTAGTTATTAGTCTGAAATTTACTTTATTTCCTATAGCGAAGACATGTCCTCCCTATAGGAAGAAACAATATGTTTTTAAATTGTTCATTTGCATAAATATATAAACATATCTATTACAAATAACTCACAAAATATTCACATTTCAAAAAACATACAATCCTAACGTCCATCAGACAGAAACCATTCAGTTTTGCATAGTAAAAACTATGTATATCATGATAACATTGCTACAATTGGGCGGAATTTTTAGAGTACAATGTGGTAATGAAATGAAATGGAAGTAGGATGCTTTAATAAATAGATAAACAAAAGTAGGTTTCTATTACTTTTCTTGGATCACTCAAGTAATTATAAGGGCTTCTAGAATCTGCTGCATGTGGTCTAATTTTTTTATGTATAGTTAAACGATAGATGAAGTATTTGACTGGATTTTTAGGTGGTGCTCAATTCCGAGACCGACCTTTAGCGTGATTGAAGAGGTGGCCAACTTCGCGATCAACTGGAGTAAATGTCCCAAGAAAAGGAAAATGATGGTCGTCATAATCGACGGCACTCTATGGGGGATATGGAAGGCTAGGAACGAAAAAGTATTCAAAATGGCTAACCAAAGCCCGGCGAAAACGGCGGATAACATCATTTCAGAGATTATTCTATGGATCAAAGAGCGTTGGAGAAACATTGGCAAAATTACACTATAGCCCTATAAAGTCTTGGTTGCTGGTCGAATTGGTCACTAACGTTTTTTTTTTTTTTTTGTCTTATAGGGGTTTAAACTTTATAATCACCTTTAAAAAAAGTCCCTCACTGTTTAAACCAGGTTTCGTAAAATCCAGCTGGAAAAATCGTGACTGCGTGGCAAGGGTTTTGATGACGTCAGCATGCATACTTGAGGGTGGTGGGCAACCGGATACTATAGTGGCTTGGGCAACAAGGGTTACCGGAGACCTTTATTATAAATTGAAGGCTTTAATCGACCAAAAAAAATACCTCGTTACCCTTACTCATCGAAAATCTTCATCCGATAAACCTCATCATCTTCGTCATTACGTTCCGATCATGGATCCGAGTGTGGAATTCAGTTTCAACGAGTTTACCGTGAACGATATGCTACCGACCCACATTTGTATCGAGGAAAATCTGAACGTGACACTTCAGCTGGAGCTAGCGCTAATTAGAGAGGAGGTGGACGCCAGTATGGCCATGCTCCAGGCGGAGAACGACGCCCTCCTGCGTGAAGTTCTTAACCTGAAGAAGACCATAAAAGCTTCGATTTGGGGAGGTTTTGTGGGGTTGCTGGCAATGGGGTTCACATATGCACTGTCCAAGTGAGCGTATGTGGTCGATCTTGAAGGTGAAGGTTGTTATTATGATATTATGGTATTAGGGTTATCGGTATTGGTGAAGGACGGTAGTGTAGGTGAAGGAAAGACCTGTAAACACAGGCCTATTGGTTTAGGATTTTAAAATTTTTTTTGACCGATGTAAGGGATGTAAGGGTGACAAAAATCGAAATCGAATATATATTAAGTAAGTTTAAGTAATGTTTGTTTAATGGTTTGAGTTTGTTTAATGGTTTGAGTTTGTTTTTGTTATTTGTATCTGTAATTTGGAATGGGTATGCAGATCTGATTGTTTGGTCACACAATGTCAACAAATTTGGTCACAAATTGTGTAAGCAACTTTGATTGTTTGTGTTATAATAGCAACGTACTTGTCAAAAATATATACTTGTCAAAAATGTATACTTGGCTGATGTGTTATATAAGCAACTTTAATGACCTATAGTTGAAAAAATGGTTTTGGTATGTAGATCTGTCATCAGAACACCATATTGACCAAAAATGTATACTAAATAGATCAGAAATGGTAACATACTTTGAATATTTGCGTTTTACTTTGAATATTTATTACAATTTGGTCCTTTTGTCTGAAAATTTCAAATGACCTGCAGTTGGATTTCGTTTGTGAAATTGATAAGTTAGATAACATTATTTGTACCTTTTTGGTGGATTAGATAAATTTTGTTCCTTTTTGGTCTATTGGATAAATATTTTTTTCAGTTTTAGTCCTAATTTTAAAGTATGTTGCTAATTTAGACCACAAAACCATAAATTGAAAGTATATTGCTAAATTTGGTATGTCACAAGACCTGCAGTTGCAAATGGGCCATTCATTTAAAGAAATTTTCAATTTTTGTCCTAATTTTGAAACATTATTGCTAATTGTAAAGTACAATGCTATTAAACCACAAACATGAAATTTAACATTCATTTAAATATTTTTAGTTCATAATTTCAAACCACAAACATGAAATTTAACATCCAACATAACTTCAAAGTGACCAATTGTTCTGTAAAACTCACACAAATACTTTATTAAAACAAACATTAATTTTAACTAATCCAATTCCATCGGCTTGCCAGAACTCATCCCTTCACTACGAGGAACCTCAACTGTTTTTCGAAGCTTTCTTTTAAGGATTCTTTCTGATCTTGTTGGCTCTGGCTTCTTGTTACACACTCTCTTGAGTCCCTCCAGCTTCCCCTCCCAAAGGCTGTTGTATCACTGAAGTGGTGCAGTTGCTTGATGTGGCCATTTTCCTCTTACCCCTTTTAGAAGTAGTGGACTTGGCTGTTGTAGCTTTTTTATTACATGTTAATTTGTTGTGACTAGGCTCTTTGCAAATGCCACACAATATGCTTTTACCCACTTTTGAGACAGTGTGCTTGTTGCTTCTCTCAGATGCATCCTTCTTTCTCCTTATGGCTGGCCTCCCAGGCATTCTTCTTCTTATGAGGGGGTAAAGGTGGAATAAATTCAGTTTGTGGCCACATTTCTGATCCATTCATACCTTTTATTGGATGTTTGTAAGTGTTCTTATAAAATGTTGCAAGATATAAATGATTCATAAATTGTTCAATTGTCCCATTCACAAATGAAATTGTTGCCAAGCAATGCACACATGCATAACCATTGATTTCCCATAGCCTGCAAGTGCAAGTCTTCTTCTCCAAGTCCACAGCATATGCATCACCCATATTCCTTGTTTCAAATTGCATCAAACCACAGGGAAACACTTGCCAGTACCTAGTATTTACATCATTAGTGAATTGAATGTACACATTAATAAATTTTACCTTTGCTGGACTTTTAAGTTATTTATTTTCTGTCTAAGGACTGGACAAATCTCATAGTCTGGCCAATTACTGCCTTTGAGTTGCATTCTATGCATCCTGTCCATCATATACATCCTAATTTCTTCTAACATGGTAATGAAAGGTTTTTTCCTAGCCTCAGTAATCACACTGTTAAATGTTTCTGAGAATCCATTTTCCACTGCATCACACATACTCCCAAATTTGAAGAAAGCCCTTGACCATGTTTTAGGATTCTTCTCCACCAAAAATTCATGTGCTGCATTGCTCAACTGTTGGATTTCCTTAATTGTTGCATTGAAGTGGGGTTCAGTTGTTGCCTTACTTGCTTTCCAAAAAAGGGTTTCAAATTGAGCCCTTGTAAATCTCTTTTTGAAGTTGGCATATATGTGCCTTGCACATTGCCTATGCTCAGCATCAGATAACACTTCTTTCACTGCCTCCAACAGACCCTGGAATATTTGATTAATTGTCATAATGTAATTTTTTTTTTATAAATTAACAAGTTCAAGCAGATGTACACCATACCTTATGCTGATCAGACATAAGTGACACAGTAAGACATGTTTCCAAGTGCAGATCATCTGCAAGATTCTCCAAAAACCATTTCCAGTTTTGCTTATTCTTTACACACACAACAGCCCAAGCAATTAGGAGATCTGATTATTTGCATCCCTCCCAACAGCACTTAAAAGTTCCCCACTGCATAACCCCTTCAGAAAACACCCATCCAAGTTAATGATTCTTCTACATCCATTTCTCCATCCCTTTTTTAAACCATCAAAACAAACATAAAATTTACTAAAGTAATTCTTCCCATCTGGCATGCTATTAACTTGGAGTTTCACAGTTGAACCAGGATTTGATCTCTTAATCTCCTCACCATATGCCCATAGCTTTACATAGTGTTCAACAATGGTTCCTTCAATTAGAGTTAATGAATATTTCCTTGCTCTACGACACTGGCTCATACTAACCTCTATACCAAAATCCTTTCTTACCTCTTCCCTTAATAGTCTGACACTCATTTTTTGTTTGTGTAGTATCTCATTAGTGTAATGACTACCAATCCAAGCATATGTGACAAGGGAACCCATTCTATAATTCCTAGCACAATTATGCTCTTCTTTAAGGGACTTAATTTGAAATGACATTTCCTCACTCATCCAAGAACCCCATAACCTAAATATGCAAGCACCGTTACAACATTTTACTAACAACCTTCTACTATCATTTTTGTAGCATAACTGATAACCATTAGCAACAGCATAATTACAGAACATACTTTTCATTTGTTTAGGATTCTCAAACCTCATACCTAAAACAGGCACCTGCTTTTTCCATTCAACATCTGGATTGAATCTTGATGAACACTCTTTTGATCCTGTGCTTACATCCATATCCATTTCTTCTGCATCATCACCCACATTTTCTTCTGCTTCATCACCCATAATTTCTTCTGCATCATCACCCACATTTTCTTCTGCATCATCAGGTACAATTGTCGTCTTTTCATCCACTCTTTTGGGTGACCCCATAACTCTACCACAATTTTCCTCATCTGGACTAATAACTCCTTCATCGTCTTCATCCATCCAGTCTTGTATCATAACGCCTTCATGATCCATGTAAATTGGCAGTAGAACTCCACAGTGGTATAAAACCTCTATGAAGTCCATGTACTCCATCTCGTCTGAAATCAAACGCAACCCATAAGGTACGTCATGGTCCGGTAGACAATAGTACAGGTTCTTGCATTCCCTTCCAGCAAACCTTTCAAGGAATTCGATACATTCCTTCAACTCCATCCCTGAAAAATCAACGTCGTCTAGGTACTGTTGCATGGCATTTATGTAGCCAAAGGGTTCCCGATTGAAGATTCCTTTGAAGTGTAACTCAACGACAACATTGGATCTCATGGTTTAGATCGACTGTAACAATTTTTGGGCGAACTAGGGCTACAGTGTAATTTTGGGCGAACTGGGTTTTCGATTTCTTTGGAGGGTTTTCTGCTTCGTTTCTTTGGTAACACCATATGAACAGATGAATCGGTTTTCAATTCTATCAATTCGAATTCGAGTGACATGGCAGCCTAATCAGCACCTAACTAGGCTTTGCAACCGGTTTACCCATTCGTTTTATAAAAGAGGGACCAAATCGACCGGCAAATAAATAATTCATGTCGTCATAACACCAAAAAATAACTTAGGGACCAAATCGACCAGCAAACAAGACCTCATGGGGCTACGGTGTAAGTTTGCCGAGAAACATTCAAGCAAAGGGGATGAATTGGACTTGCTGTCGTTTTTCTTTTATAGCATGAAGAGGCCTGTTGTATTTACAAATTTCAAATAACATATGTAAAACTGCATTACCTTTGTTTTCGCAAGGGTAGCTGCTTGCTACTGCTTGTGTTTTTATTTTGGGCTAATAAAATCCCATCCGCCGGTTCCAAAAAAAAAAAGTTAAACGATAAATTATTGGTTCTTTCATGCCATACTAAATTTAGATTGGTATATGCAGTTCTTTTAAATTGACATGTGGATGGTATGAGAATGAATATTCACGGTAAAAAAGTTGGTGAATATAATAATAAATATACTGAAAAGTGTATTTCATAATTCACAAGAGATGAGATGAAAAGCATATATTAATTACCTCGATACGTGTAAATGTTCTCTTAATTCTTTAGTTGTAAAGAAAGACCAACCTGAACAGTGGGCCAGTTATCTAAACTTAGGACTACATCTATTGTTGGATAAGTGTGATTAATAAAATTTGTTAAACAGTTAAAAGATACCCGGCATACTGTTTTATATCAAGTGTCATGACATTATAACAATGATCTATTTGTTGCTTATAGGGTGAAATAAACCTGATTAATAAGAGGAAATAAAATTGAAGTATGGCAATAAAATATAATCTTTACAACTTTTAACAAAAGGCCAAACTAGAAAACCAATAGAACATGGCCATAATTAGGTATATTGGTAGAATAGATGATTTTGTTTGTTTTGCATCCTCACTGTATCGCAATTTAGTTCCTTTTTTTTTAAAAACCGAGGACCCCACCCGACCCATCATTTGGATGACCCTGATAAAGCAACCTCAGGGCCCACGTATACCTGGCAGTAGGGTGGTCCGGGTCAATCACCTATGGGGGTAGAGAGGTGGCCGGTGGCCATCCCCTGATTGAAACCTAACACTCCCTATGGGGAAAGGGAGGGAATGTATTAGAAATCAGAACCTCCTTATGGGGGAAGAGAATGAGTCCTAAGCCTTATCCACTAGGCCATCAGGGTGATGGTTATCGTAATTTAGTTCTTAGTCCAAAACATAACGGTTTGATGGGTCAAAGAGGTGATCATGTAAACTTAACATTAATAATGGGCTTTTTGCAATACTTACATTTCCATGACATATATCTTATAGTTTAGTACCAACAAGTGAGTCTATGCAATTTGAATGATAGTTAAGTAACGGATGTTTACGTCATATCTACATGTTCCTGATAGCATTAAAATAGCAATAAAAAATGGAGATGCTAAATAAATCGAGATATTTGAGTAATGTAATTAACCTCATTTATACCGGTTACGATTGGTTTGCTATTTTTGTTGGGATTCAACAAAACAAGTTAAACACTTCTAGACAAATCGATAAATACGACTTCTGTGAAACACGAAAATAAAATGAGTATTCTGCAAAATAAAAAACTGTAAAATCGGCATATGGGATTTAACCTGTACGATCTGTCTAATCAGCTAATCTATGGGGTAAACGAGAAATAAGATTTTATTATCGCCAAAAAAATTAAAATCATACAAGGCTAAACTGCACTTGTAACTTGATCACTCACAATAAAGTATCACTCACACTTTTAACTGCCAAACAAGGACTCTGCACAAAAGGCTACCTCACAAGAGTGAAGCCCTCTTTTATGATTCTCTTTATTTTGTATTTCTTGTGTGTTGTTGTGTTATGTAATCAAACCAACCGATCGATATAAATAGCTATTGATTATAAACATAATCATTATAAAACACAACCCTTATCAGCTTTTAATGATCATGCTTTCAAGAAATATTAATTAAATAATATTCCTTAACAACTTTGCAATGCAGAAGTTCATCAAGATGTCAATAGCTCACCTACGACTATGGGTACATAAAATCTTTACATTATGAAACTGATGGATTGCAAAATTTCACAAGTAAGGTTGAGTAGCAATTCTCTAAAAAATATGCTATAAAATGAATTGCAAGAATTTCCAAGTAAGATTTATATTATAGGAGGAATTGGTTCAGATATATAAAAGAACCCAAAACATCTAAGGGCACACATGTTCACAAAGTAAACAAATACAGAAACAACTTGTTGGCAATTTTCATCAAACAGTTAGACTATGTTTGATAGTTGTTGATTGAGTTAGATCTGACTGAGTCATAGGCCTGACTAAGTCAAAAACTCAAAGTGAGTCAACCTCTTACTGAAACTATGATGTTTTATTATGTATCTGACTGAATTTGTTGAATGACGAAAATGACAATGTTACCCTTTTATTCTATCTTTTGTTAGATATAATGTATCTGTTTGATAAAATTTGTAAATGAAGATGTTGAATAATTATAATAAAATACAAAATGTCATACAAAATCCAAATTAAACATAAATCATTTCAAATCCAAATAAAAACATATTGAAGTTCAAACAAAACATAATAGTTTGCATACAAATTTAACTTGGATCATTTGAAAGTAGTTGATTAGAAATCGATTTCAGATTTTAGAAAATATAAACAGAGGTGGACCACAATATATAACATAATCAGAAGTTTCTTATTCAGAAAATGTGGCAATTTCTGACTTCATCAATAGACCAACAATATGATTTCCTCAATAGACCAACAATCTGATTTCAACAAAGATATCAACAATCTGATTTCAACAGACAAACTAGAAACAAACAATTTCAACAATCTGATTTCAACAAACAAACTACAAAACAAATGATTTTAGCAAATGGATTTCAAGAAAGAAACTAGAAACAAACGAATTTTAGCAAAATCTAAAATCAGCCCAATCTGATTTCAGCAAAGACAACGGTAAACAACAAAGAATATAAGACGATAGCTACATGTGGCAGCGGCGAATGTCCTGGACGGCAGCGCCGGATGCTCTAACGGCGACAGCTGATGGATCCCTTCCACAGGCCTGACAACGACGACTCATAGAGAAGAGGCGACGAGTTCTCATTGCTTTTTTCAGTTCATCTGAATTCTTTTTTTTTTTGTAGGTACAATCTGATTTCATGCAATGGATTAGGGTGACCGGTTCAAGAGAGAAGACGGAGAAGAGATGGAGGCGGGGAAACGACAACAATTGGATACAACTATTTATTTTTCAGTCAACAAAATTTTAACCCTTAAAGAGTCAGATGTTATAGACCGACTAAGAGTTTATTTTTTAGCCTATCAAACGGTCTGATTCGGACCGAGTCAGACATTGCCTCTTACTGGACAGTCATAGGTAAATCAAACAAAACCTTAATCACAACCACTAGAAAACATAATTTTGATTCAGCTACTTAATGCAAGAATCTATAAATAAAAAACAAATTGCAAACAACTAACTCCAAGATCCCTGAGATTACAAAATTAAGGAGCGAAGACTTACAAGTGTTCCGTTATGTATTCATTTGTAGCTACAAGAATAAGAAAAAAGAAACGGATCATACAAAGCAGACTTGATAGTTATATAGAAGAAGAAAATAATATACACATCTAAGATGAAGAAAGGGAGACGTGGTTACATATCCTTGATGTAGAGATGGCGAAAGAGAAACGTGGGCGTAGATAGATATAAATAGTGAAAATTAGGTATGAAATGTCGGGGCTGTGAAACTAAGTCGCTTATAAGCACAACTGAGAAAGTTTGTTGGTCTTAGGCAATAGCTCTCTGGGTAGAGAAGACACTTGAAACTATTTTTGATGTCGGGATGAAAAAAGAGTGTAATAGAAAAGAAAAACAACACTCGTTTAAATTAAGACTAACAAAAATAATATATTTTTAATTATGTTAATTAAAATAATAAATGACTGAACGTTCTTTTTACGCCTTTTTCAATATTTTTAAAAGATACATACACATGTTATTTTATTAAATTATCAGCAGATAAAATATATCTTTTTAAAATAACCCTATAAAACAAAAAAATGTATAATATTTTCATAATGCTACGAATATTGTAAAATATATTTTCATAAACCAATTCATTTATATTGGTTTCTAGATACTAATGTAAAATGGACATAGAGGGATGGAGGGGGGATGTAGAGCGTTAAAAGAAAAGATATTTTTAATATATTTATAAAGTTTAATGACATTATTTTATTAAAAAGAAATGTTTATTACTCATTTAAGACATTCTAAATATTATTTGTTGTGTTTAAGAAAAATAGGTAAACTACTAATGTAGCTAACTAGGGGTTGTATATAGCACGTTGCACTAGTAACCTTGGAAACAATTAAATACAAAACGAATTACAAGAATTACAAAAAAAAAAAAAAAACACCTCATCAATAAACTCAGCAACTGATGACGATGTTTAGGATATGAGGTTTATGGAAAATAACATATATGTAAATATATGTAGAACCCAATAGTATCTCTCCAAAAGAGTCCTTGTGGAGAGAGAGAAGACTCCAACATATATACACACTCATAAGATCGTGTCACACCAATATGAGATACACTAACAATATATTATATTAAGACACTTAAAATTTTAGGAAATAAGTGTTGATGGTTTGCCAACAATGGAGAAGACTCTAGAAACCATTTTGAATTTGCATGGTTTGTGAATACGAAAAATACGAAGGGCATTTTTATTATATATTACTAAAATTGTAATAAGACTAAAAGTATATAAAATAAAGAAACTAAAATTATAGTTACTGTAAACTTTCACAAGTTGATGTACTAAAAGTGCAATTAACCCAAACACACACAATCTTATATCTTATAAAGGAAGCATTTTTCCTCTCACCACATGCATTTGAAACCTCCATGACCTTTCAAATTCTCACTTAATATAATCAATTTATTAATTTAAATATTTTATCACATTAATTTGAGATTTTTTTCTTTATCCCACATTGCTTCATATACATATATGACCTATTCTCTTTCTCTTATATAATACAATTCATTTGTTTTCATTATTCATCAAACTTGATCTTTCAAGTCTATTATTAATTTATGATCATTTTATCATAGAAACCTTCTTTTATCGCAAGTTTTAAAAGATTTTTACTATTTAGTTTCAACTCTAAAAAGTATTGAAACTCAAAAGTAAAAATTAAAAATAGTTAAAACTTTTAAAAAGTTGACTAGGTTGGAAGTTTATAGTACGTCGTTTTTAAAAAGTGACATTGGTGTAAACATTTTTCGATTCACCAATATGTATATGCGTAGTTAGTTCCTTACTTAAAACTTTTAAAAACTTGTCTAAGTTTAAAGTTTATAGTGTGTCGTTTGTAAAATGTGACACTGGTGTAAACATTTGTCAATTTACCAATATGTATATACGTAGAAATTTTATTAAAACTCAAAAATGAAGATGAATATTACTAAAAAAAATTGAACTTTATATATAATCTAAACGTATAATATATTAAACATAAATTGTTATCAAAATAGATATAATGTTTGCATCCAAAACTCGAAAAAGTTACATAACCACTTTTTAAAATTCAATTATAAATAGATAGTTAAACATTAAAACCTAAAAACATGGTATTAAAATCTATTATTAATTAGTGGTTAATTTATCATAAAAAATATTTTTATCTCAAAGTTTTAATAATTATCTTATTTCAAAATCATCGAAACTAAAAAGATGAATATTTAAATGAGTTAAAAACTATTAAAATACCAATTGAGT
The DNA here is from genome assembly GCA_023525715.1 of Cichorium intybus. Taxonomy (NCBI): domain Eukaryota; kingdom Viridiplantae; phylum Streptophyta; class Magnoliopsida; order Asterales; family Asteraceae; genus Cichorium; species Cichorium intybus. The sequence continues at coordinate 60,390,187 of CM042015.1, forward strand.
TGCACGTTCATATTAAGTCGTGGCCACAGTTCGATGTGTGATGACAACGTTGTAAACATTTTATTTCGCTTTAATAAGATTTATGCACATCGAACTTTCAAACATAATCCTTCAAAGTTCAAACAAATATGTTTATATCTATAAATATTATAATAGATGTCATTTAATCAATATAGTTTAAGATGAATTTTTATGATGTACCACATTAATTTTAATTTATTAGAAAAAATAGATCGAAGTGGACATCAGTTAGTACACGTCCAACTTTTACGAAAACGATCCTAAAACTAAAACCAAAGGTTCATGGAATGGTGCAACCGATTCCTAATCTGGTTACAATGAAGAACACAAAAGAACAAAGATATGAGAGAAATGATTTTAATATCTATACTTATAGATGTTTTCTTTCCTTGAAATTTGTTTCTTAAGCTATGTGGGATGAAAATTATATTAGTCTCTTTACTTATAGATGTTTGATTTCTCTTCAATTGTGTTTTTAAGCGATGTATGATAACAAAATGACATAAAATAACACACTATGAAGGAAATTTTGATCCCACATCGTCATGATAAACCAACTCTAAAAGCTTTTTCATTCTATGAATAAAGGTCCCCCTCAAGTTAAAACAATTATATAAATCATTTGATATTTTTTTAGTCATGGAAATATTTCCAAATATTAAAGTTCAAGGAAATATATAGTTAAAGTTTCTTATCTTAAACCAAATTTATGTATGATCATATAGTTAAAAATAATGAATAGATGTTTCTATATATATGTATTTTAATTTGGTATAAGAATAACATGTATTTGTTTATATTTTAACTAATAAAAACTTATCCTGCGCAACGCGCGGGCATTCGCCTAGTTGTATATAACTAGGGGAAATTTGACCCGCGTGTTGCTTCATAAAACTTATATTTATACAATAGGCACAACATTATATATATATATATATATATATATATATATATATATATATATATATATATATATATATATATATATATATATATATATATATATATAATAAACTTAGAATCCAAAAACCAAAAGGTTAGACTAAATACATAAACTATATCGTACTCTAGGGATTATTTTTGGAATTTACTCTAGAATTTTAAACACAAAAAATAATAATATAAAGATTGGACCCAATATATAAACTAACACTCTAGGGGCTATTATTGTAATTTGCTTAAAACAACTTCAGCACAATATTAAACGTGGATGAATGACATGTCGGTGAAAAGCAAAACATTCAATAAAAAGGAATTCTTTTACAGTCCATCAATTTTGAACTAATATAATTAAAACATTGGACCAATATATAAACTAACACTCGCTGAACTATTATTGTAATTTGTTGTTAAACAACTTCTGCGACATGCGGGTGAAAACAAAAAAATTCAACAAAAAATAATTGATCCAAAGAAATATCCGCATGGCAACTAATGAATTGTACATCTACTATTCATGAAAGCAAAAATGTTATTAATAAAAGGAAAATCTTCGATAAAATTTCAATATTTTGACTCAATTTATAAAAAACTCTTAAATTGATTTTTTTAACAAAAAAATCTCAAATTAATTTTTATTAACAAAAAGGGATAGAAACCGGCTAATGTTGGGATTTTGTCATAAACTTGGCAAAAATATTATGACTTTTATTGAAGATAAACGTGTAGTTTATATCATTTTTTGTTAATAAAAATTAATTTGGAACTTTTTTGTTAATAAAACTTAATTTGAGACTTTTTCATAAAATGAGCTAAAAATTTGGGACTTTAATGGAAATTTCCCTTAATAAAACTAGTAAGAATATATGCGCTTTGTTGTAGTTTGTTACTTTATTTTATATATTCTTAAACAAAAAACCAAAATAAAATATAATTCAAAACAAAAAAACCAAAAGAAGCATAATACACATAAAACTGAAATATATACGATAATGAAACTTTAAAAATCAAACTTGTTACTTTTCAAAACAACAAAATTTTGAAAGAATTGACGGATGGGTAATTTATAAATAAGTGAGAAATGTCTAGGGATGATTTCTATAGAAATAATAGTCTAGTGGCCATTTCTATAAATTAAATTACTAGGTGCAAGTTAGCACAACTTATGTGTTCATGTTAGCACACTTCCATTCCAAAATAACCAGAATTGTATAATATATACAATGTATAACGTTGATATTTTTTATCAGTTCAGTAAATTAAATAGTATGATAAGTAAGAAAAAAATTCAACAATGATTTTTGACCAATAGAAAAATATAACCATCCTGTGTCATTTTCTGTATTTAACAAGGTTTTAAAACCCGGATTTTTAGTTGACCCGGTATGGTGATCGGGTCACGGGTCAACTGGTCCAACCGCTTGGTCAACCCGGTGTTTACAGTTTTCATACATTTTATGTTTTTTAGAATAATTATAATATTTATAAAACATAAACAATGTAATTTCATTTTTTCGTATAAAAATATATATTGTCAAGTTTTTATAAGAAAAAAATTTACTAAATTCGATGAACCAATAGTGAACTAATTTTAAAATTTTGAGCGTTAAACTCTTTAACCAAGTTTGAATGATGCTTAATAAAATGCGACAAATAATTACATAGAGACGGTAGGCAAACGGGCAACAAATAATTATCAAGTTTTTAAAACTAAAATCTAATTTTTTGTTCAATCGTCGGGTCAACCCAATGGTTTTTTGAAAAAACCGACTAGTTCAATCCGAGTCGAAAATTAGCAAAAACCCGGTCATAATAGACCCGCTCTTTTCACCGGGTCACGGTCCAACTGGTTTGACCAGTCTGGTCAACCCGGGTTTTAAAACATTTGCATTTAAATATATGGCTATTTTAGGTAAATAAATAACAATTATTAATTTCAATGAAAATATTTTATTTCTAAGGCTTTGATAAAACTTGTGACAGCGAGTTTTACTCCTATATTAAATTACCTATATTTTTTCAAATATTTCAAGTTGCAATACCTAAAACGCATGAAAGCTACCGCAAATAAATCAAATGATACATCAAAATAAAAAAATAGGTTATGACAAAATGCAATATTAATATTGTTTTCTAACACAAATGATACAATCATACAACATGCATTGTTACACCCCATATGGTGTCTTTATTATTTCTAAAATCTTTACACTAAAATCAATCTCATCAAAAAAGTCGGTCCATGTCAAAGTAGTTTGACCATTCAAAATGTGCATGACAATGGTATTGTTACTCAAAACGGCGTTTAAGCCTGTTAATATGGTCACCAATCCTAAAGTTGCTTCATGGACGGGCGTACCAACAGCTTCCTAGTATGAAATAAAGACATCTAGGATGGGCCTTTTCCAACAGCTTCCTAGTATGAAATAAAGACATCTAGGATGGGCCTTTTCCAAGGGTCGTATAAGTATTAACCATCATGGTTATGTAAGGCTTCAATTGTTCCCTCTTAGTATAATCCTTCATGTAGTTATACACATGCAATTTGTAGACGATATGTGGGTAACCCTTCCTGGATTGGATAATGTTTTTATCATATTTTGTGGGGGGTGATCCATTGTCGACCTCATATTTAGTTTCATACATTGTCACACACCCCCATTGTGGGCCTCATATTTAGTTTCATGCATTGTCCAACACATGTAATCGTTGGTAGTTTCCTCTATTTTAGTGTAAGCGGAGGTGTAGAGATATCGATCAGCCAACTGCTCTTTGTTATAACCAAAAACGGATGCTATAGTTATCCTATCTTTATAATCCTGCAACTGCATCTCCATTGCATCGACAAAGGCAATCGCTATTGGAGTCATTTAGCCTACTTGAAATAGGTTTAAATACATGGCGTTTACTTTTAGCGGGTCCAACTACATGGCCTCCCTTCGGGCTTTGTAAATGAGTCTTTTTTCCTTCTGTTGTTCTCAGCCATCTACAAAACTCCGAATTTGAGGTAATATACACTCGTCATGTGATTCCCACGCACATGGGGCTGTATCTCTTCTATGTTGGAGAAGCTTTGCGGCAAGTCCTTTGGTGCTTAGGTCATTGTTTTAGTAACACACATCTTCTACAAATTCCTTTTTTGCTATGTTGTGATTTGTCAAACCCTCCAACTTCCACCTTTCTGTTGGCAACTTGTTTAACCTTACATCACAATCAGTTGTTGGCATTGTTTACTTCATGTAGTGCATTTCTTAAGGTTAAAACTAACATAATATGAGTTTAATGTAGCACCCATATAGGTTCATGCATATGATACTAAACAGATTATTTGCAAAACAAGGCCATCGATGTTCACTCTCTTTTATCACCACCCTTTTCATCTTTCCTATCATTCATATATATGGTCGGCATATATCAATACAAAAGAAGGAACATGTGTGAGTAACAAGTGGAGGTTTGTCATCCTTTATATAGACTCCCAAAAGCACTTTCCATGTCCATGTATTACTTCGCCAACTTTCTTTTTTGTTTTCTGCTTAATTGAGAGAGAGCAGTTTAAGTCAATTTGATTTATTAACTGACATGTTAGAAACCAACGAAGACGATTGCATAAAACAAAAAAGAAAGTTGGACTGGACATACATACGAAGTAATAAATGGACATGGAAAGTGCTATTGGGAGTCTATATATAGGGTGACAAAGTTCCACTTGTTACTGACACATGTTGCTTCTTTTGTATTGATATCTACTGACCATATATATTATAAGAAATATGGAAAAGGGTGGTGATTGTAAGAGAGTGATCACCCATTGCCTTTTTTGTATATAATCAGTTTAGTATCATATGCATGAAGTTATATGGGTGATACATTAAACTCGTATTATATTAGTTTTAACCTCAATAAATGTACTGCATGAAGTAAACAATGCCAACGACTAATTAGGATGAAAGGTTAAACAAGTTATACGTCACACTGAAAGCTCTTGGTTTTCCAACAGAAATGTGGAAGTTGGAGGGCTTGGCAAATTACAACATAGCAAAAAAGGAATTTCTAGAGGATTTGTATTATTTAAACAATGACCTAATCACCAAAGGAGTTGATGCAAAGCTTCTCCAACATGGAAGGTATACAACCCCATGGGCGTGGGAATCCCATGATGAGTGTACACTACCTCAAAGTCGATATTTTTGTAGGTGGCTGAGAATAGAAGACGAAAAAAAGACTTATTTACAAATCTCGAAGGGAGGCCATGTACTTGGACCCGCTAAAATTAAACTCCATGTACTTGATTTCAAATGGGCTAGACGACTCCAATGGAGATTGCCTTTGCCGATGCAATGGAGAAGCAGTTGCAGGATTATAAAGATAGGATGACTACAACACCCATTTTTGGTTATAACAAAAAGTAGTTGATTGATCAATATCTCACTGCCTCTACTTACATTGAAATAATGCAAACTACCAACGATGACATGTGTTGGACAATGTATGAAGCTAAATATGAGGCCGACAATGAATTGCCCCCCACGAAAGATGACAAAAACATTATCCAATCCAGGAATGGTTATCCACATATCGTCAACAAATTGCATCTGCATAACTACATGAATCATGATACTATGAGGGAATAGTTGAAGCCATACATAACCATAATGGTTAATACTTAGACGAGCCTTGGAAGAAGGCCCATCCTAGATATCTTTGTTTCAAGCTATTGGTATGCCCATCCTTGAAGCAGCCATGGATGCAAATTTAGCATTGGTGAACAATATTAAGAGGCTTAAATTCCGTTTTGAGTAACAATACCCATGTCATGCATATTTTGAATGGTCAAACTACTTTCACCTAGATCGACTTTTGTTGATGAGATTGATTTTAATGTAAAGATTTTAGAAATAATAAAGAGACCATATGATGGGGTGTAACAATGCATGGTGTATGATCGTAACATTTGTGTTAGAAAACAACATTAATATTGCATTTTGTCATAACCCATTTTTTATTTTGATGGATCATTTGATTTATCCGGGGTAGCTTTAGTGCGTTTTAGGTATTGCGACTTGAAATATTTGAAAAAAATAGGTCATTTAATATAGGAGTAAAACAGGGTGTCACAAGTTTTATCAAAGCCCAAGTAAATTCAATATTGATACATACTTAGGCCTATATTTATGCATAATTTAGACTAGGAGTGTGAAAAAAAAACCGTAAAACCGAAATATCGAGAACCGATCAGGCTGATTCGAAACCGAAAAAACTGAAACCGGAAAAGACTTGGTGCGGTGCAGTGCGGTTACGGTGCTGGTATTTAGATATCCATAAATATCCGAACCGCATATATTATATAAAATCACACACGCACGCACACACACACTAGTGGGGTACACACACAATGCGGTAGGCGTCGAGCGGGGGCAATGAATTTTCGGCAAATATTTTTCAGATAAATAGTTTCTTTCAAGTCGTACTTTCTTTTAGAAGCAAGCCATGTTTGAGAATCATGGCATAGATACTTTCTTTCGATTATTACTTTCTTACAAATTTTTACTTTTTGTTTTTTATTACTTTTTTATCTTTTATTATATAAAAAAAACAGAAAAGTAACTTTAAATATGCTTTTGATTTAAAATGTGAGAGTTTATACTTCGTATGACCTTAATAATATTTGTATTATTTGATTTTAAAAAATTTTAAGAGTAAAAATACTTTATTTTTTTGAAAGATGAAATTTATCATGACTTTTTATGTTTGATTTGAGTTTTATATTGTTTTTATGACATAAATACAACTTTATAATTATTTATTTAGTCCACCTCAGTCTTACGCCTCGATTCGTCTCGAGGTTATGCCTCACGCGTTGGTGGGGAAACGCCTTGAGGCACGATTCCGTACTTTAAAACCTTGCTTTAACCATATATATGACACAGATCGCTGACCTGGCAAAGCGATAGCGGCGACGGGTAGGCATTAGCGGCGACTCGTGAGGAGGGAAATTTTCCCATTTCCTTTTTCATCGTCGGATCAAGCAATTCACGTACGGCTGAGATCATGAATGATACAGATCGCTGAGCTGGAAATACCGGCGATGCCATTAGCCGCGACAGCCGGTATTATCGGCGACAAAAGACGCGTGTTCTCTATGTCGCCGGTAATACCGGCTGTCGCCGCTAATGGCGTCGCCGGTATTGCCAGCGTTTCTTGTAGTGTATGCCCCAAGAAGAAGATCACTACAAAATCAAAAAGAAAATTCAATGGATCAAAAATATGAAAGCTGTTAGGTTATATCTAATTCAATATACTTATAATTATAGGTAAAAGACAATGTACATTCCTATTATTCGTAAAAAAAATATAAGTATATTGCTATTACATGTATAAAAGAAAGTATATTGCCCATAGTAGCAATAGTAAAGTATGTTGCTATTCCTTGCAATTTTCTCCGAAAAAAACGTATAAGTTGTTAAAGTAAACCAATTTGTAGGTTAAGAGTTAAGACTAAATGATACCGGGTAGAATACTTACGGTGGATAACCTTTTAAAAAAATTGCAAACCTGGCATATAATACGTGGTAACAATCAATAAGAACGAAAGGAAGTCAATGACTACAACACTTTTGACTCCCTATAAAACTAAAACCAACCTCCCGCCCATTGTCTTCACATCCCTCCCCATCATTGGCCACCTCTACCTTCTGAAACCACCACTGTACAAAACCTTCGCCAAAATCTCCGCAAAATATAGCCTCATTGTCCTCCTCCAATTGGGCTTCCACCGTGTCTTGTTGGTCTCCTCCCCTTCCCTTGTTGAAGAATGCTTCACCAAGAATGACGTCATCCTAGCCAACCGCCCCCGAATGCTATTTGGCAAGATCATCAGCGTCAACACACTAGTTTGGATACGGTGACAACTAGCGCAACCTCTGTCACATTTCATCCATCGAGATCTAATCCATCCATCGTGTCAACGAGTTTCACGACATACGAGCCGAAAAAGGGAGGTTTATGATCCGTAAGTTGGTGTCCAACTCTTCTCCGGTGACTGTGAAAATGAGCTGACGTTAAATGTGATGATGTTGATGATTGCCGGGAAGATGTATTTCAGTGGCGATAATCCTGAGTTGGATGAAGAAGGGAACCAATTCAAGGAAATGCTAAACGAAAATCAAAACAAATGAAGCAGGAAACAAGAGGAAGATGATGATCGAAGTGTTGTTATCGCCACTGTTTTGAAAACCGGATTGGCCATGGCCGGTTGGACCGGTTAAACACGGAACCGGTCTGGTTACCGGTTTTCTGATGTCAAAAAACCGTTTAATAATCAAATCGCTATGAACCGTACGGTTCACTTAAAAACCGGGTTCAATCGGAGAGTTTAACCACTAAAAAACCGGTTTATTCAAGACAAATGACTCAATAGGGTAGAAGCCACCTTTATACTTGGCCTCCGGTTCATCTTCTCAAAGGCGATGTGCAACAAATGTTAAGAAGCTCTCTGCCTTTTATAAACCTTTAGGTTCACATATCTTGCTTGTGGCCAGCGATGTGGGACGCCAAGCTAAAATGAAAAAAGAAATCATACCCACATCTGACGTCTTCAACTATTCTTCTGTCTTTCTTCTTTACCCTTTCGTAGAATTTAGTTTTAATATGGATATTAAATGTTGTGCAATTCACCATATAAATAAATTAACTTTTTTACATAGTTGTGTATACCATGTAATCCGAAGGCTTGGTTTTAGTTTAATAATATCTAGTTGGCCGTTATAGAAAATTCAAATTAAAAAAAAAGCCTTGACAAACGCCTTAAGTTTAATAGGTTTGAGTTTATTTGGTTCTGTTCAATGGGTTTTATGACTTTTATCATTGGTTTCGCCTACATACTTGTTAGTTTCCGCTGAAAAAACAATTTGGGGCTAGCCCACTTGGCTAACAAGGTGATATACTAACAAGGAGGTCATGGGTTCAAACCCTGACACTAACATAACAATGAGAAGTTTAGGAGTAAGAGTAGGATAGATTTGTCGTTCTAAAAAAAGTTTCAGCTGAAAAATATTTAGCTGGTCATTTGAGAACACTCAATTTAGTAAAAAAACGACTCCGCTAACAATTTTTAAGCATTGTTACTCAATCAGCTTAACATGTTAAGAATATTCTTATCTATCATGTGCTTGATGGTATATGTTTCCACATAAACAATGTAATTGCTCAAATTTAACCCAAAATTTCTATTTAAATGAATCTTTCAAATTTCGCCAGCATATGAAAAGAATCACTATTTAATATTCTGTCAAGTACTTTTATCATATACAATAAGGTGCTGTTTGTTTTTTGTTTGCAGATCTTCTTTGCCTCTTTTGTCTGCACCGTGCAGATGGCGCGCAGACATTTGCTTTCGCAGACCGTTTGTTTTTTAGAAGACCGCAAACCTAAAAATGTCTGCACGTCCTCTTCTTGGAGCATACTTGGACAAACCTCTTCTTGGGTCTTCAAAACTCTACGAAACACAAAATATTTCAATTTTAATACTAAAAAGGAAAAAAAAAAAACTTGTTTCTCGGCTGTGTGTTTTCATATTTAAAACCATGAAAAGAACTCTGCCAAGAAATGATTTGCTATGATTCAGATTTATAAAATGAATTGGTGCCGAAATGGTTGAATAAATGTATTCGAAAACATATATCTTTTAGTTTAGATTGCTTTTTGGTCATATGTCTATTATTAAAACTGTTTTTTGTGATATATTATTTATGCCTTATATGGTTATTTTGGATTTGTATTTTTTATTAATAAATAAAAATAACACATAAATTATGGTTTTGATCTATAATAACATTTTCATTTTTTTATGTCATATCAAATGAATCTACCATATGGATGGATTAAAATTACCAAAATATATATTTTTTGGTTTAAAAAATTAGTTTATTTATATTTAAATTTATTTAAATAGTCTGCAGACTTTAAAAACAAACTGTCTTTATCCTCTAGACTGCAGACGTTTAGTCCACCACTTCTTTGCAGATGTACTGCAGATGTGGTCCGCAGACAGCAGACATTTTACCTCTTCAAATACAAACAGCACCACTACAGACACTACTAGAGAAGTGGGTATTTAGCCACGAAAAATAACCACGCAAAATTTGCGTGGTTAAATAACCACGCAATTTCCACGCATCTGTTACACAACCTGAAACCCCAAATTTAAACACGCATTTGTGACGGAACAACCACGCATCAGAAATTCGTGGCTATTGCGTGGTAAAATTAACCACGCGATAACCACGCACTGATTGAATGCGTGGTAATTGCGTGGTTAATATATCTAAATACAAATTCGTGGCTGTTGCGTGGTAAAATTAACAACGCGATAACCACGCACTGATTGAATGCGTGTTAATTGCGTGGCTAATATATCTAAATGCAAATTCGTTTACGTGCACAAGTGGAAAATTTGCAACAAAGTCAAGCTCAAATGGTCGAAAATTTCCAACAACAACAACAACAAATGGAACAACAAATGGAACAAAGACTAAAACGGTCGCAAGATGAGTTTGAAAAAAAAATGGAAGAAAGGATGCGACAAATGAGTCAACGTGGTCCGGGTCCTTCTTAGTTGTATGTTTTTGAAACAAGTAGACGTTTTACAATGTTTTTGAAACAATTAGACGTGGTTCGTGGTCTTTCTTATTTGATTTTTTTAGAATGTTAAACAAAATTTATCGTAATGTTTGATTAGTTATGTTTTAAATAGTTTCATTGTGTTTATATATATATATATATATATATATATATATATATATATATATATATATATATATATATATATATATATATATATATATATATATATATATATATATATATATATATATATCTGTTTGTGTGTTATGTGAGAAAAAAAAATCCGGAATTAAAAATATTTTTTTGTATTTTTTTTAATAAAAAAATTATTGCGTGGTTATTGCGTGGTTAATAATTTACGTGTTTATTGCGTGGTTAATCATTTGCGTGGTTAATAATTTGCGTGGTTATTGCGTGGTTAACAATTTGCGTGGTTATTGTGTGGTTAATAACTTGCGTTGTTATTGCGTGGTTAACAACTTGTGTGGTTATTGCGTGGTTAATAATTTGCGTGGTAATTGCGTGTTAAATTATTTGCGTTGTTATCGCGTTGTTAATAATTCGCGTGTTTATTGCGTGGTTAACAGTTTGCGTGTTTATTGCGTGGTTAATAATATGCGTGGTTATTGCGTGGTTAATTTGCGTGGCTAAAGCGTGGTTACAATTTAGCCACAAGGGGTTTTCTCACATGTCAGTTTCCGTGGTTATTGCGTGGTTATTCGGCTTCTGCCACACAACTACCACGGAAATTTGCGTGGTTAAACCCCTTGTTTTCTAGTAGTGAGATATAGTAGATTGTTGAAAAATAATAACGTTTTCCTCACCAAGCTTTTGCAGTCCAATGCACCATATTAAAATTCTAAGACACATCCAAAATGTAAAACTTTTTAGTTTACTATATATTCAAGCAAACAACATCAAGAACTAAAAACACATTAACATAAGCCAATTTACAGGATGTTGAATCTTACCGACTAAGCCCACAAAGATGAACTCAATTTTATTACTTTCCTAAGTTGGACAGCAACTGGTTATCAATATTAAACAAATTACACCAATTTGGCATCCCCGTATGCAATTCAAAAACTATTTGCAGAAATCACAACCGAGTTGTGTCGATTTCTCAACCTCCTTTAGCTGCTCTATACACAATATAAGAGGTACACCACGGTTTATTGTACCACCCACCGCTGTTCAGCCTGTTCTCATACCATCAATCCTAAGTTTTTATGTTTTCATTGATGGAAACCCTAACCTTCATAACAACTGTTCTCGTATCGCATTGTTACGACTGCTACACTACCAACGCAACCACCTTCAAATCTACTATCGTCACCAATATCCGCCACTTACGCTGCTGTCACCAATATCCAAGCTTGATCTGGAATAAAACCCCAAGTACGTACTAATTTCTTTCTATTTGAATTAGGGTTTTTCATTTCTTCTATTTTCTGTGTTTTTTATTTAGGTTTTAATTAGACTAACATATATGATTCGGGACTTTCTATACTACAACTGATACAAAGTGGCAGATCGCGATCCTCGATATTTATTCTCCTAAAAGCCCTGATTCATGCATCTCGTTTCTACACTATAGGTATGATTGGGAATATTGCAATATAGTTGTTGTCTCCAATTAAAACAATCAACTCGACCTATACACGATTCAGGTATGATTGGTTTGATCTTTGGTAATAGGTTTGATTTTGTGTATCCGATCTTAACAGATCAGGTGTTTTCTACTCATTGTTACACATCTGATGTGTTCTTTTAACTAAATTCAGATATACTTTAAAAAGTTAGGTGTTAATGCTAACACCAGGGTGGATTTTTTATCCCTCTTTCCAAGAAAACCCAACTAAAAGGTTTTATTTTTTATTGGAGTTCCATTTGGTGTAGGTTTTTATCATATTCTTTTGTTTCACGTAGGTTTATATCATATTCAACTTTTTTTTATTGACTAACCAGACTTTCTTTCAAGTTATTTGGACATACCATTTTTAACATTATGTAAAATAGCGGTATGTGGATTGATGAAACTGGAAATAAGACGAATGTGTCTTCACTTTTAGATGTCTTTCTCGATCGGATTATTTTCACTTAATAAAGGTCGGTCCTATATTTGAAATTTTGGTGTTTATTTGATATACTTTTGTTTGTATCATTTTAATGCATATACAATTGTTCGTAACATATTTATAGTTTTTTTTATGCTAATTTTTTCCTAGATTAATTGGCTCGAAAAGTTATGTTTAAAAGCGCGAATTTAGCGTGTCTTTGTTGAGGTAACCCTTTCGTATGAAATGATATGTTGTGTATTGTTGTATGTTTGGCGTGGTTTTCTTTGATTAAAAAATACACTAAGGTATACGCACATGAAAGTGATACTTCTCTTCATGTGGGTTATTCTTTTTGTGCCTAAATACTAGGTGTGAGATATGTTTGGTGAATTTTATGGTAATATTCGTTACCCCTTTGTTTTGCAACTTTACAAATTATCCAATATTACTAATTTAAGGGAGATTTAGGAATGTGTGATTTTTTGTCTTTTTCTAAATTTATACAAATGGTTCCTAATCTATAGAAAGTTTTACAAATAATCCCTTATATTTTGTAAAATTACGATAATAGTCATTGCTTAATTGCAACTTTATAAAAATGGTCTATGTGGTTTATAAAGTTATAGAAATGGTCCTTATCTAATAGAGGAAAATTATAGCAATTGTCCTTCAGTTTCAAAAAAAGTACCAAAACAAAATCATTCATGTGTTTAAAAGGATTACAAAAAAGTCTCCTCCTAATTGAAAATTTCTAAAAATGATCATTTTTTACAGAAGTGAAAACTCACCGGTTATTGTTTCGGTTGCGGTTAATCGGTTTCGATTTTTGCAGTTTTTTACCATACGGTTCGGTTTTTGTTCACCATTACTCTCTGTGTTTTATAGAAATTACATAAATGAATATTATGCAAAATGTTTTACAAAAATACATGTCGAAAATATAGATTTTAATAAACTTGCTGCAACGCACGTGCTATTTTTTTTACTAATTACAAATTTGGATTCAATATTAAGATAACCAATTTCGGTCTTTGTAGGTGTTCGTGTCTTCTTGGTATAAATCTGTCAATCTTTTCTTAATACTTGAATAACTATTATTGATCTTATAGGGGTAGTTTGTTGCACAAAAGGAACCTGGCCCACTATTTGACTACAATGTATGCATTGATTTTGTATGTTTGACCAAAATCAAGGTATATTTTGTATGCATTGAGATTTACATTTTGTACTAAAGCATGCGATTAGTGACCTCCCGAGTCCCGAGTGTAGAAGCAATTCTTTGTGTATTTGGTTGAAGTTTTCAAAGTGGTATTAAAAGTTCGATTTAATTTTGATTGTCATTTATTCTATTCTTGTTTATAGGAGTTATATTATCTGGTTATTGTCCAATTTTTTATGCTATCTAATTTGTTAAAATGAGCAAATAAAATTGCATGTTTTGGTCTGATCATGGTGTTTCGGTTCATAAAGTCTGATTGATGCTAGCAAGAATTGGGATCATCTTTGGTAGATATTCGAAATACAGAATGAAACAATAAGAATAAATATTCGTTCTAATTTCATATACATGATTCATGAATCATTATAAAAAAATCATTAAAGGAACATGAAAATATTTATTTATGCTAGGAAGACTTGAAATAAGCTTTTCATCGAAGACTACTCCATTAGTAATATTGTAAAGGAAAATTAATAAATACCGGAACTAAACATGCAAATCAGCAACATGAAAGTAAATAAATCGAGTGTCCCATGTATTTTTGAAAACACGAACCACTAGTAATCTCGGCATAGGTGTTTCTAACTTGGAGTTCTAACTACTAACCACTAACTAGCCGTTCAAAAAAAAAAAAAAAAGCATCAAATAACTTTGCTTTTCTTACTTTTGTTATAGAAGTTATTATATTTATTTATATGTTTTTAGAACCGGAAGTACTTTTGTTTATTTAAAATGTTTTAAGCATTGGCCAAGAATATTTTTCTTCGTGAAGCTATTCAATTGATTTAATAAATTTAAAAATTGCTAATTTTATTACGTAATTTTGAATTTAACAACTTTTTTCGTAAATAATCAAAACAATTACCAAGCTACAACTAAATAAATCGAGAGTCCCATGTATTTTTGAAAACACGAATCTTCATACCAAGTAATATTACTTTTGATTGATATAATTATGTTTGAAAACATTTGTTATAACTAAGTAACAAGAAGTCAATTTTTGCGATTAGTCAATTCCTAAATAGTATCAACCATACACCCATAGAAAAGTGTTGTCCAAGAATAATTAGACATCGTCTCTGGTCAACGCCCACCGAATCAATAGCCCATCATTGACAACTATACGAGGGGCTCTCTAAAAGGATACTATGTGAAAATACAAATGTCTCAGTAAAACCAACCAAAAATTTTAATGGAGTAGCTGCTCACGCCTTATATATGTCCACAAATGTTATTAACTAGCTTGGACCCATGCTTCGCACGGGTCGGGTTAGATCTTCGTAAGTGGGTTAGTTCTTTATACAAAATAGCAATGTACATGCAATTCGTACTCTTAATAACAACATGCTTGCAATTTCTTTTACAGATAATAACAATAAATAGGTAAATGAAAAAAAGTACATTGCTATTATCGGTAAAGAAATGTAAGAATGTTGCTATTATAAGTAAATAATAAAGTACACTGATCATATTGGTAGCGAGAGTAAAGTACGTTGCTATTTTCCATAATTTGCCCTTTAGAAAATTTCACTAATATTTCTTGGTTCACTCACCTGAACAGTGACAACATTTTCTATTGGCAAATCTTGTTCTTTGCTTTTTTCCTGAAAAACAACCCTCTGGCCACTACACAAATCAAAATTACAATAAACTCCAAAATATTTAAAACATAAATAAAATATAAATGTTCAATAAAAATTATACAAACAATACTTATGGAGCCATGTCTTGTAATATAGCTCCTCAAGAGGTTGAATGCCTGCATTTTAAATAACAAATAAAAAGTAAAAAACCATGAATTATAATTTATACTTATAAAACAAATTAATACTTGGCTTGATTTATCAAAATATGGAAGAATTGCTCAAATTTATCAAAGAAAGCTGATGTAATGTCTTCTCTTTATAATTAGTAATTAGAATTTAATTTCTATAACACTGAATTCAAGGATGTTGTTGGCTTATCATTGTCTACATTTAACCCAACTACTGCAATTGGAAAGTTGAATTAAAGAAAAAAAATGTAAGTTTTTTTTTTTGGACAAAAACTAATTGCAAAGCGGAATAAAAGGTTTATTTACCAGCACTAATATTGAATTTCTTTGATTTATATGTTGATGTACACAAAATTCCTCCCACTTTAAGCCCATTTAAATAAAGATCATTCAGCCATTTTATTCTAACATCTAGAGATGGGATACCCTGAAAGTTTTTATAACAGAACACTTGTTAATATTAAAAAATAAGTATTAGTTTCAAAGAAACAAAAAAGCTTACATTTTTATAGCAAGATCCTTAATTGCTTCTGTCATGGCCAAACACACAACATATTGCACAAGAGGAACCACACGACCATCTTCCATTTGTACCGTAAATGAAAAGACAAGACTACCCTTTGGGGACTCCCATACATTTTGTGAACGCCCTATAAGATTATTGAACTCATTTAATGTGAAAATTCTAACAAAACAAAAATAATACATTCGCAAAACTTTGGTTTGACGTGCGGTCTAGTTTTAAAAACATTGGTTTGACGTCCGGTCTAGTTTTAAAAACATTGGTTATCACTACAAGAATCTGATCCCGAATACTAAACTGATGTCATGATCCAAAACTTTGCCGGTATTGAAGTTCTTAAACCTCCGGTTCAAAGAATTTGAAGGGTCTATTCCGTTTAAGCTTTTCGATAAGGATCTTGATGCGGTTTTTTTGAATGACAACAGATTTAAGTTCGGAATTCCATCGAACTTGGGTAACTCACTGGTATTAGTGCTAGTCCTGGAAAACAACGACCTTAGTTGATGTCTTTCGACGTGTATAGGAAAAATGGGGAAGACGTTGAATGAGCAGCAACAGCTCCTGACGACGCTGGTGTTGGTGGTGCGATAACCTTACTGGTAACAACAAGAAGACGGCCAAGTTGCCAACTGTCGATGATGGTTTTCATACCTGAGATGACGAGGGAATAGGGGACAATAGCCCCATTGTTCCTACTGAGGTGATAGGACCTGTGGTTCAAGAAACAGGCGGTTCTCCTATTGCAGAGTAAAGAAACTCAATTGACTATTTTATTGCGTGAAGAAAAAAATAGACAAAAGCATAATTAAATAGCCTTAAGGGCCGACCCCTAATTTGACTCCAACTCTAAGTTACCAAAACAAATAAAATAACTTCTGTAAATAAAATCACCAAGCCCATGCCCAAAAACGTTCTTTATTACTTGCGTCTTTTGTAGGTCAGCCCAAAACGACCAACATGGGTCATATCATTACTCCCCTCCCAAACATGCACCTTGTCCTCAAGGTGAAACTCCGGAAACTGCCCGTTTAACACGTCATATAGCTCCCACGTGGCCTCGTATTCTGGCAAATTCTTCTAACGGATCAATACTTCTTTTACCCCTTGGTCTCCTACAAGAACTCCCTCTACCTTATAAGGTTCCAAAATCACCTCCATCACTTCTGATAAGGTTTCTGGTAAAAGTGGGGTTGCCACTCTGTTGCCAATCATTTTTCTTAACTGTGAAACATGGAACACTGAGTGGATACGAGCTTCCTCGGGTAGCTTGAGGCGATATGCTACCTTTCCCACCCGGTCTAAAACTTGAAAAGGACCAAAATATCTAGGAGACCAAGAGGCCAGTGTACTCTATCTGTAAGGCCTTAGCTTGAGATAAACCCAGTCTCCAATGTTAAAATGTACGTCTCTGCGGTGACCATCAGCATGCATTTTCATGACTTGTTGTGCTTTGAATAACTTCACCTTCAATTCTTGCAGAACTCGATCCCTCTCCTATAAGTATTGTTCAACTTCCCCCACTACAGTACGTTTTACCCCATAATGCACCAGATGTGGGGGATCACGCCCGTAAAGAATACGGAATGGTGTGGTGTTGGTTGCGGTATGAAAAGAAGTGTTATACCAAAATTCGGCCCACGACAACCACTTCGCCCATTTCTTAGGGGTATCCGAAGCAAAACACCTCAGGTACGTTTCCAAGCATCGGTTCACTACCTCTGTTTGCCCATCCGTCTGTGGATGGTACGCCGTACTGCGTTTCAAGACGGTACCTTGAAGACGAAAAAGCTCCTTCCAAAAACTGCTAAGAAACACCTTGTCACGGTCAGAAACAATGGATTCGGGAACCCCATGTAGCCGTATCACTTCTCTTAAAAATGTCTCTGTTATGGTAATCGCGGTGAAAGGGTGCTTGAGCAGAATGAAATGCGCATACTTACTCAAACGGTCAACCACTACAAATATCACCGAATATCCTCCTGACTTTGGCAATCCTTCAATAAAATCCATTGACATGTCGGACCATACCTTATTTGGCAGCTCTAGCGGCTGTAAGAGACCACTTGGAGCCATGGATGCATATTTCTGTCTCTAACAAGTGTCACACTCCGCCACCCGTTTAGCAATATCATTATTCATCCCCACCCAAAACACCTCCTTAGCCATACGTTGGTAGGTTTTCCTGGCTCCACCATGTCCCCTGGTTGGTGATCCGTGAAATTCTTCAAATAATCTAATAATCTAATCAGATGTACGCGGTAATATCAGCCTCCCTCGAAATTCCAAATGCCCTTGGACCACAGCATAACCTTCCTGTTCTCCAGCATCGTTACTAACTTGTTGTTTCAATCACTGAATTGTTGGGTCGGCAGCCAAGTCGGCTAACAGCGCATCTCGGTCCACTTGATGTGTCGTCTCCAACCTCAGAAGCTGGGATACCGTGGATTTTCTTGACAGAGCATCAGCTACACCATTCTCTCTTCTGGGTTTATATTGAATATCGAATTCGTAGCCTAGTAATTTTGATAACCACTTCTGGTGTTCTTCGCTTACGGTTCGTTGATCCAATAAAAACTTCAGACTCCGCTGATCGGTCTTAACAATAAATTTTCTCCCCAATAGGTAAGGCCGCCATTTTTGAACCGCAAGTACTATCGCCATAAGTTCTCTCTCGTAAACGGATTTCAATCGCGCTCGAGCTCCTAAAGTTTGACTAAAATAAGCAATAGGCCGTTCATTTTGCATTAAAACGGCCCAGATACCATAACCAAAGGCATCCGTTTCTACTATGAAAACTTTGTTGAAGTCTGGTAATACTAGAACCGGAACCTGTGCCATTGCCTGTTGTAGGTGTTTGAAAGCCTCTGTTGCCTCATTATTCCAATGGAAGTTGTCCTTCTTGAGTTGTTCCGTGAGTGGTAAGGCAATCTTCCTGTATCCGTTCACAAACTTCATGTAATACCCCGTTAATCCAAGAAATCGCCGCAATTCACGAAGGTTCTTTGGTACTGGCCACTCCAACATGGCATTAATTTTTGCTGGGTCTGCCGACACACCTTCTCCTGTAGTTCGTCCAAAAGTTCATCTATGACAGGAATTGGAAACTTATCGAGTACTGTGGCTTTATTCAGCACGTGGTAATCCACACAAAAAATCCAGCTGTCGTCTTTCTTTTTCACCGGACTTGAAAACGGGCTAGTACTGGGCTGGATTATACCTGCTTCTAGCATTTCTTGAACTAATCTTTCAATTTCATCTTTCTGTCCATGTGGGTAGCGATAGGGACGAAGACTAATAGGCAAGGTACCTTTACGGAGAATAATTGCATGTTCATGATCTCGTTGGGGCGGTAGATCCAACGGCATATCAAACACATCACCAAAATTGTTCAGGACAGCCGTGACGTGGGTTGAGCCGAACACAGATACATGACTGGTTGGTTCACTTTTGGCCTCTTGAACGTCAATAACATATCCCTTGTCTTGCTGTTGTAGTGCTTTAATCAAGGCCTTGCAAAATACCCTTGATTTGGACAAGCTAGGGTCACCCTGCAAGCGAACAAGACGTGTTCCTTCCCAGAAAGTCATCCATAACTCCCTCCAATTCACGGTGGTATCTCTAAGCGATTGAAGCCAAGTAATGCCAAGAATAACATTAGTGCTTCCTAACTCGAATGGAAACAAATCTTCCATAATTTGCAACTCGGGTAACGACAATATCAATTCTTTACATATGCCTTGAATACGATCTAACATACCATTGCCAAGTCGTACTCCTACTGAACCTATACCAATCATCTCGAGCCCCAATTCCTGAACAATTTGCTCGATATGAAACTATGAGTTGCTCCACTATCGATCAGTACCACCACCTCAGTTCCTCCTAGCTCTCCCCTAATCTTCATCGTGTGCGGGGGTGTCAACCCAATAACCGAGTTCAGTGAGACTTCAATCATGTCTAAGTGCACGTGACCCTCTTGTTCGTTTTTTCCTTCGTCAGCCGTCTCCTCGTCCTCCACCAGAAGGAATTGTAAAGTTTTTACCGGACATCGATTCCCTGGTACATACTTGGCATCACATTTGAAACAAAGTCCCTTGGCTCTCTTCTCCGCAAATTCCGTATCAGTCATTCTTTTGAAAGCTCCTCCGTCGATCGTATTCTTTCTCTCTCCTTGCCCAACGGTTGATTGAAACGATAGTCTTATCGATCCTCCTGCAATTGGCTTACTAGCCACCCCGCTCGCTCGTGGTGGAGCCCTCTCATGACGGTTCTCTTCAATGGTGATCGCGGCTCGCATGGCATGGGCCAAGCTTTCAGGTTGCATCACCCTGATTGCTGATCGCAACTCGGGTTTTAGACCTTTGATGAAAGTGCCTTCAAGCACCTGTTCCGAAAGTTCTCCTAATTGCCCAGATAATTTTTCAAAACAACTCACATACTCCCTAGCCGTCCCAGTTTGACTAATGGCCAGGAATTGTTCATAAAGAGTGCCCTCATAGGACGGTTGGAACTGAGCAATCAGTCGTTTCTTCAGAGCAGACCACGACTTAAACGGGGTTCGATTCTCACTCCAACGGTACCAGGCCAAAGCGTCCTCATCCATACAGAGTGCTGCTGCTTTAAGTCTCTCCCCGTCCTCAATCCCCTGTACTTCAAAGTAGCGTTCCACCCTATAGATCCATGCGTGCGCATCTCCTCCCTCAAATACCATCATCTTTAGCTTACGATAATCACCCCTTTTGAAATTATTTCCTGCATTGCCCTTACCTCCATGGGTTTTCTTCTTCTTGAAGACACCATCGGCCTTGCTCTCATCGTCTGACCCTTCAAAATCATCCCAATTGTAGTCTTTGTTTTCTGATTTGTTGTCATCTTTCTTATTACTCAGGCTGATGACCTTATTCGACAAGTCAGAAATTGCCTGCAACACTTCTTTGAAACACTCCTGATTATCCTGTCGAGTCTTCTCTAGATCTGATTCCAATAAAGAGATACGATCACCGTGTGTTAACCCCATTGTTACCAGAACCGAGTTGCTCTGATACCAATTTGATAGGACCTGTGGTTCAAGAAACAGGCGGTTCTCCTATTGCAGAGTAAAGAAACTCAATTGACAATTTTATTGCGTGAATAAAAAAATAGACAAAAGCACAATTAAATAGCCTTAAGGGCCGACCCCTAATTTGACTCCAACCCTAAGTTACCAAAACAAATAAAATAACTTCTGTAAATAAAATCACCAAGCCCATGCCCAAAAACGTTCTTTATTACTTGCGTCTTTTGTAGGTCAGCCCAAAACGACCAACATGGGTCGTATCATATAGCTGTTGGACGGTTGTGATGGATGGTGGCGGTTTGGTTCGATCATAGCAAATTATAGTGAATTTCAATTTCAGGTGGCGTCCCTTTCTTCTAGGTGGACTAATACCAGCTGCGGATTCTGGATCACTAGAAAGCTTAATCCGTTAATTGTAGAGACAAATTATGGGGATTAATTGCTGATGCCTTCGGCGACGCAATCTTCAATGCTGCCGGTAACAAAAATAGACACAGAGAGTGCTCCAAAAGTGCTAAATGTGACGAACGAATCTAGAAAGTTTTTGGAGGTAGAACAGTTGGTGGACGTCGGCACCGGCAAATAGTTACCGTGAGCATTCTGGCGAAGAGAAGCGGCGATGCAGGTGTAACGGAGATTGCGATAAGCTAAGCTTTTGGAAAGAGGAAGTGTGGAGTGTAGGAGACAATTAGGAGAAGGTAATCGAGGAGGGAGAGTAGAAGAGAAGTATGTGGAGTCATGGAGAGGAATGAAGATGCAGGCATTTCTGTGCCCATATAATATTCTAGCTATGAAAATAAATTAAGTGTTATGTCCACGTGTGATAAAAAAATTAATATTATGTCTACGTCATTTGTGTAACCGGGACAATACTATGGTCTTTATTTATATTTGAAAACTAAACTGCAATATTTTTTTAAAGTTTAAGGTCGTTTTTAATTATTATTTTGAAAGGCGGCATGTACATTTTATGAGGTGCTTTCGTTGGGTCTATAGTTAATGGCTAGTTTGCTGATGGGATTGGACATCGAACACCATTACAATTGTATGGTCTACGACCATGCCACTGATAATTGGTGCTCACGAGAGGTCTATATATTTTATATGCTTTTAAGCTATATTTAATTTCTTTCAATTATCATTGAGAAGGGTCATGACTCATGAATCCACATTCATTAAGTCGCACACACACGTAATACGCACACAGTGTGTTTGTGTGTATGTGACTATGTGAGAGTTTCTATATGACTGTGTATGTGATTGTTTGTGTGTTTTTGGCCTATTTGGTTTTTTACATATAACAATTTATTTTTTAATCGTTTAAAATAATCTTTTTGACAAAAAATTGCATGAATAACATCATTTTTTGACAAATAGTTACATGCATCATCTGGTTTTAAAAGAGTGGATGCAACTTTGGTTATTGAAAATGTGCAATGACTACATCGGAGACTCATTTTCTTGGCTTTAATGATTGTTGTTATGTCCCTGCAGTCGGAGCCCCGTGTGCCTACCATTTTGGGTTACTAGATCCATCACAAAACCCCGTGTGCTGCTGGATGGAAAATCGAGTATATGATACGTCTGAAACTTTATTGATAATTGATACCTCGTAATCCTATAGCATAATTTATAACTATAGATGATTGTTAAATTATATTACTTTTTGTCTCATATTTTTTCTGTTTATGTACTGATAATTAAAAAAATGTATATGTTATCAAGTATTTATAAACTAAAGGAATACATGTGTTATTTTTTCTCTCATATTTTGTATTTATGTATTCAATAATTAAGTAATTATAAAATATGTGTTATTATTCAAAGTAACAAAAGCTAATAATTACTTAATTATTACATTGTTTTTTTACGTAAAGAGTTTTATTACTACTTAATTATTAACAATGTAAATGTATGATATGTCTAATTATTAAGAGTGTTTTCTTAATAAAAATAATATTAAATTATCAAATAAACACTTTTATATAAAAGTCAAAAGTAGGGTTGTCTTTTTTTAGTGAAAAGGTATGTATTTTTAGCAAACCCCTAAAATAAATATGAAATGTCATGATCTCCTTTTGTTGTTTTAAGATAAAGGTTTTAATTTTTTGTGTGCAATAGACATTATTTATATATATATATATATATATATATATATATATATATATATATATATATATATATATATATATATATATATATATATATATATATATATAGTTAGGATATATTAAAAACTATAATTATTGTGTGGACGTAAGACCCAATCAGAAGCTTAGAATCACCAAGGGTATTTTTGTCAATTGACTTATAAATCATTTAATTGAATTTAAATCAATTACTATAATTATGGTAAATTGGACCTATAATTATGGAATCCTAATAACTACTTACCCTAGCTGCCATCGATACCCTCTTAGATCCTCCGCCACATTCATCT
The DNA here is from genome assembly GCA_023525715.1 of Cichorium intybus. Classification (NCBI taxonomy): domain Eukaryota; kingdom Viridiplantae; phylum Streptophyta; class Magnoliopsida; order Asterales; family Asteraceae; genus Cichorium; species Cichorium intybus. Next base: position 60,413,843 of record CM042015.1, read on the forward strand.
TCTCACGCCTCCTGTGAAACTTTCCATCCACCATAGATCACCACCATATGGCCATCGCCGATCACCAGCAACGAATCGCCGCCACCATCAACCTGCCACCAGCAACCAATCGTCGCCACCATCAACCTGCAATTGCCGCCACCATCAACCTGCCCACACTCGGATTCCCTGATTTATTCGCAGGGTTGAAACATAGAATTGTGTTTGATTTTATGGAGAGATGGATCTTGATTCTTGCAGATTTTGGTAATTCTTTGTGCAATCAGAAGATAAAGGAACAGAGAATAAATTCTAGACTTCGATTTTCAAGACAATCATTCTCACAAAATGTCATTCTCATAGGGAAACTTGATGAATTACAACTAGAGAAGACATCTGATGTTGCAGGGCATATTTTGATTCACTTTCCTAGTCACTCTGATGTTGCAGGGTAATTCTTTGTGCATTCAAAACATAGAAGAAATAGAGAAGAAGCCCTAAAGTTTGATTTCAATGCAATTATTCTGACAGATTGTCATTCTCATAGAATGTAATTCCCATAGAATGTCATTGTGTTTTGTACACTGTGTACTTCATTCTAACAGAATATGTAAGTATGATTTTGTATGATTGTGTAATTCATTCTAATAGAATATTTATCTTACTTTCATATTTATTTGATTTTTATGACTTTTTAATTCATATAAGTATGATTTTGTAACTCATTCTACCAGAATGGTTAACTTACTTTGAAAATGTACACTAGCATTCTATAAGAATACTAGCTTCTGATGTATGATTTTGTAATTCATTCTAATAGAATGGAACAGATTAAGAACTCAAAATAAGAATCAAAATTAATTTTACATCTTTGTTAGAATTGTTACAAAACTGAATTTTGAATTTGAAAATAAATTTGAATTTGAAATTTAATTAAAAGTCTAAATTAATCCCATGAAAATCTCACATTCCATAATTGAAAAAGCATAAAAAGTCCATATTACCCTTTAGAATGATATAATTAGAAAGTTGATATTTTTAATTAAAAATAATTAATATTCTGTTATCAACCACAACCATTGATGATTACGATTCTATGCACCAGATTTGTCCTTACGACCACACAATAATTGTGGGTCTTAATATAACCTAACCCTATATATATATATATATATATATATATATATATATATATATATATATATATATATATATATATATATATATATATATATATATATATATATATATATATATATATATATATATATATACTAGGCGGCAGCAAATAATTTGTTTCGTGAATAGGTTGCATGTGACGATTAATTTCATTTCGACGAGTAGTTTTCGGACGGCGTCTAGTTTTTTTTATGAATATTTTATAAGAATCATTAACCACTAAAAATATGTCTATAATGTAGAATATTGTTTTTGGTTAAAAGTAAAAGTAAAAGTACGCTTCCCTTTTGTGTTATAACACAAATACATTATTGTTTGGGGTTAGAAATAGAAATGTATTGTCCAGCAGGGCACCAGTAAATGCAACGGCTATTAGTTCCATATAAGTGAATAATTTCCATGTGGCGATTACTATATTATTGTTCTTAGGTTAAAAATACAATATTGTTATATTTTGTTAAAAATAAAAGTACGTTGTTGTTTTTGATTAAAAATAGAAGTAAGTTATTGTTTTTGGTTAAAATAAAGGATGTTGTCTTTGTCGTAGTTAATAGGTTTGATGAAATTTCCATTTGAATCAAAGAATTTTCCTTGGTATCATATATATCGTTGGACCCAAGGAGAAATATTGTAATGACTACTTTATTGCGATTTAAGTTTTTATTCAAATATTCCCATAGTTCAGTACAAAAGAAATTTTATTGCTTATATTGTTTTATAAATATGAGTTTTGTATCTGTTTATATTTTTTGTTTGCACTATTATAACATAAGCTTTATAACTGCAAATATAATATACGACATTCTCTAAGAGATGATAATGAAATTATTTTGTTCACCGTGGCAACAAAAGAAGCCTCATAAATGTGTATGCGTTGAAATTTACATTCTAACATGAAAAATATATTAACTAAAAATTTTAAGCAAAATTTTTGTTCATATAAAACTTTAAAAGTTGAGCATCATTTTTTCTAATTTTTGTTCGTTAAACCTTTACTTTTGTTGATATATATTTCATTATAATGAATCAGTTGTTATTAACAATATTCGCCAAGAACCTACAACGATAATTACAATATTTACTATGCCCATGAACATAAGCCCAATAGTATCTGAAATACACTTAATTCCAAGAACATATCGTTTCTGAAATAAACCTCCAAGAATAGTCATCCCAAATATGAACCAATAACAGACGTAATCATGTAACTTCTTGACTGTTTCATGTGCTTCTTTAACCTGCAAAGGGTGAAACCTAATTAACACTTCGAATGTATTAATTTAGGAATTTCCAAAGGTTAATGAAGAACTTATTTTAAATTAGATATGAAAAAAAATTACAATCGAAAACAAAATTTGTTCAGAGGTTTTAATCTTTGCCCTCCCACTTCATAACATACTAAAGCCACTATCAGAAACTCCTCAAAGCAACAAATGAACACAATGACAAAGAATTTGAGAAGCAGGTAAACATAAAATAGAATCAAAGCACAAATGCCTAAGTGACCACGAGACCACCAAGATTAAAGGCATTAGATATAGATGCAATAGGTTTGAACAAAGATGGAACAGAGAAGCTATCAATTGATATAACAAATAAGATGTGAAGATGATTTGGGGACCGATATTGTGGTGGTTGTGGCATGTTGGCGTTTAGAGAGTCCAATGGTGGTTGCTGTGGAGGGCGATGACTCAAAGGTGGCAAGCGGTGGTAAATTCTTGATTTTGGACGTCTCATGCAAGTTGAAAACTTTTCGGACCCAATCCACAGTTTTTGACAAACCACAGGGACCAATTTTGCAGTTTACTCTAATTTCTATAAGGCCATCAGAAATCCGTCAGAATTTCCCGGCTGAACACCAACACACGTTAAAAAAATAAATTAATATTATTTTCTTTTTTAATTTACCTGGTATTCCGTCTGAAACTACCAACGGGTTTTGAAAGCCTTAAATATTCGTCGCAACTCCGTCCAAATTTAGGGTTTTCTTTTTTGCCACGTTCCTGATAGTAATTTTTTATACAAAGTTTCAGTCAGTAATATAGCGGTTGCGGACCCCTATTTTAAATAACGTTCTTGGAGTGGTATAACGGTTTTTATTTTATATACAATTAATATGTATACTCCTATACACATCGGTAATACTCAAATTTCTAATTATTCAGAATTATTTTCTATAATAAGCAACATACACAAATTATGACATCAACACACGTTCATGATCACCTAACCAATCTTTTATCATAAATTTAGAATTAACACTACTATAAGAATTTCTTGTTAATCAAAATCAATGGTGCTACTTCTACCGGGTTCTAATCTTTCTCACAAGTTTACAATCAACAACCCAATCTTTTTTTGAGTCATCGATGACTGCTTAGGAATGAAAGAAAAAGACATTGAGCGATTTTTCAATTAGGTCTGAACGAAAAGAACACGTAATCGGAAATTTGGTTTGGGCTTAAAAAATCCGATTTATTCAATGGTTGGCAAAATTGTCTGTTTAAGTGAAACACCTCAATTCTATTGTTGACTTTGAGCTTGAAAATATTATATTTAAGACAATAGCACCTTTCATCTTAAGTAACAAAAGAATATTGATGATGCCCCTTCGAACATAAGACAAGCAAACCTTTTGTTTCAAGAACCATCACTGTAAGTTTTACACAAGATTTATGAGTGAATCAAAACCCAAAGAAGGTTTATTAATGGAAACTAAAGCAAGGTTAAAGCAATTTCTTGAGTGTGCATAACTTAGTGTAGAGTCAGATAAGGGTTTAATGTAAATTAACAAAAGCAACAATAATATGCCTCTAGCTAGCTTGTAATCCATCTGAAAAGTGGTTGACATTAGGCATGTGATGTAGGGAAGTATGCACATGATCAATGGCCCCATTAGTTATTTAATGAATGTGCGAAACAGGAGATGAGTAAGATTTGTTTATACATGCAGTAGTGTATATATGATTGATTGCTTAAAAAATATACACCTGGCATTGTCCTTCGCAGCTGCATTATGGCAACCAACTGATTTACTGGTCAATGAACTCCATAACAAACCCAATAGAGGATTTGTCCCTTCGACTTCTACTATGCAAGATACAATATCAATTATGGGACAATAAAATTAACATGAAGGCCGTCCAACGTTTTAAACCAAGAGTCCAAGACAAACTACTCATGATTGTTTACTCAAGTGTACCGAACTTTCTATGGGGTGTTTGCAGACAGAGGCGAAACACCAGCACTAAAATTAAGGGAACCAAAATTGAAACATCAAAACAGAACTATGTATACAAGTTTAATTTAGTTTAAAGTTATGACATATCATAGATTTATACAAAGCAAAGAAATATGAAATATTTTGCATCGCTCCTAAAAGTGGTACTCGTCGACGTTATGTGTTTTTGAAATCTTGCACAATTGTCTCTAAACTAATATTTTTGACAAAATAAAAATTTTGGCTATCAATGATTATCTTGGTCACCTAGCCTCAACTCACTAAGCTCCGTAAAATTGTAAAATACTTAAAATTAAGTTCTTACTACTACTATTGCTACATCTTTGGCTAAAAATATTAAGATTGAAATTAAACATTTAATTGATATTGGTTTATGTCTTCATACTGCAGTGAAATGAGCAATAAAATTTTTACATGCTTTTAAGAAAAATATGTTAACGTTAACAATATGCTTTGTATGAAAATACTTCAAATTTTCGTTATTATATCAGCTATTTTTTAAGTTAACAAAAATATAAACATAAAAAACTAATAAATTATTTACATGGAATAGAAATTAAATCCAAATTACAAACTAAGATGGAGGAGGTGAGGTGTGCACCTAACATGGGTGGTGAGATAGATAATTATGGAGAATGATGGATGTATATTATGGGGTATTAAAGAAAGAAATGGAAACTTGGCTTGACCTGAATAAAAAACAAATAAATTTCTAACTGATATATAGATTGGGCTTCACTATATGTTTTCACACTCTAATAGTCTAATAAACAAAAAATTTGAGACTATACTAATATTTAGAAGCCCAAAAAGCAAGGACGCCATGCCCGCCATGCCCCCCGAAGGCTCTTATAACTTTCTGCTCTTATAAGTTTGTGCCCTCTATTTGTGGACCTTAATCCACATGTTCATATGTGCCATGATCATCTCAAGTTTATCCGTTTGCTCATGTCATATCAGTCAGCAGCTGAACTAATTTTTTTTTTTTTTTATAAATTGTTGGGATGAAGTGTTTAATATATAGGTAAAAAAAAAAAAAAAAGCCATCTTAATTTGTATATAAACAAAACCCCACGTAACATCACGAAACTTATGCTATAAAACATTGAATAGTGGTATCTCGGTCAAAGAAAATATTTCATATAGAAAAGAGAGATAATACCATTGTCCTAACACTGCTAGAAGAGTGGGTAATTACCCATAAATAATAATGGCAGGAAAAAGAAATCTTAATGCAGTGACACTTTAATGACGAATAGCGACACAAGAAATTGTCATCGGTAATGTGACGATAATCATCGACGCGTTACCGACGTCCCCTTTAGATTAAAAGTATATATATTATTTTTATCATTATTTTGAAGATTATTATTATTATGTTTATTATTATTCTTATTTTCATATTTTTATTATATTTGTTATGTTTATTATTATTATTAGATTTATGTTGATTATATTTATTATTATTATTATTATTATTATTATTATTATTATTCATTTTACTTTCCTTTTTATTTATTATGTTACTATTTTTTCTTAACAATAACCTATTATATTATTATTATTATTCTCTTGATTATTATAATACGTATTATTAATAGGATAAATTGCAAAAAAGTCACTAAGTTTACATAAAATCTTGATTTTGACATTATATTTATCCTTTTACCAATAAAGTCACTAAGTTTTTCAATTTGTTGCACTTTTGACTATTTGACCGGTCAAACTGGCTGCCATCTGATGTGACATGACGATGTGTCAGTATTTAGGATGTGGCGTTGACTTGGCATTGGTATGACCATAGTTTCTTTGAAAATTAATATTAAAAACAACAATTATGACGGATAGAGTGTTTTATTTAGTTTCTTTATAGATACAAATACAATATTTTGAAAGTAAGATGATATATGGTAATTCTATATATATACTATATATTGGTAATTATAGAAAGAAATTCAAAACATGTTTTTAAAATTGATTTGAAAGTAAGATAATATACGGTGATTGTATATATTATCTATTGATAATTATGTTAAAAGTGTAAAATATATAGTTAGTAGAATTGGTAATTATCGTTTATGTATGAGTAAATTTGTTAGTTGGGTCATTATTTATCTTAATACTCAAATAAGTAAATATAAAAGAAATTTTTTGCTAAAATGGAAAATATCAGCACGCAATGTCACTACCACGTCATCAAATATTGACACATCACCATACTATGTCAGTTGGCAACCGAGATGATCGGTCAAATTGTAATGCCCCAATTTTTATGCACCTTAGATGGCGTAACATTTTATAAAAACATTATGGAAAAAAATCCAAACTTTTAAAAAAAACTTTTCTCATGACATCGAGTCATGTCATAATTTTTGGTTCCAATAAAACAAATATGTTTTAAAAATGTTTAGACAACTTCGGGGTTACAACTTCATATCAAACTAGACAATAGCAAGCAAGTTAGAATTACAATCATTACGTCAACAAAAGTTCACTCCATATAAATTCTCAATTTCTTCATGTGATACCCCAAGTCCATACCAGAATGGAAAGAACCTGATCTGTCCTTCCTGGCCTCATTAATTTAGGACATGTACTTCACGAATGGAGTTGTCCCTTCCCAGCAGACTTCTATAGTCCCTTTCGGGACATTATTGCATGGGCCAAATATTATACTTTCATTTACATTTCTTGCTTCAAATTACCAGTCATTTATAAACATAACATTACTATTCATCAAAACATCTATCCATAAACACGTCAAGGCTAGATGCCAAACATTCTTTTATAATCATCGTAGGTTTAATGCCAAAACATAGTATGCTTAATGCCAAAATACTATTTCATAACATAGTAGGCTTAATGCCAAAAACATTTTGTCACAACATAGTAGGCTTGTGGTCGAAAACATCCTTTAATATTCATCATATAAAACTTTCATAATCATGACATAGGTAGAAAGCCTTGCATATCATTCCATACTTGAAATCACATAAAAAAAAACTTCATAAACATTATTGTCATGTACCCCATAATGGGAAAATTCCACATGTACTCATCTTAGTAGGTAGGTACGTCCAGTTACACTAATCCACTTAGCTCTTTCCTTTCGGTGCTTCCAAACGTCCATCAACCTCTATTAATTTAATAGAAGATTAGAACTTATTACACAACTAACATACAACATCTTTCTAGTCATTCTTGAACCACTTCTAATCATTATCTAATTCTATTCCAACGCCTAAGTAGAAATCTTAAAGCATAATAACCATTTTGGACACTTTTGTCCTTTTGTCCCAATTTGACAAAAATGATATTTTCGGGTTTTACAAGGTTATTTTGGCAAAATTCTACGCTTTACATCTCTATGAGTTCACTTCAACAATTAGATATCAAAACATTTTTTTTTTACTCGTTTATGCCATTTTGGCAAATTTCAACGAATAAATATTCTAAAAATAGAAACTGTCAAAACATTGATACTTTCCTTCAAATTATCACCAAGATGTTTCTAACATTTCATAAGTTCCATTCCAGTTCGATTCTATGTTCGTGGATTTCCATTTAGGCTAAAATAGAAACTTTTAGTTTCGACCGCTAATATTTTAGTAGTTATAGTCTTTAGTATTTCTAACATTTTTCTTAACTAGCTTTTGTTCATACATAAGTGTACATTAGCGAATAGTTTCTTTCGTTGGTAGACTATTCCAGTAAGATGGAATCGAATCCGGTTCCCATATTTCTTTCATTCCATTTTTCCATTAACATCAAAAGACGAAAGTCATAATTCCAATCCAAATCTTCACAATCGACTAACGAACCCAAATCAATTTTTATTTCACTTTTAAACTAGCACTTTAAAATTTCACACATATAAAATCTTTAAGTCATAACATAAAGATCTTCCAAGTATCAAGCTTGAAACTTCCTTTCTCGTATTTCAAAACCAACGTATTCCAAACATCAACATATTGCAAAAATCTCATTTCACGGTCAAGTTTGACAAAAACAGAAAGTCAACCTTTATTTACCTTTTTTAACCATTTCAAATCCACAATGATCACTTTAGATGTTATAGTTTCATATGATGCAACAACACCAAAAGTTTAGCTTTGACTTGATCCAATATTCACATAAAGCTTGATTCTTGTCACCTAAAACTCATTTCATACCAATTCAACGTAAATATCGAATTTTGACTAACAAAAGGTCAAACCTTTCTAAAAATCAAACAAACAATTCTTATGTTATTATTTCTTTGAAAAATTAAACTTAATCCAAAATGTTCTTAATGCTTTCAAACCATTTCTTAACATGCATCAAAATGTTCCAAGTCAACCCAACATGAATAATTTATTGTGTTCTTTATTTCTTGAAGCTATAATCAAACATGTACACAATCATCCAAGTCAAACAACCAAAACCTTACATTCATAATCATATGTGTTTCTTGAATCCATAAGGTATTAGAAACCACAAACCAACTTAAATTTCAACAAACATGTAAGGATTTTCGGTTTTAACAACTAGGGTTCCAAAATTTCGACCGTTACCTTTGAGTTATTGTCCCTAACTTTTAAAATCAGGAGCTGATAGACATTTTTCTGCACAAATCGGGCTGCTTGGAAGTTTCCCCGCCTACTCCTGCCGATTATCGTCAATGAGTTCGATTTCAGGTGAAGAAAACTCGACACCAGCAAGCTTCCTTCTTTATCGATTTTGTTATCTCTCTAACATGCCTGAATCTCTCGGTCTCCCTCCCTCTGACGCGATTTCTCTCCTTCTCCTCGGTTCCCGATTTCCAATTTCTAGTCTAATGGTGCGTGTTTGTGTTTAACCAGGACGGGAGAGACCGTATCTCAAGGAATGCGCGCACCATAATAATACACAAATGGAAATTCTTAACTAATATTTTTAGTTTTTCTTTCATTCAGATCTGGACAGATCTGGACAGCACCAATCAGAAAAAACCAAAAACGACTGCTACATTCCTAGACCCCAATACGTTCCCAAAAAGCAACAACATTGCACATATTTTTTGGGAAACGAATGTAGCGGGTTTTCCACACCTTTTAAACAAATCTTTTGGTTACCATGGAAATGTATAGCTTATGTTGTCTGCATTCGTAAATTTGTAGTAGTTGTCAAGTATATGTATAAAACCATTTTTGCAATACTGCCCGTCTATATTAGTTGTTTAGCATATGCATAAATACTTTTGCGACACATCCCGCGGCATTACACGAGGTGCAAAAATACCTGGTTAATAATTCAATAAGCGTCGCAATTTATTATGTGCAAAATAAAATTCCCCATTCACGTACACCTCAATTTATGTCTCAAACAAATCAACAACCACACACTTTCTATAAAGGTAGAAACCACTATGATTATTTTAAAGAAATATATAAATAAATAAATAAATAGCTTCCATTAGATTTGTTTCAACACGAAAAATCCTCAAGGAAAAGGAGTTCGTTTTTAGAACAAAAGTCCAACCGTCTTGTCTTGAAACTTGTATAAAAAATCTAACTCGGATTGCTTTTTTTAAGAACAATAACACACTCCTTGGCTACCACTTTTATATTTTACCTATCCACAACACAACTAGAATCTTCAACCTCAAGAAAAGAGAATAGCTCAACATACCGCTAAGCCAAAGACATTTTGACAACTCAGGCTATTTGATATAATAGTTTGATGCTTTAGTTTTATGGCTCGAAACATTCAATCATCAAAGCAAAACATATATCCATCCTGAATTTCAATAGTTTATCATTTGGTTAAAATTAAAACAAAAATCATAGATAATGCTTTTATTAAAGAATAAAATAGTGTAAGTCGTGGTCACGACTCTAATAGTAATAAGAATAATGGAAGAAAATATAAAGCAAAAAATTAGAAGCACAATAAATTTGAAAAATGAGTCATGAAAATGAAAGTCGGGGTCCCTCCAATAACAATGATTTATATGTTGCATACAAAAAGCCCCCTTTTCACTACTTATTTACTTTCATGATGAATCCCACGTGGTACAGTTTCTAATAAATAATGAAGGTTTTCAAAGCAAAAAAGATGGATATGTTAGCGATGGTAAAGATGCTGTATTGATGGAGGAAAAAGATGATGAGATGGGATCAAATCAAATACGTTTAAAAAAAAGTATACGCTTCTATATTGATAAAACATAATTTGAAATTTATTTAAAATCTATTCCAATATATATATATATATATATATATATATATATATATATATATATATATATATATATATATATATATATATATATATATATATATATATATATATATATATATATGTTCAAATGCATTTGTTAAATGCATTTGTTATATATATATATATATATATATATATATATGTTCAAATGCATTTGTTAAATACTGTGAGATTGTAGGACTAATTGTGGTCCACTCATTTACAAGGGGTATTATGGTAAAATTATCTCTCTCATCTTCTCCCCTTCTTAAATGCGAACATCTATCAAACCCTAATTAACATCATTGATCGACCCAATATGCCTTCTCCGACAACCTGCACCCATTGTCTTCGTCGGAATCCAACATCGGCAACAAAATCGCGACCACAGGGACCAACTCCACCACCGTTGGGACGACGACGCTGCCTCACGAAGCCCTTCCTTGTGCTGGTCGGGACGACGGCGCTGCGGCACTACCAGTCGTCAACGATGGTGCGATCGAGACTAAATTCCGGAGATTCATCACTCTAGGAAAGAATCGATTGAAGCAAATTGAAGCACGATCAAGTCCATTTTGAAGCAATCGGTCTAATTTGCAGGTTTTAAAAAAATTGATCTCCGCCTTTTTTTTTCTTCTGGGTTATGGAAAGTCATTCTCAGAGAATGGGGATTAATGCCTATGAGAATGCAGTAGCGTTCTTTCAGAGAATGGTTCACGTTCATTCTTAGAGAATGGGGCATTCTCAGAGAATGGGACTTTCCATATATCAGTTCCCAGTCCTCTGTAACATATATAATCACTCCATTCTCCGAGAATGGCATAAATATTCTTACGTAACTATTTTTTTACGTCAACAACTATTTTACAAACCATTCTCTGAGAATAGACTTTGAAAACTCTTACGTAACTATTTTTTACGTCAACAACAATTTTACAATTTCATTCTCTGATAATGCAGGTATGCAAAACTTGAATTCGTGCTCGTTGAATCGGAATGTACAACTATTCTCCGATGATGATTCAACTCAGCTTCTCATAATTCTACCCATGTTTTATGAGAATAATTGTGTCAAAAGGCTAAACTAAAAATACGTAAATTGTACATTCTCGAAGAATAAGAAAAAACAGCAGCATATACATAACATTCTCATAGAATAGGAAAAAATAACAACTGCACGTTTTGAGAACGGTAGTCTGTGGATGTTATGGTACGTAACTTAGCATTCTTTGAGAATGAGTGTATTCTTTTGAGAACGGTAATATGTGGATGTAATGTTACGTAACTGATATCCGTAAAACACGCAACTTTCTAACATCCTTAAAATATGCCATTTAAATTAAAACCAAAAAGTCTGATTTACCCTTCTGGCCATTTTAATTTAGAAAGTAATTACTTTTTTTCCTTTTAATTACCATCATGCCATTATTGATCATAACCCTCCATTTTTTTGATCTAATGGCTACAAATTGATCCTACAGTCTCACAATACTTAGAAAATGTATTTAATACTAACTTTATATATATATATATATATATATATATATATATATATATATATATATATATATATATATATATATATATATATATATATCAACACGTTTTGTTTGTGATCCCCGGTTTTGTATAGGGTTATTTAGGTAATTTGTACTAACTATCAAATAAGTAATGTAAATGAAATCCCATGATTTTAGGAAACCGATTTCTTTATCTTTTACTTGGTCAAAACATATTTTCGTATAAATATTTATGCATTCTATGGTAGTATAGTTTCTTCTGCATTTCCAAGAGCAAATATTTTTCTCTATTTTCAGTTTTTTCGACAAAGAGATGTATCTAATGAACGACAATTCTGCGAATAATGATCAAGAAAACATTGTTAAACAACCGAGTATTCATGTTCTTCCTCCTCAAACATGTGGTGCATGTGGCGAATTGGGATATCACGACTTGAGGAATTGTCTCGAGAAGAAGAACATGAATCAAGAGAAGAGCAATGGCATCAATAGTTCGAATGCGTTTATTAAGTTCTTATTATTAGTTATTATTGTTTTTTAAAGATTTGTATGATGTGATCAATTCGATGAGATGATTTTTGTTTTTGATGTAGCTTAATTATTGTTTCTTTATCGATTTAATGAATTTTTATTTCAATTTCATTTATATTTTGAATGTCTTTGCTTTTTAGATGATGTTGAACACAATAAATTTCCTGTGAAAAATTGTCAACTTAACGAAATTGTTAATCAAGAACACATTGTCGATTTAGATGGTATCAAGAATCATGCTGATGTGTCAACTTTTACCCCATAACTTTTACCCCAGAACCAGTTCCTAATGCTCAATATGAAGATGTTTTTCATTTGATCAGAATATTCAAAACAAATGTGGTAATCTCAGAATTCTGTTAACTTTATATATAAGTTTTGAAGTTCTATATGTTTATATTCGTCTTTTTACTTTTAAGGTGGTTCGAATGTCAATGAGTATGTTTCTACTAATGAATGTTCTTTGCCTGGTGGTACTATATATTGGATTCCAAATGTTCTTGATCACATTAGGCCTACTACTAGTGCTATATTTCCTTCTTATGATCATGTCAAAACAATGTATTATTTTTATGTTGTAGATAGTGGATTTGATGTAGGGAAAGCCACTGTTAAAAAGGAGAATGATAATGTTATTAGGAGATATTATGTATGTAATCGTCAAGGTGTTCCTAACACATCTAAAGTTGACACATTGGATGCTAACAGGTGATCGTAGTCGTTGATGTAATAAAAAATAAACCTTAAACGCACTAATTAGTTAGTGCATGTAAGGGTCGAATCCATGAGAAGCTTATGGTTAGCAACTAGTTCTAATGAAAGCTAAAAGAAAAACAAATTCAGCAAAACAATGCTAGCAAAGGGTTTGATTCAATAATAAAAAAAATTATCGCTAACAGTTTCAACTTTGATTCCTAAACAATGTATTGTATCAGATTCTACTAACATTGCGTTCATTCAGATTACATAGACATAATCGTACTGTTACTCACTAAATCTAGGATCAAACTATGTAAAATTTGCATCTTTCATCCTACACACCAATGTGGATGATTTGGCACGGGTGGGGAAGATCACAATAGAATTGTCTTACACTTAATCAATCAACAGTTTAAGAACAAGTAATGGAAATCTAGTCATATGATTTAAAAGCAAACAATCCAAACATTATGTACATGAATCTAAAAGGTTCAAATCTGAATACAATACTAGAAAAGAAATCAAAACCAACTCCCGGTTGCGATCATGAGATGATTTAGCTACTCATGACTGGGAATGATGCAAACACTATGTTAGAGATGATGAACATGTCTGGATCTTCAAAACTTCAGGAACTCTGGCATGATCTTGATGCAAAAGAGGTTGGATTTGAGATTAGGATTTTTTAGAAGTGTTTTAGGGATGTTTTGGACCTTGGAAAAGTGCCAAAAACCTCCGAAATTCGTCTAGAACGTTCTTGGTGTTGGGATTTGATCACATAAACACATAAACACATGCAGCGGAGGACATATAAGATCAAATCACAGAAATTCCATGAACATTGTTGAGTATCATGCAGTTCATAGCAGATTATTGCAAGTTTAAACTTAAACAGAATATACCTCATCAAGTATTCTTCTTTGTGCTCTAGTCAGGGCCACAATTGCAATGATGATCAGGATCCAAAGTGTGAATCACTCTAATGGCTTGTACCCGGTGACACCAGAAAACCAGGCAGATCAGAAGCAAAGAACTCCAACTCTTGAGATAGAGGAGATTTCGTAGAAGGGAAGGAAGAGGGAGGAGGTTGGCGACACTCAAGGCTTTGGGATGCCTTGGGGTGTTACCCCAAGGCCTTTATTTATAATGCATGGGCTCCAAGGGTTTCAAACTTAGGAGCCTTTTGGCGGCCGCACCCCGTGGACTTGTTTCCTTTTATTATATCTTTAATCAATTACAATCAAATCCCTTTAATTCATTCCAAATTTATTTTAGATTAATTTATCAATTTATTTTTTAGTTTCTAATTAATTTATTTTCCAATAAATTAATAAACTAAATAACCTTTCCTTTATTCTGACTCTGAATATTTTTTGGGTTCAGAGGGCAACCCAAAAGGACTCTACCTTTTTTTAGAAGTAATACAACAATTTGATGACCTTGGACATTATTCCAACGGTCTCCCACTTGGACAAGTTGTCAACTTGAATACAATCTTAAAAATCAGCAGAGCGTGTCATCCAATGCAACTGCCAAACTCTGATCAACGAAAAGAGATGACTCCTAGATAAGTGATCTTTTACTCCTTTGTTCTCAAGATATCATGATGAACCTGGCTCATGGAAAAAGTCAGATCCCGATAGTTCAAAGTTTGTTTCCAGATAGTGATTTATGATGACTCTGTCGGACCACGAATCGAACACATCAATCTGGTCAGGGCTTGGCCAAGCACTTAGTGTTAGCATCAAATCATCGATGGGCCCACATATATCGCTTCTTCTTATTAGGGCAGAAGGAATAGATAAACTTTGACTACATAGTCTCTGTCTATTTCATCATGTCATACATGGATATACCCTTCATAACCACCAGTTACGGATAGCGTTTGAGTAGACCAATGTATGATAGAATCATAGTGCAAATCCCTATGTATCTCGGTTTGAAAAATAAGAGATGTTATCATCCTATATTACTTGTGACTAAATCCATGAAGTAATCTCTAGGTGTGGGTTGTTCCAATACTTGAATCGCTACCAAGTACTCTTGAGGGTTAGTCGCAATCACCATTCTATGTCTAGTCTCTATAGACAATCTACTAACACTCATGACTGTCTTGAATCACTACTTGCTTCCAAGAGCATGAGCGACTGTGTAGGTTTGAGTGAATTAACACTCGAAAAGCGGGTTCTAAACATGCAAAAGTGAAACACAATGATAATTTAATGAAATGGTGGCTAATTAGCCTTTTATTAAATCTCCACTAACAAAACACTAAGCTATATATAATCAACATTGCTCTATGTTTCGATTGTTCAAACATTAAACTAAACATTTAAGACATTTCTCTAGCAAATCTAATGCATATCATCATCGTATGCTCGTCATGCTTGGGCCGCGACAATGCTTTCGTGAAGGGATTAGCTGGATTATCCTCTGACAGTACTCTGCCCACTACGATGTCTCCATCTTCAACTCGATTTCGAACATAGTGGTATTTTCTGAGTATTCTTGATCTCCCATGGTCCTTAGGTTCTTTAGTCAATGCGACTGCACCCTCGTTATCGCAGAAGACTTCAAGGGGATCATTGATGTTGCACCCTTGTCCTCGGACATTGCTCTTTACTTAGCTTTATCCCTTGTTGTATGGGCAAGAATCCTTTCTTGGAATCAAGCATCCTGAATTTCTTCAAGATCTTGTCCAGGTATGTACTTTGGCTTAGTGCTATTAGACGTTTTGATCTATCCCTATAGATCTTTATACCAAGTATATATGATGCATTTCCATATCCTTCATAGCAAAACACTTCCCAAGCCAAGTCTTTACACTTTGCAACATTGGGATGTCGTTTCCTATAAGGAGTATGTCATCGACATACAGTCCCAAAAATAGTACATTGCTCCCACTGGATTTATGACATGCCTAGGTCGTTATGCGTGCAAAAATAGAAATTTAACCTCGCCAACTAACTAATATAGTAGTAGCAAGGGTCGATCCGCAGGAGTTTGGTGGTCAGGATAGAGCGTTAGTATACCAACTGTAGTGTCACGCTACAGCCAGCAGGCCTATTTCTACTTTCCCAAAAACCAATTAAAAAAATACCAAAACAATTGCCAAAAACCAAATCAAACATAAACTAAACTAAAACCAAACCAAATTCTAAACTAAAGTTACTTACTGAAATCAGAAACTAAATCCAGAATTCAGAAGCAAACAATCAAACCAAACACATCAAACAAGCATCCAAACATCAATAATACCGAAAAATGAAAATAAACATCAAACCGAATGATTACTTAAATTAAAAACCAATTCTAGAGAACAAAGGGTACTGAAATCCGAAAATAATAAATCTAAACTAATTCTACTGTTCAATTCAATCCAGAAACACTAGAATAGAAGCTAAACTAAACTAAAGATTATTAAACTAAAAGTGAAAACATAAAGAAATACCAAATATGGTGTTGAAATCCGAATCTATGAGTCAAAGAAGCCTAAGGTCCACCTTAGGGGTCGTTCTTCGCCTCCTGATTTCAACCTAATGACCTCTATTTATACTTATGAAATCTGACGATCCACGACGTGCAAGGCTTGGATCCGTGGCGCGTATAGTGCCTTATCCCCCGTTTTTCGCAGTTTGAATTTCTCTACACCGCCTGACCTTTGACTTTGCGTGACGCGCGCGTCTTCTTCCCGCGGCGCGCATACGACTTCGACTGAAATGACTTTTATCCAAACTTCTTTCATTTTGTCCGCTTTTGGTCCCTGTTTTCATCATTTTCTTGCACACAAGTCCTAGCACAAAAGTGAGTAATACCATAGCATATACGATATAAATTCACCAAGAATAGGGCCTAACAACGACTAAAATACTTGATATTGATAGGCGTTGTCAAACACCCTACACTTGTGCCTTGCTTGTTCCCAAGCAAGAGAGTTTTTAACAGATTTTAACAAAGACTCAAACATTTTTGAATGTGTTCAATTTCAAAGCTTATTGTTCCCAGACTTAGATTGAAAATGATTTTGATAAAACTGATCAGAATATCCTTTGGAATTCACGACTTTCTAGAGAACCCTTGATTACAAATTTTCTGTTCACTAAAAAGTGCACGTACTTATTCAGATTTTAAAGGCCGTTAAAGAATTGTCCATGACTTTCGATGTTGTCCGTGTAACGAGCTTTCAGAAATACCATCCCAAACCAGACGATCTTAGGTGGTAAGGTGCATAAGTGCCTCTTCGAGGCCACCCGTTTCAGACCTACCGACTCGAACAACAAAGACCACTGATTGACAGTTCCCTCCTAAATTCCAATCCTAAAATATCTCAAATCTTAAATTTTTCTAACTCCTAAAACTCAACTTATTTGACTAAACAGATAGCATGATAACAACTAAATAGTATTTCTTGAAAAATACAAATGCTATAACATTCAAAAGCTATTCGTTTCAAAATTACAATCTCTTAAAAATGTTGAAAAATTGCTAAATGTTTTTGAAAATTACTCGTTTCCCGCAAAAATTTCAAAAATCAACTCTTTCGACCGTCCACACCCCACACTTAAAACCGTACAATGTCCCCGTTGTACTTAAAAAAATTTCAGAATAAAGGAGAAAGAGTTACCCCTTTAAACGGTAGACTGCTTGTTGGAACTCGATTGTCATAGGATACAAAACACGTACTCCTCACGATTCAGATTCCAGGAGTTGTGGCGCAACAGTAAACACGCCGGTGAAATGGCAAGTGTAGGGGTACAGTGACCCCACATTTGCTTGAAACAACTCCTCAGTAGACTTCCATTGGTATTCACATGCAAACACTCACAAAACAAATTAAATGCAAACTGAAAAAATATATAAATGATAAAAGTTAAAAACAAAAGATAGTAATAAGTCATGTACAATGTCTCAAAAGATCAAAAGAAATACATCAATCATCATGCTGGTCCAGATGGACCAACCTCGTCATCATGGTCTCTCGGAGGGTATGCTGGTATGTCCTCTATCTGCATCTGGAGCATGATCAGCCTCTGGGTCTCCGCCATCCAGCGGTGGCGAGCCTCAATATGTGTCATCCTCCTGTCCAGATCCATCACAATAGCTAGCATGTCTGTGAGCTGTGGTGGTGGTTGGGCCTGAGGTGGCAGTTTAACCGATGCATCAACTCTCCGTCACTGGGTGGGTCTGGCCAACTGCTCCTCCTCCTCTGACTCCTCCTCATTCTCTACCATCGGCATCCTCTCAATCATACCCGGTCGCGGCTGGCGAATGATCCTCATGTTCTCCATGTAGCGGACCCAGGCCCGTGAGGGATCGGTCGGCGCCATGCTGGCAATCACCTCAGTCGTCAAAATACCATAAGATCGAGCCAGGCGGGTAATGAAGTGCCTGCCGGCCATAGGACTACTGCCAGATATTCCCGCTGCCCGGGTCGTCAGTGAAACCGCCAGTACGTATGGCTGGTTGAGGAACCTGCTGGAATCGGAGAGGACCCACATGTAGAACATGTTCTCCCCAGACACATTCTCACTTCCCCTCCTCTGCATGATTGAGGTAGATACGATACGATGCATCAATCTATGAAGTGGATCCCGAAAGCTGGCTTTCCTTGGCCGAATTGGCCTCAAACAACTCACCCGACATAGATGCCCAAACAACTGCATTCGCCTCCCTTTAAGGCTGAACTCTGAAGCAGGCGGTGAAGAAGGGTGTAAAGTGAATGCCCCTCATCTCCGCCTCGGTGTAAATCCCGACGCATCTGCCAAAGTATCGGAGAGTGCACTCCCGACTCTCCCCTCCCAGCCTGAATCAGATCAACTGGGATCATGGCTCCTGGGAAGTCGGAGTGTATCTGCAAGTCGAAAGGAACTCAAGCACGAGCTCCTTGTACACCACGTCGTCTTTAGTGGCCATGAGCCTGTCCTAGCCCTGGCAAGTAAAAGTATGTGTCCTCTCGGTCCAAGTACGGTGGATGAATGGCAAAATCTCAGCCCATAGGCCTGCCTGGGTCAATATCGCCCGATCCAAATGAATAGCGACGTGGACCGGTCGGTGAAGGAGCTCATCGAGTCGACTACGATAGCGTGGAGTCTCCTCCAGCATATCTGGGAATCGTAGGAATGGGTGTCCTGGTCTGAAGTCCATCTGCACAAAAGAAAGAAATCACAACACAAAAAAGTTTTACAAAATCAGTCCCTGCACGTCGCACAGATACGCGCGACACGGCTCAAGAACAAGGCGCGTCGCACCGTACCTCTGGTGCGAAAAAAATTCCAAAACTCGCCAGAATCACCTGTTAAACTCAATCTAGCGCAATCACAAGGCATCCTAACTATCGACTAGCCCCTCTAGGGTGAGGATTTTGGAAATGCAACACCCTACGAGTCGGCATTGCCAATTTCTAAGTTTTTCTAAGCTCCACCTATTTCAATCAATTTCTTGCTTCAAACGCATGCAAATACTTGAAAGAACGAGTTATGGATGACATACCTCGGTAGTAGATACACGAGAATGCAAGAAAAACGAAAAAAATCGAGTGATCGGGGGTGATCTGTTCGTGCGCGTCGTTGGTGTTGTGTGTGCGACGAGTGTTACGTACCTTATAATGGGTTTCTGACCGATCATAATCAGCGACGCGCGTAAAGGTGATGCGCGTCGCGCGTGTCCAAGAGAACCCCTGCGCATCGGGTTACCTTGCGAACGTGCGGCGCGGCTTGAGCTTCACCGCGTCGCGCCTTTCAATTCTTCCAAAGTCCTTTGTTTGACCCCGCACTTGCGTCGTACCACAAATTTCTGCAATGAAGATGATTATACCCTCCTAATTGAAGGGTTTTATGCAAATCTATGAACTAAAAACCTAAGTTCACATGCAACCTATAAGGATCTATGTTTTTTTTCTAATTGAACATATAATAAATTCCTAAAGGCCACAAGAAAATAACTAAAAGAATAAAATCAGAAAAACTAACCTTTTAGGATTTCTTGGAAGCAAAGCAGCACAATTGTCCTGCCTCAAATGAAGTCACACCTAGGCTATGAAGTTGGTGAAATCCAGATAGAGTTGGGGAAGAGAGAATCACGAAATTTGGGGCTATGGGGCTCCTTATTTATAGGTTTCAAATGATAACCAGATAAACCTTAGAGATAAACCTTTTTGAATTCAAATCAAGATAAACCTTTATCTTATTAATTCAAACATATTTATCTCTTATATATATGAATTTCGAAACTATATATATCTATATATAGATTTCGAAAATCACTAACCTTCCTCAATTGTCACTACTCAACTATTGAATAATTACAATTCAGCCCCTGCACCTTTAATTAATTAAATTAATCACCAAATTAATTCCAATTAATTCCAGATTAATTTCTAATTGGTTAATATAGTTTCTAATTAATATATTATCACTTTAATATATTAATAAACTATTTATTTAATTTCTATTGATTTATTAATCACATAATAAATCAATCTTTCTCTCTCCGGAACTTTCTACCAAACCTCCAGCTATGAAGGCAACCCAAATGGACTATGCTACTATTAATTAGGTAAATACTAATTATTAGTCATGGCTTAGACACCTAATCCAACACTAATTACTTCTAAAAACAAAATACCTAACCTATTATGGATGGGTTGCCTCCTAACAAGCGCTAAGTTTAACGTCTTCAGCCAGACGTGCTGCTCCTTATTCTTCCCTTTTCTTCTCGTGGCATCATCATCCTCATTTCTGGCGCAAAATCATGGACCAATGTTGCCAGCAATGTTGTGAGTTGTGTCAATCGGTCGCTCACCTGACTGATCCACTGCTGTTGAGCATCCAGTATCTGAAAGACCTTTGCATCCCTACACCTTGTGTCCTTCTCATATTGTTGGTGCTTTAATTCCATCATCTCTATCATGTTTAACAACTGCATCTTGTTCACCGATGCCAATGGATGTCTTTTCGCTTCCCACAGAATCTCTTCCTCTTCAATTCCATTGTCATATGCCTGATTCTTACCTTTACTATTAGCCCTCGGTGCCATTAATGGTCTGTTGTTCAAATATTTATCGTCATATCCTGGCGGTAAAGTTATCAGACACCCGAACATATTCAACCTATGCTTCCGTGTCCCAAAGGAGATGTCCATGTCCCCTGTCTTACAGTCCATCACAGCCCCGACTGTTGCTAAAAATGGACGCCCCAAGATTAATGCTGGCGCGTCTTCCAGGCTCTCGTATTCCATCACCAAAAAGTCTACAGGATAGAAGAAATCACCGACCTTGATGATCACATTCGTCAGCTTACCCCGGGAAACTTTTGTAGACTGGTCTGCCAACTGTAACATCGTTTTCACAGGTTCTAGTTCCTTATTTTTGTACTTATCATAAAGGTATCCCGGCAGAACATTAACACTTGCTCCCAAATCTAAAAGCTTATTTCGAATGATCACATCACCCATAGTGACAGTGATTAACGGTGAACCAGGATCCTTTTCCTTTTTGGGCAATGTTCCCAACAAGGCCTCATTCGCCTTGACAGTCAATCTCACCATTTCTAGTGTTGGCACCTTGAACTTCTCATTCTTCTTGCACATTTCTTCAAGAATCTTCGTGTCTTTTGGTGCGTTCTTCAGTTCATCCCATAGCGGTTGGTTGATCGATGGCCCACTTGGCATACTGGGTACTTTTTGCTTCTTCTTTGCCCTTTTGTCTTTCTTCTTTTGCTTTATACCAGCTATAACTGGTTGTTCCTCCTTTTGAGCATCACTTTCATCCTTAATTTGGTCACCTTCCTCAATCTTATTTTCACTTTCCTCAGTCTTAATTTCACTTTCTTTTCCTATCAAATCCTCTTCTGTGACCTTTCTCCATTCTGTCTCGACAGCATTAACATGCTCTTTACCGGCCCTCTGCGTATGGTTTGGGTTCATCTTCGTACTGCTCGGGAGTTTACCACTGTCTCTCTTGCGTTGATCTTTGGCCATTTGAGCTATCTGCCTTTTCATGTTTGTAATAGCTTTAGTATTTGCTTGTGTCTACTGTTAACTAGCATTCACCCGCTCATACATCTTGGCTATCATATTCTCCTGACTCTCCGAGCATTGTTGTTGGTGTTGGTCGGCCCCCCATTGCTGTTGTTACTTCCGCTGGGAACACTATTGTTCACGGCCTGAAACTGTCTCGGTTGATTAGAAGGTTGTCCTTGATAGTTTCCTTGCCTGTTGTTGTTGTAATTATGGGTCCCTTGGTTATAGGGTCTATAAGGTCGTCTATTATTGTTATTATATTGTCCTTGACCTTGCTCATAGACTTGATTAACCTCCTGAGGCCTTTACCCTTGTTGGTTGCCTTGCTGTTGATACTACGGACCATTGTGCAGAGTCGCCATTAACCTGTCAAACTTCCTATTCAGGTCTCCTATTTCTTTCTTCAATTCCTTTTTCCAATCGGCATCTGCACCCACTGCCACTGATGTACTCACTGGTTTCCTTGTAGAAAAGTTTGCTTTCGACCCATTGCTTAGTTGTTCCAAAAATCGCCAGGCGTCGTCTGGTCCCTGTATCATTATTGTCCCGCTGGATGACGCATTAATCATTGCTTTGGTTCGTTGTGTCAACCCCATCGAAGAATACCTTGACAAGCTGCCATCGTGGCACATCATGATGTGGGCAAGATCGCATCAATTTCTTTAATCGCTCAAATGCATCATGGAATCCCTCTCCTGGCTTCTGCTGGAAGTCCTGAATAGCTCTCCTAATCTTCGTGGTCTTGCTGGACGGCTAGAATTCTTGAAGAAATTTGGCTTTCAATTACTCCCAGGTAGTAATACTATTAGGTTGCAATGAGGTAAACCAATACTTGGCCTTATCCTTTAAAGTGAAGGGAAATAATCTCAACCTAAAAATATTCCTATTTGTATTCCTAGGAGTGTTAGCATTAGCTATGGCCAGGAACTCATAAAGATGATTTTAAGGTCATCTTGCTTATAGCCTCTAAATTCAGGTAAAATGCCTAGCAGTTTTAGCCTTATCTCTACTTGATTATCAACATTTTCAAGAACATAAATGGGCGAAGCATCATCATACTCCCTAGGTTGGAAGTGTGATGCAACCGACTGCCCCATCGGTTTAGAAAAATACAGAGGTGGATCGAAATTACCGTCATATAACTCATTGTTGTAAAGTTGCTGCCCCTGTGGTTGATGCTGCTGTTGATATCTCCTTGGAGGTCCCCGACCTCTATTCAATTGCTGTTGTTGCTGAACTGGATGATTTGGTATCCATCCTTCATCTTCCTCATCATAAGCTGGATCTACCTCCTGGTACTGGTACTACTGTGGCTGAGGTTGTATTTGGGTTTGGGTTTGTGGTGGTATAGGTTGAAATGGTGGTTGTGGTTTGTAAATAGGTGGTTGTTGTGCAAATGGTTGAGAAACTGGTATCTGCTGTCGCGGGTGTGGGGTGCCATCACGGGTCGGCGCTCCCCAAACCATCGCAGCATATACGGGATTTCCTAACAGGTTGGTAACAGGTTGGCCTAAAGATTGGACCAAAGGCTGAGTGCATGATGGTATTGGTGCAGGGGCTGAAACTGTACCACCACTAGCACTAGTGCTACCTATATGAAATTCAAAAACTGGGGGAATGAATGGTGTTCCCCCGTGACCTCGCTCGTAGGCTCATTGGTGACATCTGCTACTACTACATTACTGGGACTCATGCTAATCAAACGCCTACGTACACGGTTGCTGCGCGCGGTTCGCTCAATTTCAAAGTCAAATAACAAGGGTGATGTCTACCCACCCCGACGGGTACGCATGCACTAGTGCAAAACGACCGTCAAACTAAAAATCAAACTAATAACTAAACTAAATTACCAAAACTAAATAAAAATCAGAAACAAACCTACTGATCTTCTATCCTAAGCGCACAACTCCCCGGCAACGGCGCCAAAATTTGACAACCCTAGGTCGTTATACGTGCAAAAATAGAAATTTAACCTCACCAACTAACTAGTATAGCAGTAGCAAGGGTCGATCCGCAGGAGTTTGGTGGTCAAGATAGGATGATAGTATACCATCTGTAGTGTCACGCTACAGCCAGCAGGCCTATTTCTACTTTCCCAAAAACTAATAAAAACAATACCAAAACAATTGCCAAAAACCAAATCAAACATAAACTAAACTAAACCAAACCAAATTCTAAACTAAATTTACTTACTGAAATCAGAAACTAAATCCATAATTCAGAAGCAAACAATCAAACCAAACACATCAAACAAGCATTCAAACATCAATAATACCGAAAAATGCAAATAAACATCAAACTGAATGATTACTTGAATTAAAAACCAATTCCAGAGAACAAAGGGTACTGAAATCCGAAAATAATAAATCTAAACTAATGCTACTGTTCAATTCAATCCAGAAACACTAGAATAGAAGCTAAACTAAACTAAAGATTATTAAACTAAAAGTGAAAACATAAAGAAATACCAAATGTGGTGCTGAAATCCGAATCTCTGAGTCAAAGAAGCCTAAGGTCCACCTTATGGGTCATTCTTCGCCTCCTGATTTTGACCTAATGACCTCTATTTATACTTATGCAATCTGACGATCCGCGGAGCGTAGGGCTTGGATCCGCGGCGCGCGTAGTGCCTTATCCCCCGTTTTTCGCAGTTTGAATTTCTCTACACCGCCTGACCTTTGACTTTGCATGACGTGCGTGTCTTCTTCTCGCGGCGTGCGTACGACTTCAATTGAAATGGCTTTTATCCAAACTTCTTTCATTTTTTCCGCTTTTGGTCCCTATTTTCATCATTTTCTTACACACAGGTCCTAGAACAAAAGTGAGTAATACCATAGGATATACGATATAAATTCACAAGAATAGGGCCTAATAACGACTAAATACTTGATATTGATAGGCGTTGTCAATTTACCATATACGCAAGATTCATCCTGGTTTCGGGAAAATCTAAACTCTTTGACTTTCTCATGGAAGTAGTTGTCCAGCTACGAAAAGCTTGTTTAAGTCCATAAATGGACCTCTCAAGCATACACACTTTATTCGGATACTTGCTGTCTATAAAACCTTCAGGTTGTGCCATATACACATCCTCTGACAGTTTTCCGTTAAGGAAAGCGGTTTTGATGTCCATTTACCATATTTCATAGTCATAAAATGCAGTAATGGCAAGTGACACTAATAGATTTTATCTTGGCTACTAGAGAGAAGGTTTCATCATAATCAATTCCTTGATTCTGAGTGAAGCCCTTCACAACCAATCTTGCCTTGAATGTGTGTACATTCTCATCCATGTCGGTCTTCTTCTTGAAGATCCATTTACACCTAACGGTTTTGTAACCTGGTGTCAAATCAACCAAGTTCCAAACTTGGTTATCATGCATGGACTGAAGCTCACTCTCCATGGCCTCTTTCTATTTGGCAGCCTCAGAGCCTGTCATCACTTCTTTGTAGTTGGATGGTTCATCCTCACTAACCAGTGTTTTATCACTGATCATTGCGTCATATTCTATAGTAATACGAAAATCATAAAACTCAGGAGGCAGACGCATTCTACTGGATCTGCGAAGAGGCGATGGAGATGTGTCAGTTTTCTCAACAGGAGTCTCATCCTCGGGTTAAGTACCAGTGTCAACTATAGGTTCTTCTTCGATTGATTCTTGAATTTCTTCAAGATCAATTTTACTCCCACTAGCTTCTTTGGATATGAGATCTCTTTCCAGAAACACTCCTCTTCGAGCAACAAACACTTTTTTCTCAAAAGGCTTGTAGAACAAGTATCCAAATGACTTTCGCAGGTAACCAACGAAATAACACATCGCTACTCTGGGTTCAAGTTTGTCATGAGCTTCACGCCGAACGAATACTTCACGACCCCAGACTTTTACATGTGCTAGTGAGGGACGTTCCCTACTCCACATTTCAGTGGATGTTTTAGCAACCTTCTTAGTTGGGACAATTTAAGATATGTGTTGCAGTTTCTAAGATATTCTCCGCCCCTATCGGAACGAAGCATATTAATCTTCTTGCCGAGCTGATTCTCTACTTTGTTCTGAAATTATTTGAACACTTTAAAGGTTTCTGACTTATGTTTAATCAGATAAACATAACCGTATCTACTAAAATTGTTAGTAAATGTCATAAAGTAGTGTTCACATTGTCTAGTGGCAGATCTGAACGGTCCACAAACATCTGTGTGGATTAATTCCAACAGATCCTTGCCTCTTTCACAGATTCTTGTGAATGACGATTTGGTCATCTTGCCAAGTAAGCAAGACTCGCATACATCATCTGACTTTAAGTCGAATGACTCCAAGATTCCTCCCGACTGGAGCTTGGTGATGCGATTATTGTTTATATGACCAAGACGATAGTGCCATAGACGTGATTTATCAAGAACATTCTCGTCATAATCAACATTTAAAGTTATATTATTTCTACCAACACAAACAACACTTTCATATGTCATTACAAGGACTAGCTTTAAAACAAAGACAATTATTTTTATAAACCAAAATGTTACCATTATCATTATCAAAATAAAATTTGAAACCATTCTTAAATAAAGCATAAAATGAAATAATGTTTCGAGCCATTTCTAGCGAGTAGCAACAATTTAATAACTTAATCGAACTATCATTATTCAGCATCAGCTCATAACTCACGATCCTTGTAACAGCAGCTTTATGTCTGTTTCCCATGATCAGGTTAAGCTTCCCATGCTGCAGCTTCCTACTTTCCCTTAGTCCCTGCATATCAGCACAGATGTGAGTACCACATCATGTATCAAGGACCCAATAATTAGAATGATAGTACTATATAATTCGATCATAAATATACCTGAGGTGCCACACTCTTTGACCTTGTTGTTCTTCAGGTCCTTTAGATACTTCGAGCAGCTACGTTTCCAGTGTACCTTCTGCTGGCAGTAAAAGCAGATAGCCTCTTTCGGGTCACTGGTAGGGGCAATATTAGAGTCAGCCTTTCTCTTGAAGCCTTGGTTGCCCTTGGCTATTCCTTTTTCTTTGGGATGAGAAGTTTTCTTCCGTTTGCCACTACCATGATGAATGGCTAAGACGGGAGCAGGGGAGTTGGTGTCACGAGCCTGCTTCATGCTGGCTTCAGCAGTCCTCAGCATCCCGTGCAACTCCATAAAGGTCTTGTCCAAGTTGTTCATATTGTAGTTCATGATGAACTGTTGGTATGAACCAGAAAGCGAGTTAAGACGAGTTAAGGACCATGTCAATTGCTAACTCCTTAGGCAACTGGACACCAACATTTTCTAGCCTGTTAATGTACGACTTCATTTTCTGAATGTGTGTATATACAGACGCTCTGTCTTGCAGTTTACAGGAAATCAAGGAGTTGACGATCTCGAATTGTTCCTGCCGAGCTTGCTCATGGAAATTTTCCTTGAGCTACATGTTGATGTCATAGGCACCAGGATTCTCGAAGCCCTTTTGGAGCTCTGAGGTCATGGTCGCCAACATCATGCAAGAAACCTTAGTCGAGTCGTCATAGTGCTTATCATAAGTAACTATATCTTCATCAGCAGCATTATCGGCTATATCTGGGATATCAGTTTCAAGGACATACTCTTTGCCCTCAAATGTCAAGGCAATCCTCAAAGCCTGGATCCAATCGAGATAGTTCGGACCCATAAGCTTTTTCCTCGAGAGGAGAGGAAGCAATGAGATGTTGGTTGGTGCAGGAGGAGGAGGAGTTGGACCCGAGTTGTTGTTCTTGTTATTGGCAGACATCTTTAAGACAAAGTTTTACTTTAGTTAGTTTGAATTATAATCCTTTAAATAATTACCCAATTTATTTACTAAAAGATTTCCCAGTTGTGATGTGAAGAGGGATGTCGTAATCACACAACAATGGTCATCAAGGTAGACAAAGCTTTTTGTCAGTTTCATTCACTATGAAACTCCTAGATCTGCGAGATTCATTGATTTCTATCAGTGGCATGTTAATATAATTTGTGCTCATCTCATAATTCATGACAGAGATGTCGTGGATCATGAATTAAACGGTGAATTGACCACGCAGAACTCCAGGAGATTTTGTAGACGGGAAGGAGGAGGGATGAGGTTGGCGGCACTCAAGGCTTTGGGATGCCTTGGGTGTTACACCAAAGCCTTTATTTATATTGCATGGGCTCCTAGGGTTTCAAACTTAGGAGCCTTTTAGTTTCTAATTAATTTATTTTCCAATATCTTTAATCAATTACAATCTAGTCCTTTAATTTATTCCAAATTAACTCTACATTAATTTATCAATTTATTCTTTTAGTTTCTAATTAATTTATTTTCCAATAAATTAATAAACTAAATAACCTTTCCTTTATTCTGACTCTAAATGTTTTTCTGGGTTCTAAGGGCAACCCTAAAGGTCTCCACTTTTATGAGAAGTATTACAACAAGTTGATGATCTTGGACATTATTCCAAATCTTAGATCGATGGATGGAAGTCACATTAAATAGAGCAGTGGCAATTTAGGGCAGGCCTGGCGGCGGCGTCCTAGGCCAACGTCTCAGACGCCACCTGGGACGCTGAATATATTTCTCATACTTTTACGACGAACAATGTTCCAGAACGAGACGCTTCTAAAACATTGGGCGTCATAGGCCAGCGTCTCAGATGCCTCCTGGGACGCTGATTGGCTTCATTCACATTCTAGCTCTGCTTGTCCTCCTTTTCTTGACCAAAATGACCTAGAGTTTCACGCCAGCGTCTGGGACGTTGACTGGGACGCTGGCTTCTTTCTTTAGCTTCAAGTGTCCGTTTAATACGCAATTTTTGCCCAAAATTTTTGTTTTTAATCCCTACATGTATTTCACTCAATTACATTAAAGTAGGGTCATTCTTGGTTAAACAAAGCTTAATTTATCATGTTAATCACATTTTACTTTAAACCAAAATGGGCCGATCAATAATCGATTGAAAAAGAACTCCAACATGATTCGTTCAAAATGTGAAGCATGTATAAAATGTACAATTATTCCGGGATCAACTGATTTTATTATATATGAAGTAGAGGAGAAGCATAATCATCCATTGTATGCCAAGAAGAACATACATTTGTCTAAAACAAAAAGAAAACTAGACATATACCAGAAATCATTTATATTTAAGATGAAATGCCAAAATATTGGTCCTACCATTTCTCAAAGACTATTTTTTGGACTTCATCGAGGTTATGTGTATCGAGGTGGTAATGTAGAGGATTTTAAGAATTTTTGACGGGATCTGAATTGCCACCTAGGAGAATTTGATGCTTAGTATTTGGTAAACAAGTAGAAAGATCGAATGAATCATGTTCCTAACTTTTCATTTGAATACAAGACATTAGTCAAGAAGCTTGATTGTTTGTTTTGGGTAGATGAAACTGCAAAACTTCATTACAAAGAATTTGGTGATGTTATCTCATGTGATGCCACATTCAGAACCAACATGTATTTGTTTCATATGATATATTTTATTATTTGTGGGTTTATATATTTGATATAATTTCTTGTTATAATTTTTTAGGTATAACATGGTGTTTTTTCATTCACTAGAATCGATAACCATAAGAGATCTGTAACATTTGGTGCTGGTCTGATTAGTCACAAAAATATAGAATCATATGTGTGGTTGTTAGAATCTTTTCTTAAGGCTTTCAAGAAGCCCTGTTCTTGATAAAATTATATCAAATATGTTTGGGTATTCTCACTTTTCGTGCCAGGACTTGTTTGGAGAAAAAGAATGGAAACAGGGACTAAAAGCGTACAAAAGGAAGAAGTTTGGAAAGAATGAAAAATCAACGCACCGTGGATACATCATCTGCGCGATGCGGGCTTAAGGCGGTGGAACACATTCAAATGCTGAAGAAACGGGAAAAGATTAGTACGCGCGCCGCGGATTTCACTTCTGCGCGGCGCGGCTGCGGGAAATTTGCAAGTATAAATAGATGCATTTCCAACCGAAAACCCTAGCAAAGACCGGGTGTAAAATTGACCTTGAAGCTCTTTGACTCCAAGATTTCATTCCAGAAGACTCTCATTTGGTATTGGTTAGTTTGAGATTTTATTTGTAATTAAATAGTTGGATTTAAGCTTGGTTTTGTATCTTTGGGTGTGACAACCATTGATATTAAGCTTTGGCTTCTGTTTTTGGATCATTTCGTTACTGTTTTTATGTTGGATTCGAATTTGGTTAATGCAAAGCATTTGGTTACATTTAATCTTAGCTTTTTGGTGTTTTTATGCTTGTGTTTGGTTGTGGATGTTTGATTTATGTTTGGATATTGTTTTGACCTTGTTGGGACTGTTTTCCTTTGCTGAAATCAGTAGCTAATTAGGTTAGTTTGTAAGTATTAAACCTTGGCTAGTAACTGTTCAGTAGATCTTTAGTTAGTGGCTAGTTTATGCTTTGCTTGGTTTTGCTAGTTTGGATGCCTTTGATTGCTTCTGATTCAGAGATGTACTTCTGATTTCAGAAAGTGACTAGGTTATTTGAGCTTAGCTTAGCTTGGGTGTGTTTGTGTTTGATCATTGTTTTCATTCGCTAGTGGTTAGGAAGGTAGAAACTAGATCCTCCGACTGTAACGTGACACTACTAGTTGGTAATCTCTCATCTAGTCTAACCACGAAGCTCCTGTGGATCGACCCTGACTACCGCTATACTAGTGTGTGTTAGGTTTTCTCTTATTTTTGACCGCACGACGACCTAGGCGTGTCAAATTTTGGCGTCGTTGTCGGGGAGCTGTGAGCTTAGGTTAGGTGAGCAGTAGGAACTTGTTTCCTGTTTTTGAAAATTTCATTTGGTAAGTTTGATTTTTGATTTTTGTGGGTGTGTTGCACTAGTACATGCGTACCCGCAGGGGTAAGCAATTATCCCCATTGCAGTTTGATTCTGAGATTGAGCATACTGCGTGCAAACTCCGTGCCCGTAGGCGTTTAAATATCATGAGTTTTAGTCAGGTTAGCAGTAGTCCAGTAAGTGTTGCCCAGGAACCATCAGGTGAGGCAACGGAGATGTTTCTATTCCCCCACTGTCAGAGTTTCAGTTTGGGAGCACGAGTGCTTCTGGTGGTGCAGTTTCAGCCCCTGCACCCATACCATCGTGCACTCCGCCATCTGTTCCACCATTTACACCCGCTTCACAACCACAATCTACCAATCCATTTACCTCTGCAATGTCTTGGGGAGAGCCGACCCGTGATGGCACCCCAGTTCCTAGACAGCAGACACCAACCTCTCAACCACAACCAGTTCTTTTTAAACCTCAACCCACATTCCAACCAACACAACCTATACATTTTCAACAACCTCCTCAGCCACAATACCATTACCCAGAGGCGGAGGAGGGATATGACGAGGAAGATGAGGGATGGGTGCCACCAGCACCACAACCACAGTGGAACCGAGGTCGGGGACCTCCTAGAAGAGCACCACAGTATCAACCACCAGGTCAGCGGGAATACAACAATCATTTTTACGGTAACCCCGCCCAACCTTTACATGCACAACCGAGACGGCAATCGGTTGCATCACATTTCCAACCGCGGGGATATGATGATTCATCGCCAATCTATATTCCTGATAACATTGATTCGCAAGTAGAGATAAGACCTCGGTTATTAGGAATATTGCCAGAGTTTAGAGGGTATAAGCAAGACGATCCTTATAATCATTTATATGAATTATTAGCAATTGATAATGCTAATAACCCTAGGAACACCAATAGAAACATTTTCAGGCTTAGACTGTTTCCATTCACCCTTAAGGATAAAGCCAAATATTGGTTCACATCGTTGCCATCAAACAGCATTACTACATGGGATCAGCTCAAAGCAAAATTCCTTCAGGAATTTTATCCAGCAAGTAAGACAACTGAAATCAGAAGAGTCATCCAAGACTTCCAGCAAAAGCCAGGAGAGGCTTTTCATGAAGCCTTTGACAGATTAAAGGAGTTGTTAAGATCCTGTCCGCATCATGAAATTCCTAGGTGGCAGCTAGTTAAGTTATTCTTCAAAGGAGTCAGTGAGATGCATCAGGCCATGATAAATGCCTCATCAAGTGGGACATTTATGTGGCAGGACCCAGAGGAAGCTTGGCAGTTATTGGAGCAGTTGAGCAATGGCTCCAAGGCAAAATTTTCTACCAGGAAGACTGTAGGTACGGCGGCAGCAGTGGGAGTCGACGCTGACTGGAAAAAGGAAGTGAAGAAGGAAATTAGTGAACTGAATAAGAAGTTTGACAGGCTCATGTCAACACTGCAGAATGGACCACCAAATTCATCACAAGGAGGCCAAGGAGGACCTAAGACTCAAGAGGCGAATCAAGTTTATGGCCAGGGTCAAGGCCAGCACAACAACGGACGACCCTACAGGCCATACAACCAGGGACAGCAGCAAAATTTTAGGCAGAGCAATTACCAGAGTCAATCGACTAATCAGCCTAGAACACATCAGCCTGCGAACAACAATAATCACAATGGAAACACCAATGGAAATAGCAACAACAACAACAGGGGGCCCACTAATGCTACCAACAACGCCCCAGGGACCCAAGAAGAGATGATTGCTAAGATGTATGATATGGTCACTGCGACGCAACAACAATCTCAACCAAATGCAAAGGCCATTGCAAATATGGAGCGACAGATAGGTCAAATGGCTGCAGATCAGCAAAAGAGAGACAGTTGTAAATTGCCAAGTGCTACTGAAGTCAATCCTACTCATAATCAGCGTCCAGGAAAAGAGCAAGTCAACACTGTCGAATCAGGATGGCGAAAAGTCACTTTGGAGGACTTGTTTGAAGTAGGAAGTGAAGTGAGACCAGGAGAAGAAGAAAAGGCTCTGGGAAATGAGGAAGGTAAGGAGGAAGGAGGAGCTCTTGTTGAGAATGGCACTCAACCAGAAATAGATAAAGAGGTCCAGAAGGAAGAGCAATTAACGATAGCAGGGATCAAGCAGAAAAAGAAGACTAGGAAAGAGAAGAAGAAGAAGAAGCAGGAAGCACCCAGATCAACGGGGCCCTTAATAAACCAGCCCCTGTGGGATGAGCTTAAGGATGCCCCTGAAGACACAAGAATTCTGCAAGAAATGTGTGAACAAAATGGGAAGAGCAAAGCACCTACACCAAAAACTGTGAGATTGACTATGAAAGCAAGCGAGGCGTTATTGGGAACACTGCCCAAAAAGGAAAAGGACCCGGGATCACCATTGATCACTACAACTCTAGGGGACGTGGTTATTCGAAACACCCTGTTAGATTTGGGAGCAAGTGTCAACATCTTGCCAGGATACCTGTACGATAAGTACAAAAATGAAGAAATTGAGCCAGCAGAAGTTGTATTGCAGCTGGCTGATCAATCAACTAAGGTATCTAGGGGAAAGCTAACAAATGTCATCGTCAAAGTTGGGGACTTTTTCTATCCCGTGGATTTTCTGGTTATGGAATATGAAAGTCTGAATGATGCGCCTGCACTCATCTTAGGACGTCCATTCTTAGCTACTGCTGGTTCAGTGATCGATTGCAAGACTAGAGATATGGACATTTTCTTTGGGACCAGAAAAAGAAGATTGAATATGTTTGGGAACCCAATATCATTACCTTCAGAAGAAAATGGCAAACAAGTAGACAGGAAAACATTAATGGAGCCAGGAATCAGGAGTAAGGAAAAGATCTGGACACGAACGGGGGAAGGAGGAAAAGAATAGATTTTAAAGGAGACCAAGGACCACCCGTTGTCCACCATCGACAAGGAACAACTGCTGGACATGATAGAGATGATGGAAGCAAGGCACCAGCAATATGAAAAGGAATCCAGAGAACGAGAGGCGAATGTTTTTAAGCTTTTGAAATCTCAACAACAATGGATCAGCGGTGTGAGCGATCGAATGACCCAACTCACATCTCTCATGACAATGATGGCCAACAATTTCATGCCAGGATTCCAGCAAATGCCATCAGGGGTTCAAGAAAAAAAAGATGCAGCTTAGGAGTAGTACGTCTGGCTGAAGACGTTAAACTTAGCGCTTGTTGGGAGGCAACCCATCGTGTCATAAGTTATATATATTTCTTTGAATTAATTAGGAAAATACAAAAATACATCAATCTTTTTTGCAGGTACTAATAGTTTGAAATAAGTGTGGGGTCATTTGAGAAGTTTTGAAATTTTTGAAGTCCGCGCCACGGGTATTTGAATTACGCGACGCGGGATCGTAAACCAACTCGATGCACAGGGGTTGATTTGGTGACACGCGCAACGCGCAAAGAGTAAACCCGCGATGCGGTAAACGATCAGTCGGTTTTCTCCTTTATAAGGTAAGCCGCGGCTCACACGACCCACACACGACTCGGAGCTCTGGTTATCGAAATTCTCTTGCAATTTTTCTTGCTCATTTTGTTCCCACTGCCAAGGTACGCTATTCTAACTATCTATTACTCGTTAAAACTAGTGATTAGGTAGTTAATTTTAGTGATTTGCTCGAAATAGTTCAAAACTTAGAATCGCTAATGCTAGCTCATAGGGTGTTTGTTTTGCCAAATGGAGACCCTAGATGAGCTAGGCGGCACCTAGGCTACCTTGTGGTATGATTATATTGAGTTTTAGCAGGTTAAAATGAGAATTTTGATCGGGGTTTGGAAACAGCCGCACGCCGCGCCGCCGCGGCTGGGAAGACAGGGACTGATTTTCCAAATTTTTGTTTTGTGGCTATATTTTCTTTTTGCAGATGATGTTCAGATTGGAGCACGCTTTCCTCCAGTTCCCCGAGGAGCTGGCCAGTTCTGCAAAGTACACTTCGAGGAGAGACGCATTGACTCGTCGCCGGGTCCTCGAGGCGACGGTTATTGACAGAGATATATTGAGAGACGCAGGGTTATGGGGTGCGATCGAGCCATTCTTGCATCGCACCTGGACCCATGAGGAGGCATCATTTACGTGCCGTGGCTGGGACAGGATCATGGCTACGGACGAGGACGTGGTCTACACGGAGCTGCTGCTGGAGTTCATATCCACCATCCAGTTCGCACCTCGGGCGGGAGACCCGCGTTACAGACTAGTACGCTTTCGTTTGGGAGGTGAGCACAGGGAGTGCAACCTCCGGGAGTTCGGGAGGAGAGTGGGTCTATACACTCCAGCAGACCTCCAGCATCGCTATTTCACCCGGTTCTTCGGGTCCTGTATTCAGGGGGGCCGGACAGGGCTCCCAACATGGAGGTTTGGGCACCATTGTCCAACGTCATATACGAGGCGGGGACTTCCAGGGAGAGTTAGCTTCGGGACCCACTCCACCGCCTCATGCACCGCATCGTCTCCACCTCCATCATGCATCGGGAGGGGGCGAGAAGGTGTCGGGCGACGACATGACATACTTGTGGGTCCTCCTCAACCCGTCCCGATTCCTCCACATCCCCTTCGCCCTCGCGGTTGCCCTCTCCACTCATGCGACGGGAGCTTCTTCCAGCAGTCCACTAGCCAGGGGGTATTTCATTACCCGCCTGGCCCGCTCATATGGTATTCTCACTGCCCCTGTAGCTGCCTCCTTGACCGCTCTGCCTCCATCGCGCACTACAGCACGCACTTTGGAGAGGATGCGGCTCATTGAGCAGCAGCGCCCGGGGCAGTTCATCCGGGCACCGACCGAGCCTCCTCAGGCACCTCAGCCCGCGTATGCCCAGCCTGGCAGGAGACGCAGGAGGCCAGAGCCAGCACCAGAGCCGCAGCCACAGCCGCAGGAGGACTCAGCGGCCATCCATCGGTTGGAGGCCCGGGTTGCGAGGATGGAGGACCAGCTCGAGTGGATCGGGGAGGTACTTTTGGAGTTGGCCACTCAGCAGGGCCGACGCCCCCGACCATTCCCAGCTAGGGCCCATGATCATGAGGCCGGACCTTCTAGGCCACCTGGCAGTGATTGATGTATTTTTTCTTTTTCTTTCCTTTTTATATTTTTTTTGGGATATATGTATAAACTTATGACACTTCTATCTGTATATTTTTGTTCATATTTTATTTGTCATGTTTGTTTTTAATTTGTTTGTTAAGTTATGCATGATATACCAATTTGAGAAGGAGTTGTCTCAGACAAGTGTGGGGTCACCGTGCCCCCTCCACTTGTCTCGACCACCGGCGTGTTCACTGTAGCGCTACAACTCCAGCATACGAAATCAAGGATCCATCTGTACGCAATTATACCTGTGATATTGAGCACCAAGCAGTCTATCGTCCAAAAAGGGGTAACTCTTTCTCCCTTGTTTTGAAATAGTTTTATACAACGGGGACGTTGTACGGCTTTAAGTGTGGGGTGTGGATGGTCGAAAGAGATTTTTTTTTAATTTTTTGCAGAAATGATCAATTTTTCAAATTTTTAGCAATATTTTTCAAAATTTTTAATAAATTGCAATTGTGAAATGAATGGTTTGTGATTGTGATAGCATTAGTATTTTTCAAGAAATACTGTTTATTTGTGATCATGCTATTAGTTAGTCAAATAAGTTGAGTTTTACGGGTTTAGAAGATTGAGCTGTTTTAAGTTTGGAATTTAGGAAGGAAGTGTCAATCTGTGGCCTTTGTTGTTCGAGCCAGTAGGTCTAAAATGGGTGGGATTTATGCACCTTACCTGTGACACCCCATTTCTACTGTTTTCAAATAGTATGGTTTTTCGTATAAATACATGAATACAAAAATACGGTTTATCAAAAACCGATAATTTAAATGCTTAAAACAGTGGGTGTACAAATTCATATCAAACTAACCATAGTAAGCAAGAAAGGATTTAACCTTGTGTCCAATATAGGAGCTAACTTAAGCTCCACTCCAGCTAAACTTCATCCCATTGATAGCAACTTAATTTGACCTGGAATACATGGCAAAACATAAAATACGTAAGACAATAATGTCTCGTGAGTTACATGAGTTTTAGACTCAAACCTTTAATTTATTTTCCAACCTTTTTATAAAACTTATAACATAAAACATCTTTCAAAGTTTTATAATAATATCGTACCATAGCTCTTTACTTTTCAAAATCATCACATATCATGCCTTGCAAAAATATCTTCTTTCCAAACTTTATAATAGCAATATACTATAACTTTTTACTTCTGAAAAATCATTTTATGACATACTTTAAAAAAATAGCATATTTCTTAATTTCTTTGACTGGTTTTATAAGCTTGCTGGATTTTTATACTTAGGGCTTTAATCACTATAAGTGATACCCCAAGTCTCAATGGCTAGAAAGAACGGATCAATCCTCACCATAGAAGTGCTGAGGCGATCTACTTCGCGATGGGGCTTGTCCCCAGTAGACCCCTTACCTAACCCGGGTAGGTTGGAACATAGTTCCCTTACTAACGCTGCTTGCTACAATTACCAGTCATACAAAATACTTGCTGCTTGCTTAAACATTTCTCATATACATATAACTTGTGGCTAGGTGCCAAACTACATCATTTTATGTCTTTATGGCTAGATGCCAAATATAGCTTTCATCACATAATAATCATATGTTTAAAACATATATTTTTTTTAACATGCTAAGCTTTATGCCAAAACATACTTTCCAGCATCTTATGGCTATATGCCATTCATACTCGAAAACAAATACAGTTTGTAACCAAAACATACTTTTTAAACATCTTGTGGCTATATTATATGCCATTCATACTTGAAAACATTTATAACTTATAATCAAGATATATTTTCACATAATTGGTTCATAGACCAACATACTTTCGCTTAATTTAATGTGTGTTTCAAAACATAACTTCAATATAGAATCATACTTTCTCATCAAATTAAAAATAATACTCTTGCAAATAATTTCACATAAAGAGATTTATAAGAAATCTTGTAAATACTTACTTGCCATGTACCCCAGAATGGGTAAAAATACTGCATGTACTCACCTGATACGTAAAAGTAGGTCGCACACACAAGCACGTGATACTCAAGAACTCTTCTTCTTTCCCGAACCTACATTCCACATGGGACTGCTTAGAACGAATTAACGTTTACATTTATTACTTATAATTATATAAGTATACATGTATTTTCCCGATACTCGACACGTACCGTGTCCCACTATACCCTCCCTTTACCTTATAATTACATCATTGAGGTTTATTAATTATCTTTAATAATCATATAACACCCACTACGAACTCTAAGCCGCAACCACGACCAAAACCCACGAAAGAATACTTGACAGCAAAGCTGATT
Organism: Cichorium intybus; assembly: GCA_023525715.1. Taxonomy (NCBI): domain Eukaryota; kingdom Viridiplantae; phylum Streptophyta; class Magnoliopsida; order Asterales; family Asteraceae; genus Cichorium; species Cichorium intybus. The sequence goes on from CM042015.1 coordinate 60,452,447, forward strand.
TTTAGACCCACGACAAGATTTGCAATATTAAACCAAGGAAAGATTACAAATAAAATCCAATAAAAATCAAGGGTAAACTAGACCCAGAGAAAAGGTCACAGGGCCTAACCTCATGTCATTTTCCCCTTCCAAGAATAAACGAAAAATCACCAAAGTTGACTTATACAATTAGTTCACTCACTGAACCACCCTTGAAGAAATATTAATCGATGAAAATGGGTTAATAACTGAACTCTGAGATTTGGTAAGGACAAACTAGACTCTAAAAGTGAACTAAGTCAAGTGGCCTTGCTCCCAAAAGATTTTTGTACAATTTACAATGAATTTCTCAAGGCAAGGGACCAAATTTGACAGAACTTAGACCACTCAGTGAATATTTACATATTCACCTAACCTAGCACATAAATTAGGCCAAGGCCTTCTGGATTAAGAAACTACACACAAAGTCCTTTCCAGAAATGTATGGTTCATCCCAAATGGCCAAGTACAAGATTTTACAAGGATTTTCTAAAACAGGTCCAAAACAGTGAAAAATACGAAAATCCCAAAAATGACATTAGGGTCTAAAGTTTCAACTCCTAAACCCATTAAGACGAGGGTTAAGACCCCTAGGGTCTGAATTAAGTCCAAAAACATTCCAACAACATAAATCTAGGAGTGGGATAAGACCATTGGAACCATACCCGACTCAAACATATACAAAACCCAACAAACGTACAAAACATGATTATGAGCTTGACAAGAAGTGTAGAACACAAGGTCTCAAACAAAGAACTTGGAGATAAAGCCATTAGAGCATCCAAAAATCAGAAAGACAAACTGAACTACAACATAAACACTCTCGTTCACACCTGCACACACATACACCCACTGTGGGTATAGTGGTGGTGTGTGCGAGTCTAAGGCTGTGGAACAAGGAGAAAAGAAGCAAAGCATACCTATTGTTAACCAAATCTTGACTCACGAGATCCATCACTATTATTTGCTTCCTTTTCTTTACTTGATTGCAGCAGATCTCGACAAGAAAGAAAACAAAAAGATGAGTTCTAAACAAAGTGGAAATCTCTACGTGGATGTGGAATACCACACAAAGGACCATCCAATAATCTTTACATGTGCTAGAAGTCAAAGTTGTGACCCTTAAGGGCCTACCAAAAGTTGTAGTCGTTCACAAGAAAGAAAAAAATGGTCCATGCAACTATTTGGTCTTTTCACTATTAGTCCCTAGGCTTTGCCAACTTAATTTCTTTTAACCCAAAAGCTAGCTCTTCCAACATTTCAAGTTTCCAGTACTTACATAATCTACCCCTAACATATAATTAAATTTCCAGAATTATTATTATTATTATTATTATTATTATTATTATTATTGACGCTAAAATAATTAATTCATCAAAATGAACATACCGAAAAACGAGGTTTAATTCTACAGTCTGCTTTCTAATTAAATTTATTATCATTTCTTTTAAAATATGCGATTAGTATAATCAACATTAACTTTACGTTAACGCCAAAAACGGGGTGTTACAACTCTCCCCCACTTACAAGAATTTCGTCCCCGAAATTCAACTCTAACACCTCTAAACCAAACGCCTCAAGACCCTCATACGACTCCTCGATCTATATAGGTTCCTTCTCATCCCAACGAATAGGGTTCCAACACCTTCGCATGTACGACACCTTGTGACGCGACATACCGATGCTATAGCTGGCAGTTGCCAGCAAAGGAGAAATACAAACAGAGGCAGGTAAGCATGCATCCCAGCTACCCTTCCCCCAAAGTCCAAGATACATCTCAACGTAACGGAATATATTTCATTTCATCTCTGACCACCACTGACCTTCAATCAGATCTTTGCGCGTCACAACAACAAATAGTCCACATCTTAGAATCACCTAGGTTATTCTAACTTTCTTCTTTCGATCCAACTAGCAACCACAATAGCTAAACACTGGCGCGTAAGCTACTACCTCACTGCATTTGTAGCACATAGCAAGGCATACCATCTATACAAATGCTGTAGACTTGCAATAATCCAACAGCCCCAGACCATGCTATAATCGACTTGATTGCGTAACTTTGCACATAATACTAGCATACACCACCCATACAACCTCTATAGATAGAGTTATCCACTTCTTCCCTCCTAATAGGCGGAAGGGAATATATTGAGGTTCGAATCCTTCTGTGACCCAAATTAATAGCCTAACGGGGAAGATACCACCCCCAACACCACTAGAATTTCAATTCATGTTCACAACATGTCATTACACATCTGAACACACTTTTATCGTTTAAGCAACCTCTTTTCCCTTCAAATGAACAATTCTCCCCCGCTTGGATTTAAACCCGATCCTACCTGATCCTTTCAGTGACATGCCACCTACTCCTGCAACAATGCTCCATACTCTTTTACTTTTAATCACATTGCATGTCTTCATTCTAATAATTTCAACTGCGCCAAAAGCTTAATTTCATTTCTCGTAGTCGCACTCGTCGACTTGACCGGCTCCCCCACTTTGATTGAACATAACACTTGCCTCGAAGCATAGACACCTCTTAAGTAAGCACACTTTACTACCACCTCCCACTTCTTCGACTTCTTTGAAGAATGAAAAGTAAACCTAGCTTACCAACCCAACAACTCACATCGAAGCCAAACACCATCTCATCACGTGTGTTTTGACGATGTAAAGTCATTTACATCAACCATCATATACCGCTCATCATCTGCTAGCCATTCTAACTGTTACCGGCACCTCCTCGATCGTGAGCTGTAAAGCTCAACCACATACCCTCTCTGTCCCTGCCCTAACCACTCTTGCAGCACATGACCGCTCCATCACTTGCGTCATCTCTGTGAATTTCCGTGTTATCCCAGACAAGCTCTCTGTCGTCTGCTCCAAAGTCATAAACTCGTGGGAACTCCGCTCTATCTCTACTTGAGGCACATACTACCTCTGGAACCGTGTCACAAAATCCTCCCAGGTCAAAACCCCGACATGTTCCGCTGACATAGATGTGGTCTCCACTTTCTTTGATCAACTTTTACCAACCAACTTCTCATATCCATTGTTAGATACTATTTAGCTATTGTTTCCCCATAATCTTTCTTATTTACTGAGAATAAGTTTAGCTAACATATTTTAACTATCATTTACTTCTCAAACAAGATTAAATTACTTCTTAAGTTTTATCTTTTACCATTCATTACTCTTTACTTGTTATGGCTAATACCAAAGATAACTTTTACCTTTCTTATTACCCCAACTGCATCATAATAACATTTCAATAAAGACTTGCCTTTTTAACTCAACAATTACTTGTTTTATCTCATCATACTTATTAAGCATATACTACTTTCATACTCATATAAATTACCACCATTTTTTTTAGACATTCAATCTTTACATCTCATACATTTTACTTATAAACTTTCTAAGCTTGAAACCCAAAATTTCTTTCATTGTATCTTTTACCATTTTTCTTTATGTGTCATAAGGCTATATGCCCAACACATTACATTACTCTTTCATTTAAACTTCATTTCTTTACACTATTTACTTCAACGTATCTTAAGGCGATATACACCATACATTATATATTTCATATTTCATATAAGGCTCACTTCTTATATACCCTTAGGTGGTACACAACTCCCACTTATTTTCTCGTTATCTTTCGTTTTTTTTTGAAGTTATTTGTCAAATACATTATCTCACTTTTATATTATATAAAATTTTCACATTTACTCTTTCTTTCACATATATATACATATATGTACACTCATATACGTATCTTTACATTTCATAATTATTAACCATGTACCGCCCACTTCTCATAATTATGAAACACGTTTACCTGTTATTCACATTCAGAAGTAGTAACTTCTCGTCTGTTTATTTTAGTTTTTCTTCAGTTAACATACTTCATTATACTCTTTCATTACTGGTATTTCTTCTTTTATTTCATTCATTTGGTTGTAGAATTTAATTCCTCTTTAAATTGCTCTTATTCATACTTTTTCTCGACTCTGCAGACATATACTTTAATGCCTTTCAACCTGTCTGTCTAAGGAGTATTAACTATCTTATTGATTTCGTTTACTTTACCATACTAAGTGGTATATATCCACTGCATTATTTTTTTAATACTTATAATCTTACTTGTTCTTATTACATAGGCATATAACTCCTATGTTATCCTTACTACTTTCTTCAAAACCCTTACTCACCAGATTACCACAATTCCTTTACGATTCCACCAGTCTCAATACATATCCTGTGATTATGATAATACGGGCCCATATTACCATAACCACCTATACATATTGATTCTGTTGTTACCACAAGGTTTCATTGGTCACTGGTTCCTTTAACATATAACACCATTACAAGTACATGGTGATCATTACTAGAAATCTTACTACTTTATAAACATAGCCTTTAATAAATTTAGACGGTTACGGAAAATATCATATAATTTTCCTAACGGCCCAATTTTTGCTCACTCTAAACGTTAGCTAAACACTTCTTAGTGTTATATATCTACATATTTTATATAATACATAATGTCTTAATCATTTAAGACATCATATAGCATACTTTCATATACTAACATTTATATAGCATGAGTTTAAGCCTAGGAGTGGAACAAGCCAATCCTAATTCGCTTAAACTATGGCTCTGATACCAACTTGTGACACCCCATTTCTACTGTTTTCAAATACTATGGTTTTTCGTATAAATACATGAATACAAAAATACGGTTTATCAAAAACCGATAATTTAAATGCTTAAAACAGTGGGTGTACAAATTCATATCAAGCTAACCATAGTAAGCAAGAAATGATTTAACCTTGTGTCCAATATAGGAGCTAACTTAAGCTCCACTCCAGCTAAACTTCATCTCATTGATAGCAACTTAATTTGACCTGGAATACATGGCAAAACATAAAATACGTAAGACAATAATGTCTCGTGAGTTACATGAGTTTTAGACTCAAACCTTTAATTTCTTTTCCAACCTTTTTATAAAACTTATAACATAAAACATCTTTCAAAGTTTTATAATAATATCGTACCATAGCTCTTTACTTTTCAAAATCATCACATATCATGCCTTGCAAAAATATCTTCTTTCCAAACTTTATAATAGCAATATACTATAACTTTTTACTTCTGAAAAATCATTTTATGACATACTTTACAAAAATAGCATATTTCTTAATTTGTTTGACTGGTTTTATAAGCTTGCTGGATTTTTATACTTAGGGCTTTAATCACTATAAGTGATACCCCAAGTCTCAATGGCTAGAAAGAACGGATCAATCCTCACCATAGAAGTGCTGAGGCGATCTACTTCGCGATGGGGCTTGTCCCCAGTAGACCCCTTACCTAACCCGGGTAGGTTGGAACATAGTTCCCTTACTAACGCTGCTTGCTACAATTACCAGTCATACAAAATACTTGCTGCTTGCTTGAACATTTCTCATATACATATAACTTGTGGCTAGGTGCCAAACTACATCATTTTATGTCTTTATGGCTAGATGCCAAATATAGCTTTCATCACATAATAATCATATGTTTAAAACATATATTTTTTTAACATGCTAAGCTTTATGCCAAAACATACTTTCCAGCATCTTATGGCTATATGCCATTCATACTCGAAAACAAATACAGTTTGTAACCAAAACATACTTTTTAAACATCTTGTGGCTATATTATATGCCATTCATACTTGAAAACATTTATAACTTATAATCAAGATATACTTTCACATAATTGGTTCATAGACCAACATACTTTCGTTTAATTTAATGTGTGGTTCAAAACATAACTTCAATATAGAATCATACTTTCTCATCAAATTAAAAATAATACTCTTGCAAATAATTTCACATAAAGAGATTTATAAGAAATCTTGTAAATACTTACTTGCCATGTACCCCAGAATGGGTAAAAATACTGCATGTACTCACCTAATACGTAAAAGTAGGTCGCACACACAAGCACGTGATACTCAAGAACTCTTCTTCTTTCCCGAACCTACATTCCACATGGGATTGCTTAGAACGAATTAACATTTACATATATTACTTATAATTATATAAGTATACATGTATTTTCCCGATACTCGACACGTACCGTGTCCCACTATACCCTCCCTTTACCTTATAATTACATCATTGAGGTTTATTAATTATCTTTAATAAGCATATAATACCCACTACGAACTCTAAGCCGCAAGCACGACCAAAATCCACGAAAGAATACTTGACAGCAAAGCTGATTTTTAGACCCACGACAAGATTTGCAATATTAAACCAAGGAAAGATTACAAATAAAATCCAATAAAATCAAGGGTAAACTAGACCCAGAGAAAAGGTCGCAGGGCCTGACCTCATGTCATTTGCCCCTTCCAAGAATAAACGAAAAATCACCAAAGTTGACTTATACAATTAGTTCACTCACTGAACCACCCTTGATGAAATATTAATCGATGAAAATGGGTTAATAACTGAACTCTGAGATTTGGTAAGGACAAACTAGACTCCAAAAGTGAACTAAGGCAAGTGGCCTTGCTCCCAAAAGATTTTTGTACAATTTACAATGAATTTCTCAAGGCAGGGGACCAAATTTGACAGAACTTAGACCATTCAGTGAATATTGACATATTCACCTAACCTAGCACATAAATTAGGCCAAGGCCTTCTGGATGAAGAAACTACACACAAAGTCCTTTCCAGAAATGTATGGTTCATCCCAAATGGCCAAGTACAAGAGTTTACAAGGATTTTCTAAAACAGGTCCAAAACAGTGAAAAATACGAAAATCCCAAAAATGACATTAGGGTCTAAAGTTTCAACTCCTAAACCCATTAAGACGAGGGTTAAGACCCCTAGGGTCTGAATTAAGTCCAAAAACATTCCAACAACATAAATCTAGGAGTGGGATAAGACCATTGGAACCATACCCGACTCAAACATATACAAAACTCAACAAACGTACAAAACATGATTATGAGCTTGACAAGAAGTGTAGAACACAAGGTCTCAAACAAAGAACTTGGAGATAAAGCCATTAGAGCATCCAAAAATCAGAAAGACAAACTGAACTACAACATAAACACTCTCGTTCACACCTGCACACACATACACCCACTGTGGGTATAGTGGTGGTGTGTGCGAGTCTAAGGCTGTGGAACAAGGAGAAAAGAAGAAAAGCATACCTATTGTTAACCAAATCTTGACTCACGAGATCCATCACTATTATTTGCTTCCTTTTCTTTACTTGATTGCAGCAGATCTCGACAAGAAAGAAAACAAAAAGACGAGTTCTAAACAAAGTGGAAATCTCTACGTGGATGTGGAATACCACACAAAGGACCATCCAATAATCTTTACATGTGCTAGAAGTCAAAGTTGTGACCCTTAAGGGCCTACCAAAAGTTGTAGTCGTTCACAAGAAAGAAAAAAATGGTCCATGCAACTATTTGGTCTTTTCACTATTAGTCCCTAGGCTTTGCCAACTTAATTTCTTTTAACCCAAAAGCTAGCTCTTCCAACATTTCAAGTTTCCAATACTTACATAATCTACCCCAAACATATAATTAATTTTCCAGAATTATTATTATTATTATTATTATTATTATTATTATTATTGACGCTAAAATAATTAATTCATCAAAATGAACATACCGAAAAACGAGGTTTAATTCTACAATCTGCTTTCTAATTAAATTTATTATCATTTCTTTTAAAATATGCGATTAGTATAATCAACATTAACTTTACGTTAACGCCAAAAACGGGGCGTTACACGGACAACATCGAAAGTCATGGACAATTCCTTAATGGCCTTTAGACTCTGAATGAGTAAGTACACTTCATTGTGGACAGAAAGTTTGTAATCAAGGGTTCTCTAGAAAGCCATGAATTCCAAAGAACAATTCAATTATGTTTTCGCGAACTATTCCACTCTAACTCGAAGAGCAATAAACTTTGAAACTGAACACAGTAAAAAATTGTTTGATTCCTTATTACAATTTGTTAAAAACTCTCTTGCTTGGGGACAAGCAAGGCACAAGTGTGGGGTGTTTGACAACGCCTAGTGATATCAAGTATTTTAGGCGTTGTTGAGCCCTGTTCTTGATAAAATTATATCAAATATGTCTGGGTATTCTCACTTTTCGTGCCAGGACTTGTTTGGAGAAAAAGAATGGAAACAGGGACTAAAAGCGTACAAAATGAAGAAGTTTGGAAAGAATGAAAAATCAAGGAAACTCGTACGCGCGCCGCGGATACATCATCTGCGCGACGCGGGCTTAAGGCTTAAGGCGATTTGCAAGTATAAATAGATGCATTTCCAGCCGAAAACCCTAGCAAATACCGGGTGTAAAATCGACCTTGAAGCTCTTTGACTCCAAGATTTCATTCCAGAAGACTCTCATTTGGTATTGGTTAGTTTTAGATTTTATTTGTAATTAAATAGTTGGATTTAAGCTTGGTTTTGTATCTTTGGGTGTGACAACCATTGATATTAAGCTTTGGCTTCTGTTTTTGGATCATTTGGTTACTGTTTTTATGTTGGATTCAGATTTGTTTAATGCAAAGCATTTGGTTACATTTAATCTTAGCTTTTTGGTGTTTTTATGCTTGTGTTTGGTTGTGGATGTTTGATTTATGTTTGGATATTGTTTTGACCTTGTTGGGACTGTTTTCCTTTGCTGAAATCAGTAGCTAATTAGGTTAGTTTGTAAGTATTAAACCTTGGCTAGTAACTGTTTAGTAGAACTTGAGTTAGTGGCTAGTTTATGCTTTGCTTGGTTTTGCTAGTTTGGATGCCTTTGATTGCTTCTGATTCAGAGATGTACTTCTGATTTCAGAAAGTGACTAGGTTATTTGAGCTTAGCTTAGCTTGGATATGTTTGTGTTTGATCATTGTTTTCATTCGCTAGTGGTTAGGAAGGTAGAAACTAGATCCTCCGACTGTAGCGTGACACTACTAGTTGGTAATCTCTCATCTAGTCTAACCACGAAGCTCCTATGGATCGACCCTGACTACCGCTATACTAGTGTGTGTTAGGTTTTCTCTTATTTTTGACCGCACGACGACCTAGGCGTGTCAGCGTCTTCTTTGGCAACCTTTGCCTTCTTCTTGGGCGGACGGGATGGTTGGACAACTTTCTTGCCCTTTCCTTTGACAACCTTTGGCTTCCCTTTACCCTTGGAGTTTGTGGGGTGATCGGGTCTAGTCCTCTTTGTACCACCTTCCTTGATCATGAGAACTTGAGTGGTTTTCTTGGGCAGATTCTTTTCCGCGGTAATTAGCATCCCATGCAATTCCGGGATAGTCTTGTTTAAACCATTCATGTTATAATTCATGACAAAGGGATCAAAAGACTTTGTCAATGAGTTAAGGATCATATCCGTTGCTAGCTCTTCAGGCATCACAACTCCAAGACGTGCCAAATGATCAATGTGACTCTTCATTTTGAGCACATAAGAGCTGACCGTCTGTCCATCCTCCATTTTGCAAGCATGGAAAGCCCGAACAGTTTCGAACCTTTCCGTTCTTGCAAGTTGTTGGAATATTTCCTTTAATTGATTGATCATGTCATAGGCTGAATGATTATCTAAGTCCTTCTGAAGGTCAGGAATCATGGTGGCCAACATAAGACATGATGCATCAATGGAATCATCCATCTTTTTAAGCCATGCATCGTGTGCAGGCTTAGGAATGGCAGGGGGCTCTTCAGGAAGTGGTTCATTGAGAACATATTCTTTCTTTTCTTGTCTGAGAACTATTCTCACACTATGGTACCAATCCAAGAAGTTGGTGTGGTTGAGTTTTTCTCCCTCAAGGAGAGACCGTAGTGATGTTTTGTTTGGAGCCGGATTTGTTGCGTTTGGTGCCATCTACAAAATTTTAACAAGGTTCAATTTAGTAATTTATGATATTAAGCCCTTAATAATTAATACCCTTTCTTGTTTCGTAAACTTTAATTAATTAAGGTCTAGAATCCAAGTTGCAATACAAACAAGCGGTTAGGTATCCTTTATCCCGCCTATTTGAATCAACAAGGTAGGTAACGGTTTACCAATTATATCCAAATATAATTTCTAGAGGTATGGGATCCCATTATAACATTTATAAGTTTGGCATGTTTGATCATATCTATGCCTTGGATTTCTAATGCTTAGGTGACCTTTATCACAAAAGATTTCCAAACAAATCATCCCACTTAAATAGACGTGTAGTTTTGACAACTATTGATGGTTAGGTGTCCTTTATCCCATCAATATTGCAAAGCTACCTCTTGTATCACAAGAAAACTCCAAGTGGTTAGGTAACCTTTATCCCACAAGGATATACAAGTGATACATGAGTGTCTTTAAGAGGGACGGCATTGATTTGTATTTCGAAAGGGATTTGTATGTTTTACAATTCTAATTTTGAAAAACATATGGTATCATGTAGATTGCATGCATCCAATGAACATGGTACCATTAAAATCTTATTTTGTTAATTGGTTCCTTTAATTATAAAATCTCCATTTTATTAATTCTTTGTTTGTGGTCAAGATTACAACTAATATCCAATATCAAGTTTGAGTTTGATCACATACATTAGGACCAATTTTAATCCTAAATAATTACCATTATTACTTAGGGTTGGAGTTTGTAAGAATTCATAAAATCTCCATTTTATTTGTTTCATTCATTTTCAAATCTTGACTTTTAAAGTTTTATAACAAAACCCATTTTAATAAAACCAATTATATTACATCTTATGTTTTAAATGTCAATTTTGAAATTTACAAACTCCTTGATGATTATGTTTAATTATCTAGGTTGTCTAGCATGCAAAATCTTATTTTCATCCACAACATAAAACAATAAAAAATTCAATCATCACATGCATGCATGGGTGCACAAACACAAGCATGAGGGTTTTTTTGAATTTCTTTTGGGCTCCTTAAAACTTGCGACAGAACAGTGGCAGCATGAGGGTTTTTTTGTGGTTTTGTTGCTTTCTTTACTTCATTCTTGGTCAAATTGATGCTTATACTTGTCAAAACTTAATGTACATACTAGATATTAAAGTTACTAACAAGTATAGCATCAAAATACCAATATATGAATTTTTTAAACCTCTCCTTAACAGGTTCGAAATTTGGATAGCAGCTATGCAGAAAGTGTTGTTGTTGGGTGCAATCTTCTCTTGGCCTTTTACTTCCTTCTCTTGTTACATTTTGTGAAAAATATAAAATACAACTATTCTAATGATTACAAAATGAATAAAAGAAGGAAATAACTAATTATTATTACAAACCATTTGAATAAAAGAATAGATTACAACTAAATCGAATTTAAACACAAAACATGCAACACATGGTCCTTGGCTTGTTTATGCACCATTTTATCACATAAAATCATAAGAAAATCAACACTTTGTTTTTCTAAGGCAACAATTATGTAACCAAATGCATGCAAACATAAAATTAATTTGGTTACATAAAATCATAGATTATATATTTGCATGTTGCCAAAGAAGCCATGCATGAACATTGCATTCAAGAAGATGAACATTCATGGCTTCCAAAAACCAAGTTTATCCAAATAAACTTATTATCTAAACATGAAATATAGCCATGGCTCTAATACCAATTGTTGGATCGCTCTCGACAAAGGGAAGACCGTATGCTTGTGGATTCGTCGGTTGAATTCGTTGCGGCTGGTTTAGACGTTGATCTTAGGTCGGGAACCTAGAAGGATTGTTAAGTGTGTAGCCTTGCGGGCGGATAGATGAGTGTTAGGCGTTGTTCTCGGTCGCTGGGTCTGTTCTTGCGGCGGAGGGAAGTCGGAATGAGTCAGGGAAAGACATGAGTCTAGTTGAGGATTGGGCGGAGCAGAGAACCTGAATGGATGAAACAGGGAAAAGTCTGCGCGTTTGGTTACGAGCTGATCGGAACGAGGAACCTATAACTTTGTGAATGTTGACGATGAGTATGGGAATAGCCGGATGGGCTGAGCATGAGTGGTGTACTTCCTGCTTGTATCTTGGTTGATCGGATGCATTGGGCCAAGTTCTTGTGAGTCGGTGGGTCGGTGGTTGTGGTTGTGTGGATAGTGGCCTGGTGTTATGCGTTGGGAAGTTTTTTGAAAATGGTACAAGTTATATGTGTTAGCCATGGGGCTTTACAAGATACTCCGAAGCTGTATATCTGAAGTTACAGGTCTGTATAGATTAGGCGCATGGCGGTCGACGTGGTTTTCGGTCAGCAAGGTAAGGATCTAGGCACTAAAGGAGTCGTCTGCGGGTGTTGTGTTTTGGAGTTTTGTGGCGGAACATTCCGGAATTTGGAAATTTCGGATGTGCAAAGATGTTAACGATTGTGTTCTTGTCAGAGTCGGTGGTGGAATCTTTCTGGTCTGGATATGTATGGATATGAGTAACTATGGAATGGTTGTATTGTTGGTGCACGATTAGGGCAAGTAAGGAAAGGATTTCGGGGACGAAATCATGTTAAGTGGGGGAGACTTGTAAGACCCTAATCCCGGAAATTCAAGTTCCAAGTCTTAACGAGTCAAAGTGTAAAACCCGGAATTAAGTTTCGAGAGATTGGCATTTAATAAAGACAAAATAAGGAAAATGGTGGAATTTGATAGATAGCGGCGCTATCTCGCCATATCCCGTATCAGTCGCTGAGTCAAACCGTTCGCGACGTTAACCATGCAGGAGTCTGTAGATAGCGGCGCTATCTTTAGAGATAGCGACACTATCTCATCTGAAGCGGGAAAATTATTTATTTCGTGATTTTAAGTTATTTTGAAGTCCACAACTCATTGAGGGTGCGCCATTTTATCTCTAGAACCTCTGGAAACACCATAGAAACTCTCTCAAGCCTTCCCTTGTGTTCTTGGTTCATATTATGGAGTTTTGGAGGATGTTTGAGAGTGAAGAAGAAGAAAGGTGCTAAGGAAGCTAGTGTGAACAATTAGATCTGATTTCTTTAGTGCTTTGGACCATTATAAGTGTTTAATCTTTGTATCATTGTGTATATTGGGTGATATTGGTATTATGATGCTTGTAAGAACTTCTTGAGACAATGATGGCTCCATTTCTTGGATTAAGGTGGGATTTAGGAACTAAGGAATGAGTTCCTCTTCCTTTAGCTTCTGAATCCATGAGAAAACCCTTAGCCTAGTCTTATTATGGTTTTGGAAGAAGTTCAAGTTTGTTAATCTTCATTTTGGAACTAGTTTTGTCACCATGAGCTTATTCTGACCACAACAGCTACTATTGCTCGTCATGTGGATTTTATACTACTTGTCTCTTTGCCCCTCGTTCAATGGAGCCTTGAGAAAGGGCTGGTCCCCACTTAAAGCTCCACGCCCTAAATTCCTCCAAATAATATTCACTGCTCATACTTCAAAATTCAATAAACAGTTAGGTTATGTATCTTATCATACGTATATACACCTAACTGTACATCATGTCTACTATCTCTCAAGGTTTAAGTCCAGGAATCTACTCTATAGACACCTAGTTCACTTAAACCACGGCTCTGATACCAACTTGTAACACCCGGCTTTTAAAACAATAACACCCCTGAAAATTTTTCATTTAAAACAAAGATTTCAATACGTAAAACCATAACAAGAGGGGTATATTTTATTAAAAACGGGTACAAGTGTATCAAGGAGAGTATAAAATACCATAATCTCCTTTGAAGCCGGGCTGCTACTGACAGCATCTATAAGTCCCACTTCTTTAGTCACGGACTCTATCTTTTCCTTTATCAGGATCATGCTAACCTGCAGGGACATTTAACAAATAACATGAGCTATAAAGCCCAGTGAGTAATCATACCTGCAAATAACATGTATAATAAATACATTCATATATAATTCTCTATATATGATAAATATCTATTTACTCATCTTTTCAATATCAAGTTCCACTTTATAGCCTCTTCCGGCTAACTGTGTATATCTATCTGGATATCGGATCCAAACTACTAGCCTTACTGGCTTATCATATATCTCTTAGGATTTCACATCCTACTGCATAACCTTACAGGCTGTTATTTGCATACTGATCAAATCAAATCTGTTAGCCACAAAATCCATATGTATATAAGAGAAAATAAACATATAAATTCTCAATTACCATTTCTGTCCCATGTTTCTTAGTCACAATTGACTGCACCATATTTCCTGGCCATATAAGCCGCACCAAACAGTTTCAACATTTATATCATAGCCATATAGGCCGCACCAGTTGGATTTAATCATCCAATATCATAGCCATATAGGCCGCACCAGTTGGGTATAACATTTTATTTCATAATCATTTATGGCTCACGAGTTTGCCCCGCTTTTTCCTAGACTCACGGCTCCGTTGTTGTCATTTCATTGACTCACGGCTTACCCGGTATTGTCTTTTTAATGACTCACAGCTCCGTTCTTGTCATTTTATTGACTCACGGCTTATCTGGTATTGTCTTTTTACTTTTATTATTGACTCACAGCTCCGTTCTTGTCTTTCACAGACTCACGGCTTATCTGGTATTGTCGTATTAATGACTCACAGCTCTGTTCTTGTCTATCGCAGACTCACGGCTTATCTGGTATTGTCTTTTCAATGCATCTATAAACTGTCAAATTTCGTCCCCCAAATCTGTTTCAATCTGTAACAGTCCAATCAATACATATCATATATGATATAAGTGAGATTACTCACCTGGATACTTGATGCGATTGTATCCCGATATTTCTTGCCGTTTTATACGCGCCCCAACAATTTGTCCCGTACCTATATATTCATTTATATATAAAATGACAATAGGTTAACAACCATTTCGATTGACTCTATTACACGAGAGTCCAATATAATATAATTGGGGACCATTTCTAGATGATAACTTTCACTTACCATCTTGTTATTAATTATAAATTTTTCCCGAAATACGCGTATTTTACTACAGTACCTTCGGGAGGTTGTATACGTATTCTGATAATTTTCTATGAAGTTTCAAACCATATTAGACCTATGTTCAAAATTTGAGGTCAAACGGACAAGTCTAGCATCAAATTCCAAAATTGGAATTTCAACAGAATGCTAAAAGAAATTTTTTTGATGCTGGCGGAGATCGGGACCTGATCTCCTTAGAGATAGCGACCCGATCTAGATCGAAACCCGATCCTTAATAGATCGCGACCCAATCTCTGCCGAACAGACCAGAATCACGATTTTTCAGCTACAAATCCCCATTTTCACCCATTAAGTCATTATTACTCTACTTAATCAATAGGGAATTATTCCAGGACAAAAACCATCAGTTAACAACTAGTTTTAACCCATGGAAAACGTATATATCAAACATTTTCCAACAATTCCCGTTTTTGACATTTTTGACCAAAAACTGAAATTGTTTGAAATTAACTACTACTATTGATTCTCTTCATCAAATACAACCTTTGGAACTCATCAAAACCCATTAAAATCAAGTTGATCATATAAACTCATGATTTAGGGTTCTTGAGTAATATTGCAAATCTTCAAAAATAGCAACATACTTTCATGTTTTGAAGGTATGTTCTAAACTCTTAACATATTTGAGGCTTAAAATCATCAAACCTCTTAATTCATGACTGAAATTTCAGTCATCAAAGTCCTCCCATGAAGAACACACAAAAACTTAGGTTAGAGATTAAATTACTAACCTTTTGCTTGGAAACTTCAAATCTTCCAAACGTTTCTTCTAATCCCTCTTCAATCTTCTTGATTTTTTTTCTGAAATTATGTTCAAGAAACCCTTCCCGTAACCTCTCCAAGTTCAGCCAAGAATTTTGAGAGGCATTTATTCCTTTTATATTTTCCAATTTTTCAATTTCAGTCCTTAAAGTCCTATTTCTTGAACTTTTGACCATATGATCAAATTTCATGACAAAAACTTGTATTTATAACATTTTAAGTCCAAAACTCAAAATATTATTACAAATCAAATTCGTTTCTGTCCAAAAGACCAAATTACCCTTCTAAGGTAAAATGACCAATTTACCCTTTTTATTATATTTACATATAAAGAGTATATTGGTGTTACAAATTCTCCCCTCATTCAAAAGATTCCGTCCTCGGAATCATACAAAGAGTTGAGGGTATTTCTCCCTCATTTCCCTTTCGGTTTCCCACGTCATGTCAGAACCTCTGTGATGTCACCAAAGTACTTTTATCATACTATTCTTCTTATTTCGTAGTTATATCACTGTTTATCTATCATTCCTCCGGTTGTCCCGGGTGCCTTAACTACTTATCTACCTTCATTTCAATATGAGGTATTCGTTGGAATTTATCAATACATGTTTTCTGCAAATAAAACGCATGAAAAACATTATATATATCTTGAAATTCATCAAGAATCTTCGATCAATACACCACAATTCTTACTCTTTGGGACATATGGAAAGGTTCAATAAATGAGGACTTAACTTTCTTTTCGTCCCAGACAGATTTTTAGTCTTTCCAATGGATATTTTGATTACCACTATCTTCCCTCACTTGGAATTTCAACGGTTTTACTCGATGATCCACGTACTACTTTTACTGATTCTTAGCTATTTCCAAATTTTCTCGTATTTATCAAGTCTTCTTTTTAACTTGTACCACAGTCTAGGATCTAGCCAACGACTTTTTTACAGTTTCAATCTAACAAAGCGAAGTATGACACGGTACTCCGTACAACATTTCATACGAGTCATTAGAATACTAGTATGTAAACTGTTATTTCTTACAAATTCTATCAAAGATTGATGATCTTCTCATCTTTCATCAAAGTCCTCCCATGAAGAACACACAAAAACTTAAGTTAGAGATGAAATTACTAACCTTTTGCTTGGAAACTTCAAATCTTCCAAACGTTTCTTCTAATCCCTCTTCAATCTTCTTGATTTTTTTTCTGAAATTATGTTCAAGAAACCCTTCCCGTAACCTCTCCAAGTTCAGCCAAGAATTTTGAGAGGCATTTATTCCTTTTATATTTTCCAATTTTTCAATTTCAGTCCTTAAAGTCCTATTTCTTGAACTTTTGACCATATGATCAAATTTCATGACAAAAACTTGTATTTATAACATTTTAAGTCCAAAACTCAAAATATTATTACAAATCAAATTCGTTTCTGTCCAAAAGACCAAATTACCCTTCTAAGGTAAAATGACCAATTTACCCTTTTTATTATATTTACATATAAAGAGTATATTGGTGTTACAAATTCTCCCCTCATTCAAAAGATTCCGTCCTCGGAATCATACAAAGAGTTGAGGGTATTTCTCCCTCATTTCCCTTTCAGTTTCCCACGTCATGTCAGAACCTCTGTGATGTCACCAAAGTACTTTTATCATACTATTCTTCTTATTTCGTAGTTATATCACTGTTTATCTATCATTCCTCCGGTTGTCCCGGGTGCCTTAACTACTTATCTACCTTCATTTCAACATGAGGTATTCGTTGGAATTTATCAATACATGTTTTCTGCAAATAAAACGCATGAAAAACATTATATATATCTTGAAATTCATCAAGAATCTTCGATCAATACACCACAATTCTTACTCTTTGGGACATATGGAAAGGTTCAATAAATGAGGACTTAACTTTCTTTTCGTCCGAGACAGATTTTTAGTCTTTCCAAGGGATATTTTGATTACCACTATCTTCCCTCACTTGGAATTTCAACGGTTTTACTCGATGATCCACGTACTACTTTTACTGATTCTTAGCTATTTCCAAATTTTCTCGTATTTATCAAGTCTTCTTTTTAACTTGTACCACAGTCTAGGATCTAGCCAACGGCTTTTTTACAGTTTCAATCTAACAAAGCGAAGTATGACACGGTACTCCGTACAACATTTCATACGAGTCATTAGAATACTAGTATGTAAACTGTTATTTCTTACAAATTCTATCAAAGATTGATGATCTTCTCATCTTTCATCAAAGTCCTCCCATGAAGAACACACAAAAACTTAAGTTAGAGATGAAATTACTAACCTTTTGCTTGGAAACTTCAAATCTTCCAAACGTTTCTTCTAATCCCTCTTCAATCTTCTTGATTTTTTTTCTGAAATTATGTTCAAGAAACCCTTCCCGTAACCTCTCCAAGTTCAGCCAAGAATTTTGAGAGGCATTTATTCCTTTTATATTTTCCAATTTTTCAATTTCAGTCCTTAAAGTCCTATTTCTTGAACTTTTGACCATATGATCAAATTTCATGACAAAAACTTGTATTTATAACATTTTAAGTCCAAAACTCAAAATATTATTACAAATCAAATTCGTTTCTGTCCAAAAGACCAAATTACCCTTCTAAGGTAAAATGACCAATTTACCCTTTTTATTATATTTACATATAAAGAGTATCTTGGTGTTACATATCAGAGGGTATCACTATTCAAAAAAAAATTTGGAGGGCTTTGAAGTTGAAGTTGAAGTATAACTAAATTTAGTAAAGTTTTGAATCAGTAAGTTGACTAATTAAAGGGTATGCAATGATAGCTATAAGCACAAGCATATGTCAACAAATACATTAACATAATATTTAAAAAACCCCGATAATACTTGCTTGTCCTCAAACTACAGTAGGTTCCACAGTTTCAAAAATGCATCAACAAAAGGAAAAGAACTTTTGGTTGTAATACTATTTATAATGCAATTTCCATCAAAAGAAAAATACCTTATTGACTTCACGCATGTAAAGGCCAATCAAAAAGAGATCACGATTCACGGGCTTAAGATTCATCTTTCTAACATCTCCATTCCGACTCTTGTGCCAAAATCATAACCGATCGAATTAAAAATTAAATGCGGTACACAGAATGAAATAAATTTAGTATAACTGTATAAGAATCTCTCTGTCATGAACTTCACACTTGGCATCAAGAAAACGGTATGTAGCACTGAATACGCCTGGCTAATTGTGACACAATTCAATCATACCCACAACTCAAGGATCGCCAAAACAACTTCTTTGTCTCAGGCTTACTGATGCATTCTATTCTACAGATGGGGTTCTTCAATTGTCGGCTTCAATTTATGAAATAGGTTACCAACTCGAATTGACCAACCTTGATGGAAAATAATAAAAAAGCAAAACTTGACAACTCACTTGGAAAATTAGACAAACACTCGATATAAGTTGCTGATAGTTGGGTAGTTTTACATACCTCCAAAGTAAGAACGTCTCAAATATACTTGTGTTGCATATGACCCTTAAATCTCAAGGGTTTTCCCACAACAATTCAACATTGAAAATAAGAATCTCCTGGTTATTAAGATAAACAATCAAATACTTACCATCACCCACGTTCCTATATGCATATGCCTTTTCTCATCCCAGTGACATATGGTGTACAAAAAAGAACAGAGCATCTGTAATTAGTTGGTGTTTGGTTTGATGAGATTAGGGAAGGAATGGACCAGTTCGCTCCATTAGAATGAAAAAACTTTGTTGGCCGAAAACATTCCCGTTCTGGTTCTTCATCTGCTTCATCTGTGTGTGTATTACACATATACTAACAATTTTATAAAATTTTAAAAAGCCATGTCACGTTTCCCCTTTTAGATTAGAAATTTAGCAATAGTAAGATGATACTAGAACAAATGTTCGGCAACATAGAAGATAAAACCAGGCCAAAAGAAGATTTATTTGATTGTAGTAAAATTGAAGCGAGAGAGTAGATGCATCAGAATACCTAGTAAAATTACCGCCGGCTGATGCACCACCGTTGCAAACCCTAACCAAAATCTTGAGGTATTCTTTTCTTCATTTCTTGACAGGATTAGTTGGGTTTTATTAATCGTATGGTATTATTTTCCTCGTTTTATTACAGGCTCGGTTGGGTTTTTTTGAAGGAGTCGGTAGTGATTGAGGGATAATCTAACGACCACATCGACGGAAGAGGCGGTTGAACAGTTATAATACGAACAGGCGTTGTACCTTTTCGATGTACCGGAGCGACGTTCAAGTAAACAGATGGCAAACGTATAACCCTATTTGGAGATGAATAGTTGAAGGAGAAAAAACGGGGTTTTTTATATAGTAATGATATATATATATATATATATATATATATATATATATATATATATATATATATATATATATATAGAACTTAGAGCGGTTCATGTAGGCCTTAGTGTCTGAGAGATTGTGTTTCATCGCCTAATATACGTAGTGAGGGATACTAGGCAGTGATACTAAGTAATGATTCCGTATGCTGAAATTGAGTAATAATACAATGCTGTATCTATGTGCGAGTATATAGGTATAATGTAGAGATGCTGAGTGATTATTATGTATGATGCCTATGAGTGAATAGGTGTGTACAATGAAGAAAAATAGGGTGATGATATGAACTGAGTTGTGGGTGTGACCGTGTGTGCGAAGGTACATATTGTAAGGTAGTGCTGAGTGATGAACATATGAGGTATATGTGTAGGGATGCATGCGTGTATTGTATGGAGATACTGTGCTGAGTTTGAGTATAAGTTGTGTGATTTGTGTATTCATGTGATTTCATGTATTAAGTTGTAAATTGATTACTCACTAAGCTTTATAGCTTACGTGTGTATGTTTATATGTCTGTAGGTTTATAGATCGTAGCGCCCCACTCGGATCACGTAGTGATTCTTCGTGATAACTTCTTGTAGTATCCAGAGCACATGGGTACTTTGTTGTATTGCATATGTTGTAAATAAGGAAAAATTTTGGGTGTACTCTGTGCTGAAAAACTAGATGTTACATAATTGTTACATGGATTAATTTTTACAGGGTTCTTTAGAGGAGATAAAGGGAAGACACCAACTTGACCGCAGCCACGTGTATTCCACAACTAATGATATTTGAACAGACAATTTAAATTATTTATGAATGTTTTCTGGGATAATTGACTTTTGTTATTTACTTTGATTTTTGATAACATTATTTACGTTTATGAACTATGTATTTATATAATAAAATGATTATTTAAATTTCATTTGGACGTTACATCATAGTATTAAAACAACATCCAAATCTATCAAAAAATGACAAAATTGCCCTTAAGGTCGATTTACCCTTCTAACATTGACATTAGAGTTCTAATATACATAATTCAAGTTTATTAATACATGAAAATTTTAGTCTTACACCTTAAATGGTTGGGGTCTAGTTGTATATTTGAAACCCACAAAAATGATGTATGGGAAAGGGAATACCACACCTAACTTGTACTCAGATATTGAAATCTGTATTTTGCATGAAATCCGACTCGATCATTTCGGTAAATCTTGCATATCTTAATCATTAGGTAGATTACTTTAAGTCTTTTGATATAAGTAAGATCAGGCGTGAATGTTTAACAACCACCTAGATGTTAGATTTTTTTAATTGGACCAAACTTGAAAAAGACAATATATATACCATATGGACCAAATTTGTAAATTACTCATAATTTTATTGTTGAAATAATTTCTAATTCAAAAATTAATTACATAAATAAACATTTCATATTAGAAAATAGCAGAATAATTCATTTTACATTCAATAAATATTGTATATGAAATATGACAAATTTCAAAAAATACACTAAATTTTCACAAAAGTTCGATTTTGACACTTGTTTTTTCCAATTAAATCACTCTATTTTATTTTATTCTTCAATTTTGATACCTAAAAAATGATGTCATCGTAAAATGCCATGTCCTTATGCCAGTCAGTGCCACATCATAAAATAATGACTCATCACCATGCCGAGTTAGCTGATAACCGAATTGACCGATCAAATGGTCAAGATTGAAACAAAATTGAAAATATAGTGACTTAATTGTGAAAATTAAAAACTTAGTGATTTAATTGAAAAAAACACCGTACAAAATTGGAATTTTGTAAAAACTTAGTATATTTTTTGAAATTTGCGCGTATATATAATCACCACTATACACACACACACACACACACACACATATATATATATATATATATATATATATATATATATATATATATATATATATATATATTCATGTTCTAATAAATAAATAAAAAATATAATATTATTATAATAGAAAAATAAAAAATACTACGCTATTCCTATTTCAACATGTTGTTACTATAAAATCACCACTAAAGTACATTTAAAAATACTTCTTAATTCATATTCTTTATTTTCAACATAGATTCCCACTAAAAAATCACCACTAAAATACATCTTAAAATACCTTCTTAATTCATATACTTCAATACTCTTTCCTATTGTTGTTGGAGTCCATAAAATATCCAACTAAATTTAAGAAAATAAAATATTTGAATGTAATTCAAGAATTAGTTTTTATGTGGTCAGGGGTAAAGATTCTTCGTCTCTTCTTGTTCTCCCATTTCCATTATTAGTTTCCCTTTATTTTCTTCGAGTTGCAAAAATATACATACATACGCGTATCAGTCTCTCTAGATATTCTAAATCCCTTATCTGTCTCTAGATCCAAAATCCATCTTCATTTCCATCTCCACAAGCCTACTTGAGCAAAAACTCAAAAGGGTTTCTTTGATCTTTACATACATACAGTCAAAATCTTTCTCTTCTACATAGTTCTTGTAGAATAGTCTTCATCGATCTCTTGTTATTATAGATCCATTCATTGATTTCATCGACTCAAACCCTTTTTATCTCTTTCGCCGACAAGAACCTACACGCTTCAATTCATTTATAGGACTAACTCAGACCAAGAAGATTTCAATTTATTGCTTAATAACTATTGTACCCTTTTCCTAACCAAGTTTGGGGGTTTTCTGTTCTTCATTGACTTCGGTACCGTAGATTTGACGAATTTTTGGCGAATCCATTTTGGGTTTATGATAGCGAGATCTAAAAGCTTTTCTTGCGAAGAAGGTTTTTGTCGGTCTGTGATCTAGTAAGTTTTCATCTTACTGAGTTCGTCTTTCGGCTCTCGTTTAGTTGCTTGGAAGGTGTTTGATGCTTTGCCGCTGTGATGCAGTCTGATCAAAGAAGAAAGGTAAACTTATCTACTCGATACCGAAAAGGGCTCCATTTTCTTGTTTCAAAATGTTATCAAATGATATAATCGATTCACTGGAAACAAAGGGAGTTCGAAAATTGCATCTTCATCTTATAAAACTGTCGATAAAGTCTGGGAAATCTCTTAAACATCATTAACTTCTGGTATTTGTCATCAAGATCAGTTCATTTATCGATGGTTTTAATATGATTGGTGTGATTACTATCTCAAATTGATTGATATCTAGAGGTCTATAAGATTAGGTTTTATAAATTGATCAATATGTAAAGCTGGATCTGTTTTTCTAGCTGATTTTAGGTCTTGGATCCAAATGTTCTTTACACATCTCAGATCAACAAATCTTTGAACACTTTGATTCCTGCCACGTGGCCAATACTTGTAATATGAACTTGGATAGCAAATATTTTCTTTCTAAAAAATCATCACCTATTAACCGAATAAAAATGTAATTTAATAACATTATTATTATTATCTATAATCTCTTTTCGACCATAGTACTACCTCATTGCAAGATTAAACATTCACTCCTTGTGACAAGTACAAGACATGACAAATCAGGTTGTACTGTGTTTGACATGCACTGTAATGTGTTCATGCAAAAGACATAAATGCCCTCTCCATCCTCATCATAGCTTTCTAGAGTTATTTCAATGATAAGGAGGGCATTCATGTCTTTTGCACAAGAGGTCAAGAATGAATCAGTCTCAGTCCAATGCACGCCAAACACAGTACCACCTTTTTGGATACAATGAAGTATAAAATAATATAA
Organism: Cichorium intybus; assembly: GCA_023525715.1. NCBI lineage: Eukaryota > Viridiplantae > Streptophyta > Magnoliopsida > Asterales > Asteraceae > Cichorium > Cichorium intybus. The sequence continues at coordinate 60,476,302 of CM042015.1, forward strand.
ATATGTTAACATTTTTGCTAATATTTATAAACCCTTTTCAGGGATCTGCAGAAGTAGATTTTTTCACCGAATATGGTGAAGGGAGTAGGTATAAAATAGAGGAAGTAATCGGTAAAGGAAGCTATGGAGTTGTATGTTCTGCATACGATACACATCTTGGTGAAAAAGTAGCAATAAAAAAAATAAACGACATATTTGAACATGTTTCTGATGCCACACGTATTTTGCGGGAAATTAAGCTTCTTAGGCTTCTTCGTCATCCAGATATTGTTGAAATAAAACACATCTTATTACCACCTTCAAGAAGAGAATTTAAAGATATATATGTGGTTTTTGAGCTTATGGAATCTGATTTACATCAGGTTATTAAGGCAAATGACGATTTAACCCCTGAACATTATCAGTTCTTTCTTTACCAACTTCTTCGCGGTTTGAAGTACATTCACACGGGTACGTGGTGTTTTTTTTTTTGACTTAATACAGGAAGTTATATAGTTAGATTTGTCATTTATGTTTGTTTTGGTTTTGTATATTTTTTTTTTGGCAGCAAATGTATTTCATCGGGATTTGAAGCCGAAAAATATCTTGGCAAATGCGGATTGTAAACTCAAGATTTGTGACTTTGGTCTTGCGAGAGTTGCATTTAATGATACACCTACTGCAATATTCTGGACGGTATGTGTTTTTTTTTTATTATTGTAAATATAGTTTTTTTTATTATGTAGTTTTTGATTGAAGTAGTTGGATGTTTTTGCAGGATTATGTTGCAACAAGATGGTATAGGGCTCCGGAATTGTGTGGATCGTTTTTCTCTAAGGTATATGGTTTGGATTAATTGTAATTAGGTAGTGTTTGGGATTATGGAATCAGTGAAGGAATGGAATGGTTCATTCCATTGGAATTACAAATACTAATTTTGTCTTATAGAATGGAATGGATCGTTCTTGAAAGAATGTAGTACCTTTCATCTTGAAAATTTTCAGTTTCACCATTGAATGGAATGAAAGGTTTACAATATAACCTATTTTAATTTATGTAGTTTTTAATGACACAAATCTTTTTTTCCACGATTGTAATTAAATAATTTTTTATTAAAGATTACTAGAAAGCGTATTGTTTCTTATGAATTATATTTTGGTTTTAATAAACTTTATTATTTTTAACCTTACATTCATGTAAAGTTAAAAATTCATTAACTAACATTCGATTTCGGTTACGAGGCTATTTAATTACATCCCACTTATACGTCTTTTCCAACCTACCAAACAACCTAGATTACGACTTCCGAGTCATTCCTTTCCAACACAGCAAACAAACATGACAATGGAATGGTAATGATACATTCCATTCCGTTGTCATTCTATTCAATTACCGCCTTTCAATGGTAGTAGAACTCTCTAGTTAAATTAAAATAAAAAGTTTCTAAAACTCGTAATTAACTTAACCTTTTTTTTTCTGCAGTACACACCGGCTATAGACACATGGAGTATCGGTTGTATTTTCGCAGAACTTTTAACCGGAAAGCCTTTATTTCCCGGGAAAAACGTGGTCCACCAATTGGATTTAATGACCGATCTTTTAGGGACACCATCACCCGAAGCCATAGCCAGGGTATGTTTTTTTTTCACACTCTAAACAATCTTTTAAGGCTATTTTTCAACAATGAATACGACAAGGGTATTTAAGTCTTTTCCACAAATGAGAAACCAAAAGCAAGTGCTTGTCCCACCTTTATTAGGTGGGACAAAACGTTGCAGCTTTTGTCTCATTAACATCAATCCGAGTCCTAAAAAGCTGCAACTTTTGTACCATCCAGTCTCTGTCCCACCTTTTTGGATGTGACAAAAGTTGCAGCTTTTTGGGTGGGACCAAAAATTGCAACTTTTGTACTATTAACATCAGTCACAGTCCTAAAAAGCTGCAACTTTTGTACCATCCTGTCCCATCTTTTTGGATGTGACAAAAGTTGCAGCTTTTGTCCCATTAATATCAGTCCCACCTTTTTGGGTGGGACCAAAAATTGTAACTTTTGTACTATTAACATCAGTCATAATTCTAGTTCAATGCATGTCAAACACAGTACTGTATAGACTGTTCAATAAAGTAGGCTTTTATTTGTTTTTTCATTTTCTTGTGTATTTAATATTTAAATTAATGTAACATGAGCAGATAAGAAATGAGAAGGCAAGGAGATACTTAAGCAGCATGAGGAAGAAAAAACCGATTCCTTTTTCACAAAAGTTTCCAAATGCGGATCCTCTTGCTCTTCGTTTACTAGAAAGAATGCTTGCATTCGAGCCTAAAGATCGTCCTACTGCTGAAGAGGTAATTATATATTTTGTTAATTTATTTATGAAAGATTTTATTGTTACTAAAAAGCATGATTTGGGTTGTTGTATTTAGGGGTGATATAATTTTTTAATTTATTTATGAAAGATTTAATGTTACTAAAAAGCATGATTTGGGTTGTTGTATTTAGGGGTGATATAATTTTTTAATTTATTTATGAAAGATCTAAATGTTACTAAAAAGCATCATTTCGGTTGTTATATTTTATTAATTTATTTATGAAAGATTTAAATTTATTTATGAAAGATTTAAGGGTGCGTTTGGTTCCGGAAAACTGTTTTCAGTTTTCTATAAAACATTTTCGGAAAATGGAATGGAGTTTTCATTTTCATTTTCAGTAGAAAACGTGTTTGGTTAAACTAATTGAGTTTTCATTTTCCATTTTAGAACATTAGAAAACGTGTTTTAGAAATTTAGAAAACCGTGGAAAACAACAATTTTGAGTTTTCCAAGTTCAAATTTTGGAAAACGGAAAGTTTTCATTTTCTAGAAAATTTTTGGAAAATTTGATTAACCAAACACGTTTTCTAATTTTTCATTTTCCTTAGAAAATTTTCTTGGAAAACTAGAAAATTTTCCATAACCAAACGAACCCTAAATGTTACTAAAAAGCATGAGTTGGGTTGTTGTATTTAGGGGTAATATATTTTATTAATTTATTTATGAAAGATTTTAATATTACTAAAAAGCATGATTTGGGTTGTATTTAGGGGTAATATATATTTTTTTTGTTTATTTATGAAAGATTTTAATGTTACTAAAAAGCATGAATTTGGTTGTTGTATTTAGGGGTAGTATATATATTTTTAGTTTATTTATGAAAGATTTTAATGTTAATAACAATCATGATTTGGTGGTTGTTGTATTTAGGCTCTTAGTGACCCGTATTTCAAGAATTTGGCTAAAGTTGAGAGAGAGCCTTCTGCACAGCCTGTTACAAAAATGGAATTTGAATTTGAAAGAAGAAGAATTACAAAAGAAGATGTGCGTGAATTGATTTATAGAGAGATTCTTGAATATCATCCAAATATGCTCAAAGAATTCTTGGATGGAGCTGAACCTACCGGATTCATGTATCCAAGGTACATTTCACATACATTGTGCAAAAGACGTAAATGCCCTCCTCATCTTTAATGGACAAAAATTGCATCCCAAAAAGGTGGAATATGGACATTCTCTGAAAGACGTAAATGTCCTCCTCATCTTTAATGGGATAACAATTGCAACCCAAAAACGTGGGGTGTGGACTTTTTATGGATCTTGCGTCTGTGCAAAAGACGTAAATGCCCTCCGTGTCTTTAATGGGACAAAAACCGAAACTTTTGGGGTCCCAGTCAAAGAGGTGGGATATGGACTTGCTCTGGATCTTACATTTAGGGAAAAAGACGAAAATGCCCTCCACATCTTTAATGGAACAAAAGTTGCAATCTTTTGTCCCGACCAAAAAGGTGGGATATGGATTTTGTGTGCAAAAGACGTAAATGCCCTCCTCATCTTTAATAGAACAAAAATTGCAATCTTTTGTCCCACCCAAAAAGGTGTAAAGGAACTTCCATTTCACTCTCTCGTCCGTGCAAAAGACGTAAATGCCCTCCTCTTTCTCAATTCTTATATCATATAAAATAGCCCTAGAAAGCCTGTCCACCAGCCTTGTCCCATGTAACAAAGTAACAAACACAGCCTCAGGGAACATTATATCTCATGTGTGCAAAAGACGTAAATGCCCTTGTCATTTGTAAACTAACCTCTTGTTTTTACAGTGCTGTTGATCAATTCAAGAAGCAGTTTGCTCACCTTGAGGAGCATTATGGCAAGGGTACATCAGCCGCACCTTTAGAGAGGCAACAATCTTCATCATTGCCAAGGTATATATATTTCCACAATCACCCCCTATACTTTCTTTCCTTTTACACTTGTCTTATTTATTTATTTACTTTTTAAATTTTGGGTGTAGGGCGTGTGTACTTTATCCAAAAGAAACCGCGGTTGAAGTCACAAATGGGCTCTCAAAATGTTCGATTAAAGAAGTCGGGAAGCAATACATGACTTCTGCTATGCCAATGAACAGACTTCCTCTACAAGTTCCTCAAACAATCCAAGGTACTTTCATTTCATCACTCATCATTTTCTATTTTCTTTCTTTTCTTACCATTAAAAATGCTGTTTTCAATTAATGAATAATGATGTTCAAGAGTAAATTACAGTTTTGGTCCCTCTGGTTTACACCAAATTACAGTTATGAATTTATGATCCTAGTTTTGAAAATCTTGCACCGGTGGTTGCTGTGATTTCTGAATCTTTCACTTTTGGTTCCTGTGGTTTCTGAATCTTTCACTTTTGGTCCCTTCCTCTGTTACCGTTTGTGTAAACCTCAGGGACCAAAAGTGAAAGATTTGGAAACCAAAAGGACCAAAAGTGAAATATTTGAAAACTAGGACTACTGGTGTAAGATTTACAAAACTAGGACCAAAACTGTAATTTGATGTAAACCTCAGAGACGAAAAGTGAAAGATTTGGAAACCAAAAGGACCAAAAGTGAAATATTTGAAAACCACGGGGTGTAAGATTTTCAAAACTAGGACCAAAACTGTAATTTGATGTAAACCACAGGGACCAAAACTGTAATTTACTCGATGTTTAATAAATATTCAAGAAAATGCCATCCCACTTGGGGAAAATCCAAATGAAAAACTAAATGAGAGAAAATACTTGAAATATCTTTTCTGTTTTACTTGTTCTTTTTGCATAAAGTGATTCAAGTAAAAAAAAAAAAAAAAAAAAAACACCTATACATAGCTTACAAGATATAAACTATTTATGGTATAAATATTGCTTCCATAAAAAATTAAGGGGAAAAGTTCACTATAATTCTCAAAATCTTGGAAAAAGGGCATTTTGGTCATTTACTTATGGAGGGAAGAACTCATTTTGTTTGTCATACTTGATCTTCCTAATTAACTCCATTAACTTAAAAAAAATAAGCATTAATTTTTAATTTTTATTTTTTGTAATTTTGGGTTGAATAGGGGGAAGTGCTGCAAGGCCTGGTAAAGTAGTCGGTTCCGTAATGCGCTACAACGGCGCACCACCAGCTGCCGCCGCCGGAGCAGGAGACACTCTCGAACAACGCCGGGGCGGCAGGAGTAATCCGGTGGCGGCCCCCACCCAATTCCCACTTCCGGCCTCCTCCTACCCAAGGAGGAGCACCAACTCCGCCGCCTGCAAAAACGACAAAGTCGAAACCACCATCGAAGTTTCCGGCACCCGGCCACCATACGTGCCAAGAAAACTCGCGGCGGCTCAAGGCGGTCCCGGTAGTCAGTGGTATTGACTATTGACTATTGACTAATGACTAAACTACCCCTCTTAGGTTGTGGATATAAAAGTGAAACAACAAGTTTTGTTGGTTAAAACAGAAGGGTATATCGGTCATTTTGGTATATGGACGAAAATGTGGGAAAAGTTGGAAGATATTACATGTGCTTAAAAAAGACTATTAAGCAGCTAACCTTGAATAACGATCTGTCGATTGATTTTAGCTTACTTCCATGTTTGACATGTAAAAATAACTATCGGAAAAACTAAAAAGACTAGAATTTGTGTCAATTGTATGAATCCTTGTAATACGTATTTGTTTAAAGAACGTGAATATGGTATTTTGTTAGTTGAATTTGTTTACATGTATCTTGGTTTGATCATTGTATTTGTTGGTTTGTTGGGAAATAATATCGTTACACTTTTAAATAACAAATGGAGGGATTAAAGTTTGTTGAAATTTCATTTTTGTGTATGTGGTATTGTTAGTATTTTTTGTTAACGAAGTAATATGAATACAATTAGATGAAAAGTAATGGCGCGTTTGGTGTTCACAGATTGTTTATAGAAGAATTAGAATTTTTGAATGAATGAGAGTTTGAAATTCGAATCCGAAAGAATTTGAATCTCTAACGCGTTTGGTTAACAAATAATGAAATGAAATTATTTGTTGATTTGTGCTTAGTTTGTAAATTTTATCAAATTTTATCGAAGAATTTAAAATGTAAAATATATAAAATGACTAAACTATTTTTTATAAGCTTAAATATGTCATTTCTATTTTTTTTAATTACATTAAAATACTTGAAATAAATACATCTAACAAAGTAAGGGAATAGTTTTACTTAGTTGGACAAATGATCTTAGTGGAATAAATATTTTAATGGAATTTAGTTTGTGTTGAAGGAACAATCTTAATGAAGTGAAGATATGGTAAGTGACTTTATCTTTTTGTTTGGAGTTAATGATGAATAAAAAATGATTGTATGCTTGGTAAAGTAATCGGAAATTATACATATAAAAACTCAAGAAGGAAATATATATATAAGAAGAGACTTTATATAGTCAATGACATTGATTCAATTATATCTAATCATAACATGCATAATAACTTAAATAAAATATAAGTACCTATAATATTGATAACAACTTAAAGTGTAATTAAATTGTATTTAATAAATAGCCACTCATTTAATAAGCTAAATATAAGGGTTATTGTCATAAAAGATATTACATTTGTGAGAAATGTTCGGGTTTACTATTATATGTATTTTTTTCATAAAAGCCCTTAAATTTATTTTGGTTCGTACCCTTAAGTTTGGCAGGAATGTTCGGTTTTACCCTTAAGTTTGACAGGTTCTATAACAGAACACAATGGTAAAACAGAACATTCCTGCCAAAATTAAGGGTTTTAATGAAACATACATAAATTTAAGGGTTTTTATAAAAAAAAAATATATATAAAAGAATAAACCCGAACATTTCTAACAAACTTAAGGATTTTTATGATATTAACCCTAAATATAATAATAACTATAATTTGTAGTTGCAATTAGAGCGCATCAACGATGAAAGATGCGGTCAACAAAAGCAAACCACTGTTGTCATTCAAAAGGATAATATGCTAACGTGGGCTACTCACCATAAAAACAAAAGCACCCATTATATCCTTCAAAAGCCAAATATGCCTATGTGGTCCTTTCACAAATTGGTGTGTCCTAACAAAATCAGATAAATTTTCTATGTATAATAGATAGTGTTCGCGGTATCTCGAATGAAATATTATGGTCGTGTAACAAATAAGTATGTTGAATGTTTTCATAAAGGGAAGTGATAATTTTTATCCATGCACAATGATTTATGTTTTAAAGAGGCCGTATAATATACGAATATGTTAGACTTAAAAGCTTAGGAAATCTCCATTAAAGTCCAAATATTTTGACTTAATTTATGCAAAAGTTTCAAATTAATTTTTATTTACAAAAAGGACAGAAAACCGACTAATGTTCTCAAATTAGCCATTTTTAACCTTTTCAGCAGGTAACAACATGTTTTATCTTTAATAAAATCCTAATATTTTGGCACAGTTTATGGAAAAGTCCCAACATATTTTATCTTCGATAAAGTCCTAATATATTGGTCAAATTTACGAAAAAAATCCGAACATTTTGACTCATTTTATTGGAAAAAATTACGTATTTTTACATGTATTTACGTCTTTAATAACATATTTATACGTTTGAAAACATATTTTTACATATTTATACATGTATTTATTTAAAATACATAAAAATACTTAAAAATGTGTAAAAATAAACAACATAATAACTTCATAATTACCTAACAATATAAAATCTTAACGAAATTTATAAGAACTAATATTGGATATCGTTCTTGAAACCACGGAATAATTGTTATCAGAACCTAAACTAAACAAGAAATATTAATCATCTAGTTCCGTGCAACTCAATTTTGTTCGGTCATTTTCCAGTCTGTCTAATCCCTGTAGCAAACTTACAAAAATCCATATCCGTCATTTGGAATAAATACATGAATAAAACATAATTTTTACGTATTTACACATGTATAAAAGGTATTTATACATCGTTTTTATTTTTTACGTATTTATAAATACGTAAAAATACGTATTTTTGACGTATTTGACGTTTTTACTTTTTACGTATTTTTTTATGTATTTACACATTTATAAAAGGTATTTACATATTTATAAAAGGTATTTACACATTTATAAATACATAAAAAATACATTTTTAAATATATAAATATGTTATTAAAAACCTAAATACATGTAAAAATATGTTATTAAAAACCTAAATACATGTAAAAGGTATTTAGGTTTGATGTTAATTAGGCTTATACTTTTAATAAAATTTAGGTTGAGATAGAGATAACAGTCTCCTAGAGGAGTATTTGAAAGACCTTAAGGTAGGTTTCACAAGGCCCACACCTCAACATTATGAAATACGATGTATATAAACTTAATGAATATCTATTCAAAATCCTATGAAGGTGGAGTTAAGTAAAATAATAGGGTTTACGTGGAGGCGGCTGTCATGCACATTTCTAGTGAATATGTAACATATGACTAGAACTTGTAGTATGGTGTTTGTAAGAGAGATATATGTACTAGATTATCATCAAAGAAAAATTCCTCTGTTCAAGTATGACTGGGTGGACGATAAATATGGGGTAAAAAAAGATAGTCTTGGCTACACCTTAGTTGAACTTAATAGATTAGAGCACAAGGATGATATGTTCACACTGGCCTCACAAGTTCGATAGGTATTTTATGTGAAAGACCATTAGGATAATAAAAAGTCGATGGTGTTCATGACACCTCCCAAAAGTTTCAGATATGTTTATGACGACGACATCGATGAGGAATTTAATATTGTAGTTTTTGCTCATAATATATTGCCACATGTAGATCCACTTTACGTGGGTAATGGATCCGACAATGATTATTGTCGACCAGACTGTCAAGGTATAATTATATGTAATGCCATATGAAAATTGTGATGATCTTCTTACATATATGACATAGACTTTTGTTTATTATAAAGGTGAAGGGTAAGATATTAGAAGAACTTGAAATTGTTATAAGTGAATTGAACAATTACAAGGAAAAATTAGATGTAGTTTTTAAGTGTGAGAATAGACTTGGATGAAATCAAGAATAAACGTTTTCAACATAGATTGGTATTGGATGTTTTTTTTTTTTTTTTTTTGGTCATATATGTCTTTAAAACCTTACTTTTATTGACATTTATATGCTTGAAACCTTAGTTATAATGAGGTTGGTGTAATGTTGGCAATTGTAATGCATAAGGTAAAATGAAATAAAGTTAGACGAATTCGGACATTTTCATTCACTAGAATGCTCTTTGTGATTAAGACAATTATTTGCAATGCAATTTCACACTTTGAACAAGAAAATAATGTAATGTTTGACAAATTCAGAGTCAGACAATGATATGATATCGTACATTTTTAATGCAAACACACAATCCCCAATATCAGGTTAAAGAATCTGACTCTTCTAACCGTCATCAATACAATTACAATTCAGTTAGACCACGCTAGAACCTTCAAGCAACCATGAAAGTTGAAGTAACTCGGAAAAAAGGAATATAAAAAATAAATGAAATCAAAAGGCAATGAATTCGATTGATCATAATTTAAAACAAGTAACAAGTAATTTTATTATATCACGACATATATGATTGTTTCAAACAATTGTGTATACGTCAAAAGAATATTTTTCAAAGAAAAGTACAATATCAACTTTTTGGAGAAGACGGCGGACATTAACGGTTTATCAAGCTTCCCCCGATATCAAAAGTAATAACTTTCTAGAAACAGAAAATCCCATATTTTACGCCCTCAAGTCTTCTGTCCTGATACTCGAACACCCCCTCCATGCATGTACAAGCAACTCTATATACCGTAAACCTAAATAAAAAATTGTTATCATGAGAATTATTATATATAGTAGTTCCTATCATGACTTTAAATAATATATCTAGCTTCTAGCCCTATAGATCCCTTCAAAACATGATTTTAAAAGAATAATCGTTTACAAAGTAATAGTATACGCGTTTAAACGTTTATTCGCAAGGCTTTTAGAATAAATAAATATCATGATTTATCTGTATAATTAAATTATTAAAATGTTTAATGATTATGCCTTATTGCTTTTTTTAATGGTAAAGATCATTCTAAGGTGTCCTACGTAAAACTCGAGTAAGATATATCATATTCATTTTGATATAATTAATATATATTTGAACATAAGATTTTACTTATCTGTTTTTATCGTCTTATTATATAACGAACATATAAAATATGTTTGTGAAGGGGGCTATGCATAGTCTACTTTTGACTGCACGTTCAACAATAATGAATTAGAGAAACCAAATCTAACATCATAGACGATATCATATTGTTCGTTAAAATACGATATATTATTCTGATTTAATACATAATTTAATATAGAAGTTTAAGTTCAATTCAAATATGTTATTAAAAATATAGAAAAGAACTTCATAAGTACAATTTGATGAGTAGTGGGAGAACAATTTTACAAAAATGGAAAACCAATCGTACACTCATTTGAATTGTGAGACCCTTCGACTTAACACTTTGAGTTGCTTAATCTACTCCAAACGACCAGCTAATTTCCCACCCATTTAATTCATTTAGTTTCCAAGTCACTACACGCATTACTCAGCAATTAAATTCTAATGAATAAAATTTGGTTTCATCCAAATCAAAATGCATATTAAATAAAGTTGATATATTTCAACAAACTCTATTGTTGTTTCATATAAGTATTTTTTTATTTTTCATTTTTTTTGGTTTTAAATAAATTTTCACTTTTGTTTCAATTAGGTTCTTATCACCGGCTATAACAGGTTTATGGATGAAGTTAGCTTTTTGTATTCCATTTTATTAACTTTTCTTTACGACTAGAGTCCTTAAACATTTATGTTTGTTTGCATATAATTTTATATATTTTTATACCATTATTACCAATATTTGTTATTTTATTATAAATAACACTTAAACTCTAGCATCTTATTATCCAGATATATTTACATGACAGATTAATATATATCATGATGAAAAGTTTATTTTTGAATATCATAGTATGCCTAGGTCAATAACAAAAACACAATGTAATCAACAAGCGCAAACAAACTAAAACTAGTTTTTATGTCTGGTATTTCACAAATTGGTTTATATGCATTCTGATAAAATATTTCAATTCAACAGTGACGAGCGGATGCAAACAAACTACATAAAATATTTGTTATTTAGTTATTATCTGTTATTTATTTATTCTTCAATTTTATGCACTTATTAGAACAATATTAATGCTATTTACTATTTATTCATAGTAAATATGTGTTAATATTTGACTATTTTAATTTTCATACATAATATTCCTATTACATGTTAGTAGATACTCCCTCTGTCCCAAAATGATAGTCCATGTTTTCTTTTTAGTTTGTCCCAAAATGTTAGTCCACTTCTAAATATAAATGACATTTTTACCAAAATACCCCTAACTGTAATTGTAATAGCCAACACATCTAGTGCCGGCATTAAATGCAAAGAAAGGGTAAAACAGTCATTTTGTGGGAAAAAGAAAGATGCATTTAATGTTTTCTTAATCTGTGTGTTTTTTGTCTGTGGACTATCATTTTGGGACGGAGGGAGTATAATAAAACAATAATTAATCCACACCAAGGTGGTTTAGTGGTGGTACATTGAGAAATTTATACTTTAAAAGAAGTAGCCACAATATTAAATCTTACAAACATAAGAGTTTATGGCTAAAAAAACAAAATATTGTTCAAAGATTTCAGGTAACTAAAATTATAAGCCGGTTGATTAAATAAGACAAAACTTCACAAATGGTCTCTATGGTTTTACAGAATATCAAGTTTCTTCATTAACTTTTTTTTATCTCAAAGATAGTTTCTACGGCTTAAAAACTTTATATAGATCGTCCCCGAGCCATATGAAATGACTGATTTACCATTTTTATTTTTTTATACATTTACTTTAACTAAAAATTATTTTTAAGAGAAACACAGAAAAAGAAAAAGAAAATAATTACCGCCCTAACCCCCCACCCTTACCCCCACTTCACTCTTTCTCCCTCTCTCTCTCTCACACACACACACTCTCTCTCCCCTTTGTTTTCTCTCTTAATCTGGTGTGATTGAGGGTTCCATTTCCATCGCATTACAGCAGATTCTGTAAGAAAAATAGAGAATTTTGATGGCGTTGTGTATGCTTTAGAAGCCTGGAGAATCAATGAGATTGAGAGTTAAATGAGTATTTATGTATATGTGTCCGTGATTCTAACCAAGAGACATAGGGAGATCGAAAAAGAGTGTGAGAGGTGTACAAAGTTATAAAGAAGCAAAGTCAGTGGGAATCAGAGGAAATATAAACTCAAGAGTGTGTGTTTAGTTGCGGTTAGACTAGAAACAGAAAAAGGGATAGAGAAAGATTCAATGAGACGAAGAGAATGAGATTGAGAGAATCAGAGGAAACTAAACTAGTGTCACTGCTACTGGGGCGGCAGTAGGAGATTTCACCGACTGGTGGTGGGTTTCAGTGTTGATGGTGAGCAGAAATACCCTTCTTAAGGCTAGGAAACATGAGCTCAAGCAACCTAGCTTCCTAATTTCAGTTTCAAATCAAGTTTAAAAGTAAAGATTATTCTTTCTTTTTTGGTGGGATACAATCAAGAATAGAAAACACACACACACACACACACACACACATCTTGTTTCAAATCAAGTTTGAGTTGGAAATTTGGAATCTGAGTTGGAACTTGGAATGATTCTTTTGAACAGAATGTTAGCATCCTTATGTTGGACTGTTTTCCTTTTATATTTTTCCTTCCAATATGCAAATTGAAGTACAAAATTTTGCAATCTCTAAACAATTTATTTGATTATAGTTTCAATTTTCAATTTTCATGTTTTGTGGTGATTTTGTAGGTCACTGTGTTCACTCATTCGATTAAGTTTACTAGCAAACGAAAATTATTTGGGCAGTCCAACTCGTTTCTAACGTGGGTTTGGCAGAATTGGGGATTTGGAATTTTTGCCATTCCAAGACAGTGGTAGTGGTGTTGGTAGCAGGTGGGGGTGATGGTGAATGCTGGTAGTGGTAGTATGGTAAGAAAGGAGTGGAGGGGGAAGGGGAGAGGGAGGGGGTGAATGTGTGTTTTTATTCTACTTTTGTTTTTTAAATATAAAGTTAGTTTAAAGAAAAATATAAAATAAAATAAAAAGGTATAAATGTCTTTTTATGTAAAGGAGGGAGCATTCATGATAGACATTGAAACCACAAGGACTATCCTTGAGATAAAAACAAGCTAAGGAAGAAACTTGATATTCTGTGAAACTTTAGGGACCATTTATGAAGTTTTGTCATTAAATAATTAAATTTAATTTTAATAAACATAATTTAATTACTATTCATAATAAATGATAAATATTAGCAATGATGGTATAAAAATATATAAAACACATTAGATGGTATAGAGACGCGAAAAAAATTTATACGGGGATTATAGGTGTAGGTGTACAAAAAAATTAGTGGCCATAAAAATGAAACACAAAAAGTTAGCATTATCATTTGGACGAGTAGCGATGGCTCGCATTCTGAGATGTTGAACTGTCTCGTTTTCTTTCACCTATTTTGGCGTTCTGATTGGATTAAACTTGAAACTATCCAATAACTCAACTCTAGTTATTGAATTTTTTTAAATCTAAGTTGACCCCCTAGAAAGCTAAAACACTGTCATTTGGCGCTAGACTCGCCCTCGGTAAATCGGTCTAAAGAAGTCAGCCTTTATATTACTTCTCCATCTTTAAAGCCCCATTAAAAGTTATCACCTGTTTGGAAAAACTAAGGCACCAATTTCTTTACGAGTGGAGAATCCTCCTCTAGATATTTGTTGGGTGGCCTGGAATAAGATTTTGGCTCTAAATATATCGCCCTCCATGCCAAATGGTGGTGGCAGCTTAAATCAAAAGAAAAATCACTATAGTCTAAAGTCATAAACTCTATTCACTTATCAAATCGACCCAATCAACGCATAACCCTCAAAAGGTGTTCAATGGGCACATTCAAAGATATTACCACCATAGTAGAAGACATTTTCGATCTAGACATCAACCTTTCATCCCTCTTTAAAACAAACGTACCAAACGACGAACCACAAAATGTTGGTCCGACTTTTGGATTTGGGACAAGGCAATGTCTTCCAAGTTCCCCTCGTTTTTCATACTATAAGAAATAAATATAGACATATAAATCAAATTGTGACCGCATATCGGACCCCCTCTCTTTAGAACTGGTCATGTAAGGGAACTCTCGAGTTTACAGAATCCAAGGAATTTACAAATCTAGTAGCTAGTGGAAAACTTCAAACTTTCCATAGGAAATAACAAACTTGAATGGAAGGACGACTCCTCATGCACATTCTCTGTTAAATCCTTAAGGAAACTCATGGAATCCAAGCAGTGCAATTCCACCAATGAGCCATTCCAATGAAATAACCGGATCCTATTAAAGGTTAACTCCTTTGTTTTGAGAGCGTCTACAAAAGAATCCCCACATCCTACGCTCTGCACGAAGAGGTATCAACAACATCTTTGATCTCTCCCTCTCCTGTGAATTGGAAATTGAAGACTGTCCTAATCACTTTCTAAATTGCCCTTGCCCTTCAACAGTGTCGTATAGTAAAAATTTGATTATATATCCCTACTTCCTCATTTAGCTCGATTACCTGATTAATTGGAGAAGGAATACTACACCATCAAAGTCAAAAGCAAAATTGATAGATGCTGTCAGTTTTTCGGCAATGTGGTCCATGCGGAAAGAACGAAACTTGAAATGCTTAAAGCACAAAAAGGAACACTCAACTAGAGAATTTGGTCCTTTCACCACTGATGTAAATCTTTAGCCACACTCGGACGCAGTTTAGTGGCGCGGTATGTCACCACTCACGTAGGTTTCTTTATCAACTCATTGCCTCTATACTTATCTTGTCTATGTTGAGTTTTGATTATGGCTATGACCCATTCGAGTTTCACAGGCATAGCAATCATCCTCATGAACCATGAGTTGATCTTCACTTTAGGGTATTTCATGGTCGGTACCTAGAGCCATGGAATCACTTACTTGGCTTATCATTCCATTCACATGAATTCCTTAGTAGGTCTGGGGTGGCTGCATTAGGAGTTTCCTATCTCATGAGAGACTCTCCTTATTGTTCAGGTTCTGATGACTTTGGAGACTTTCAATTATGACATTTGGACATAGACACGTTGGCAGCCTCCCTGTTTCTCATCCACGGTCCCTCTTTGATAGGAATCATGATAGAGCTACGACGCATATGGAGTAGACCATTACGACATGATACCTCTATCACAACGAGCGTTTCTTTTTCAGATTCTTGACCTTGATCGCCTTTTCCGGGTTGGATGCTCTACACCTCCAGATACCTCTTTTACAGTTCAAATACTACTCGACAACGCTTAATGTTGCGAGCATATGGAGTAGACCCTTTCGACGTAATCCATCTGCTACCACGAGAGTTTCTCCTCTCGTATTTTTGGACCATGATTGCCTTTTTTTCCAGCGAGACTTGCTTACTCAAACACTATCGGGCTTTCACTTATTGACCACTTACATGGTCAGCGTGATTCCCTCACTGGCTGCTTTCTCATTGAGATATCGAGCTGCTATCAAAGCGATATATCGTGCACTCATACCTTTGGTGTTATACTACTCTTATTCTGTTCCGACATATCTATAGGTAGACGTTATGCTTTATTATCTATGCAAGTATTATTTTGGTGGGATCTTATGATTTCTTTTGGAGTTCCTTTTGTTGTACTCTACTTATATTCGTTTCCTAGTTTCTTTCTAACCCTTAGGGCCGGTTTAAAGGGTGTGCGAAATGGGCTATTGCATAGGGCCCACTTTTTGTAGGGGCCCAAGACGCCAAGCCAAGAGTCCAAGACGCAATTCGGGAAAAGGAAATACGCATGCACGCAAAGTCGCAACTCGCAAACAATCGGGAATTCGGGAATTTCGAGATCAATCGATCGCAATTCACCAAGACGCCAAGCCAAGAGTCCAAGACGCAGCAAATCAACTGTGATATGGTATCAAGTATTAAACCAAGTGAATATTGTGAGTAAAAAGTTACAATCAAAGGATATGCATCTTGATACCGCTATTTCAGAATTAAATAATTGATTGAGTATTTCAAGGATTATAGAGAAACTGGTTTTTCAAAAGCAATTGATGAAGGTAAGGAGATTGCTAGTGAGATGAGTATTGATCCGGTATTTCCACAAAGGCGTTCGATTAAAAGGAAAAAAAGTTTTGATGAGAGTTCAAGTAGTGAAGTTTCATTTACAGCTGAAGAGAATTTCGGACTCAATTATTTCATATACATTGTTGAGCAAGCTACTTCTTCTCTTGAGACAAGATTTCAACAATTCAAAGAGTATGACACATTATTTGGTTTCTTATTTCCACATAATTTGAGGGGAATTGAAGATGAAGATCTGAAGTCGTCTTGTCATCGTCTTGAAAAAGCATTTATGTTTGAAGAAAGATCGGATATTGATGCCGATGAACTTTATACGGAGTTGAAATTATTTGAGATGTTGGACACCAATGAATTTAGCAACCCTGTAGACGTTTTGAAGTTTCTGAAAGAACTTGATTATTTCCCAAATGCATGTATTGCATATAGAATACTGTTGACTATTCCAGTAACTGTGACATCTGTAGAAAGGAGTTTCTCGAAATTGAAGTTTTTGAAATCTTACTTAACCTCTACAATGACCCAAGAAAGACTTAACGGTTTGGCGATGATATCTATCGAGAACGAAATCTTAGAGAGTATAAACTATGAAGAGTTGATCAACCAATTTGCTATCAAAAATGCTAGGAGAGCTTCGCGGGTCATCGGTTAGCTATTACGATATGTAATTACTCATTAAAAATACTATATTTTTACTATGTTTAATGCTATAAAGTTTATCGTCGTAAAAAAATTATTTTATGTAATTTAATTTATTACATGTTAAGAGGGCATTTTTTTTCCGGCTCGTCCCGGGCATCCGAATCCTCGGCACCGGCCTTGCTAACCCTTTACTTTAATTTGATGCTTGCACTTAATCAAATGATAATATTTAATTAGATATGAATTAGTTGTGTTAACCTTTATTGGTCTGTCACTGAAACGCAATTTTCGAACCACAAACGAGCATAATTAAAATTGTGTTGAAGGATTAAAACGCAACAGTGTCAAAAAGGTAGCTAAAAAGAACGAGAATTAATTAATTACTTTACAACATAACCAAAAAGCAAAAACTTTTGGAGAAGCAAACCCTAAAAAGTCGTATCCTTACTTCCTGAAAATTCGTATCCCCTCTCTATATATAACAACCACTTTCCTCTAGATTCTCTAATCGTTTTTAATTAAGCCTCTAAAATCAACCGATATGAATCAAAGAACATCCGCTGAAAGCCAAGGGAGTGTTCATCTCCCTATCGACGACAACCTTTCAGCTCAACTTACTCGAACTCACAAAAAGAACACCACCATTTTCGAACCGCAAACCAGTATCGAAACAGCAAACAGCAGCAATACAACACCATTTTCAAAACAAAGGCAACTTCTGACAGGAGCACCAGAAAAGAAGCTAACTCTCTTTGCTCTCAGGCTCGCCATACTCGAGAAAGCAGCCACCGGGATTGGAGCCCTTGGATTTATCTGGGCCACAGTGGTTCTGCTAGGTGGCTTCGCCATAACCATAGACAAAATAGATTTCTGGTTGGTAACCATTATTTTGTTGATTGAAAGTACCAGGATTTTTAGTCGGAGTCATGAGCTCGAATGGCAGCATCAGGCTACGTGGTCACTTGCGGATGCTGGAGTTAGTAGCTTTCGAGCCATAAGGTCGAGCTCACGTGTAGTTATCCGAGCAGTTAAATCCATGTCACAGCCTCTTACTGGGACGCCTGGAGGAATTGGTGATCGGAAGATAGGAGAGACTCCACGCATGCTAAAAAGCTGGACAAACTATTGGGAATCAAAAAACACACCATCGCGAGCATGGACAAGTTCGGATGTTCCTCTTCTTCCATACGGTAAATGGGTATTTGTATCGAGTAATATCAGTAAGGTTCTTTATTGGCTACAGTTAGCATCTGCAACGGTCTGTGTGTTCATTTCTGTTATGCGACTTGTGAATAACAACTTTGGAGATGTAGACCTGCGTAAAAGAGATGGCGACAAGATGAACCGCAAATCAGCTCTTGCCATATTTTATGGATTGGCGTTAGCAGAGGCTGTGCTGTTTCTTTTGGAGAAAGCGTATTGGGAGTGGAACGTGATTTACAAGAGAATGCTGGAGATGGTGAACGAAGAATTGGAGCTGGGATATACGGGTTTGATTTCAATCAAGAGGTTTTTCTACGACGCGTATTCGAAATGTGTTAATCAAAGCATATTCGATGGGTTAAAGATGGACATGGTTTCTTTCGCTATGGAACTTTTGAACTCGGATTCATCTGATGAGCAACTCATTGGTGTTAGAATATTTGATAGGTTCACCACAAATTCACGATTTTCCGAAGATACTCTTCAGAAGATCGGGATTACCATATCTGTAATCGAACGTTTAGTTGAAATGCTTAACTGGAAAGACCCTCAAGAAGAGGAGATTCGGATGTCTGCAGGTAAGATACTCGCAAAACTTCTAGGTAAGAAGCAAAACGCTCTTCGAGTTGCTGGAATTCCAGGAGCAATGGAATCCATATCTTCTTTGTTACACGTAAACAGAAATTCCAATTCAATGATATATGGTGAAGCTTTTGAAAAGGAAATCATGGGAGATCATGGAAGTTATGATTTCTGGGCATTCAATCAATTAGGCCTTCTAATTCTAAAGAAACTTGCTCGTGATCATGATAATTGTGGCAAGATTGGGAACACAAGGGGTCTCCTAACGAAAATCATCGAGTTCATGCACACTGATGAGGGATTATTCAAAGACAGACGGGTCACAGAATCTCAGATTACAACAGTGAAACGATCTTTGCAAGTTGTGAAAATGTTAGTCAGCTCGACAGGCGTCACTGGTACACAGCTTCGAACCGAAATTTCAGAATTAGTTTTCACTATTAGCTACATTCGTGATATATTACGGTATGGAGAAAGATACCCAAGGGTACAAAAACTTGGAATCGATATTTTAACAAGTTTGGCTCTAGAAGATGATGCGACAGAAAGAATCGGGGGCACGGGAGGAGTTCTAAAGGAGTTGTTTAATGTTTTCTTGAGAGAAGAAATCCTCGAAAGCCAAAATCATGTACGGATTGCAGCTGGAGAAGCTCTTGGAATGCTGGCATTCGAAAGCACAAGAAACTGTCAACGTATCTTGAAGTTGAATGTTATTGGTAAGCTTAATGCCGCTCTGGAAAGCCCGTTACTTCGTGTAAACGCTGCAAGAATCTTGAGGAATTTATGTATTTACAGTGGAACAAGTTCGTTTAATCAACTAAGGACAACAATCACTGCTGCACCTACTGTAAGTTATCTTGAAATGATTACTGTTTTTGTCTCTTTGAAGTTAAATATGGCATTGATGCAGGTACTGAAAGAAATCATGACAGACGACCTTAAGTTGCAAGAAGTGATGGTGGGGCTAGCAGCACATATGTTTAAATTCATGACATCTGAAGAAGCTAACGCCATGTTTGAACGAAGTGGATTACACGATGTTGAACTAGCGACCACACTCGTTCAGATCTTGAAGAAATGCCCGTACCCACCAACGAAGACTCCAAGAATAAGGAGATACGTGATAGAACTGGCGATCTGGATGATGATGAAAGATAACGTTAGAAATATTCAGACGTTCAAGAATCTAGGAATGATGGAAGAACTGGAAGGCGTTACAGAGACGACATGTGAACTTGAAAGCTTTAATATATTCTCTGGTGCAATTGGAATGAGTAGGTACAAGATATCAATTCATTCATTGGTTGAGACAGCAATGAATATGATGGCAGATGACTACTGATCTCAATACAATGCTTATTATGCATGGTTTCTGTAATGGTGGATAACTGGAAGCTTAAAAAGCATGTAAATATGGATACATATATACAAATTACTTATTCTTTTTACGTAGGAAATAAAGGGATTAAAGGTTTTTTCGACGTTGTTATATGGATACATGTTGTAAGGCACTTCGACGTTGTTATGTTATTTCGGATGAGAAAAAGAATTGTATTTTTTCTCCAATTGACATTACTCTGATGACAAATACTATTCAAGTCCATTGTATTCGGTCGTGCATATGTGCATAACGAACGACACATTTAAGATCTGATCAAATAACATGAAATTATGATTAAATGATTATTTATATGCAAACATTTCATCTTTTACCAACTTAATTATGTAGTAAAATGGTTTTTAAACAAAGCCATGCAAACGAAGGTTATTAACCTATACAATATCTTACTTGTAATATAACTATCTTGCTCTGTCGGTCGAGTGCATGGTTGGGTTAATACTTTTCGGAATGCCTTGTCTCCTAATATAGTATGACCCAGAATCCCTGGGACGAATTCAACTTTTAGGAGGAAAAAGTATTCCGAGTATTTTCAGGATTAAGTGATGCCACTGGTATAAACCACACATGGTTGTACCTTACTATACAAGTTATTGATAAGACTTGATCACTAAAATATGATTTCACGTAATATATAAATAATATTTTTTCTAACTTTTATTAAAAACAATATAATTCACAAAAACAGCATTTTATAGCCAACTAGCTTTATTTGACAAAATTGATTTCGTGAATTATTGACAAACTCACTAAATTCTCAAACTTTTATGTTAAAGCGTGATTCTTGATGCCGCTAAAATACCTTTTTATAGTAGCGAACTAGCTTTTATGTTAAATCGATTTCTTAAATTATTCACTAGACTCACTAAAATAGCCTTTTATATGACGATAATCCACCTCTTAAACGGTTACACTCTTTCTCATCAAGTATTGTAGATTGTTAGATACAACATGTTAGATAAATTGCACTTATTATAAATGCTCAATCATCTCCAAGCTAGGTAACACATAAACCAACATATATGTACCATGCATATGGAGAGTTTGGAAGATTTAGCATTGCATGATGGCACGGGGTGCCTAGGAGAATTTCCTAGGAAATTCTTTGGTAACAATAATTTCCCCAAGAAAATACATCTCTTCGGAAAATACTTCTGGAAAACTTTTCCGAAGGATTTCTCACAAACTTTTCGAGAAAATTCCGAGGAAAGAGGTTTTTAGGAAGTTCCCCTGATTTTCCCATACCATGTTCTCCTGGGAAGACTTCCGAGGAAATAGTTTCCTTGGAAACAATTTCTGAGGAATTTCCTAGGAAAGCTAGAGCAGTAAAAAGATGATAAAACATGAAAATATCTAGATTTTTTATGCAAATTGAAGAAACAAATCTATTACAAATAATCAAATTCATTTCACAAATACAAATAACCAAAAGTATTCATCACAACCAAAGTTTAAACAACCTACACACATAATATAATTGTCTAATAAACGTACAATTGTTTAAACAAGCTACAAATATTATATAATTGTATAATAAACATACAAGAGATAAAGGGCATTAGCTGGATTGTTATTACAGATTTGGCTCATGAGCTCGACCACTAGAGCTCCCAATTGTGATTGTCTTCCGGACATCTGAGCATCAAGTTATGACTGTCATTATACCATTTGGGATTCCATTTGAGATTACCTTTCTTCCAACTCTCGAACATATTAAACTATTAAAACAAATGTACATAATATTAGTAAACAAAAAAAACTTAGTAAAACAAAGTATATATTATATCAAAATAATAATAGGAACATACTTTATTTTTTACTTTTACCAATATAATGTATTGCATTCTTTATTCACAATAGCAACATATTGTCAATTTTTATCCATTATAGCAACATACTTTAATTATTATCTCTCATAACAACATTTTTTGATTGTTGCGACTGCTTGTACTCAACAAATGTCATGAAGCTTCATTGTGATGATGAAGATGACCACCCTGTGACAATGAAATGCAAATCTGAATTTCCTATCCCATATATATGATTGCCTTGGTCTCTTACGTCTTGTAAACGCTCCCACACATTAGCATCGTCCCCTGGATGGATGCTGAGTTATGTCCTCCCCATACCTTTCTTAGACATGCTTCTTTTGTCGTAGATGTACAAAAGTTCAACTCGTTAATTTTGTCAATTTACCGTACTCTCTAACCCAAATTATGTCTTGTCCTTCGAAGTAAGGTGGGCATCACATTAAAAATATTGGGACATGCCACAATTTCTTTTCCTGCATAAAGTATAAAGTATAATTAGCATAATTTGCGCTAAAGTAAAAACATTTACTAAGTTATAAATATGATTAGCTTAGTCTTCACAGTGAAGGCCCAAGCCAAACTCCATTCTAAAAACTTGTTCTCAACAAGACCTTTATCCAATGAAGATTTTATTCCTGTAAAATCTTATGCTCCTCCCTCGAGTCCTGAAATGAGCAGGGACGTTACTCGGTCCCCTAATGCAAAAAAAATATCACATATTTTTCAATGTCAATACAAATCTGCTGCTTGCTCATAGAGAATTGATTATACACAAGAACCCAGGCCTTCCACCTTCACAAAACTCAGAATTGTAAGAATGTTTAGTCAAACATTGCTATATCATAAGTTACAGGGTTCACTAAAAGAAGTTTAAAAAAGTCCCCATATTTTGAATACTCATTAATTAGAAGCGGGAAAACAATCATCGTGTCCCAAGCTGATTTCAAGAACATGAACCCGGAGGATCTCTTTTTAATGACTACTAAGCTGGCACACAAGGCAGAAAAGGGATTAGAATACAAAGATGCCTTCCCAGTTGTCGAATCGTTCCTAAGGCAATTAGTTACTGAGTTTTGTAATGCAGATGGTGAGACGTGCAAGCTTGTTAAAGACCAATAAACTGAGATTATTGACATGTCTTTACCATCGGGAGATCAATCATTGAAGGTGGGAGATACTATCAAACCGGAGCTAGGAATCATTTATGGAGGAAAGTTACAATTTGAGAAGAAGTTTTTGTGGCTGAAAAACATATGGAAGTATACCAATGGCTACCTGCATAGATGCATTGAAGTAATCAGAAAGTCAAAGTACATTACTAAAGAAGTGAAGATGTAAATGAGTGAGTAAATGCAGTGGCTGATAGAAGTAAGGAGATTTTGGACCAAAGTAATTAAGTATATGAAGAGCCCAACGATGGAGTGAAGATCCACTTTCGGTTGGTCATTGAAGGGGGGATTATTAGTGTCGTTGATCAACCTTTATGTTGCTTAGTCTTTTGAGGTTTTAAATTGTAAAGCTAGATTTAAGTTGTTCAGAAAGGACCTTGGTGTACTTGATATTTGTATCAAACGTAGTTACCAATGAACAACTTTTTATCAAGATATCTTGTGTTATCCTACTCTCTTGATCAAAGGTGTAGTAGTGGCTTGCTCAATCAGCAGCAGTAATCAATCAGCCACTGCAATAAATCAGCAACTGCAGTTAATCAGCAATCAAAGTTGATCAAAAGGTGAATTGATCAGCAAGCGAAGACCTCATCAAGTGAGAAGTGCTCATGTAACACCCCGTTTCCCGATACGTTGTTTTCGGCGAATTTATTATTTTCACTACTACAGAAGTGATTTGTTGGTGCGAGGGGTTTTTTATAATTGATGCGGTTTAACATGATAAACCGCATTATAAAGTGAAAAAACAATTATATCGCATCGATAAAAGCAGAAACCGCATCATTTATAATGTTTGTTGATGCGGTAACTTTTAATCGCATTAAAAATTGTTTAATTAGTGCGGGTTCGTCTAATGGCACTATTGAAACCTTATTTTTACTGCGAAAGTTTACAATCGCACCTTTAAAACCGTGCTTTTTTACTGCGATAGTTTACAATCGCACCTTTAAAACGTCATTTGTTGATGCGATGTAACACCCAATTTTCAACACAGAGTATACCCAAAAATTTTCGTTATTAAAACTTAAATATTATAATTGGATACTCGTGTGCTCTGAAAACTACAAGAAGTTATCACCGAGAATCGTCCCACGATCCGAGCCGGGCGCTACAACCGTTAACCTGCATACAACACAACACACACACACGTAAGCTACAAAGCTTAGTGTGTAACAATATAATAGCATGAATGATTCATTTACAATGTAATACATCACCCAATTCAACGGTGTAGTTATTTCCTGCAACATCTTATAAGTACCGGCTAATATAAGTATATTAAACCAGCTACAATTCATTATCAATAACTACAAATTTGGATATTAAATCCAATCTCCTAGCCACAGAGGCCGTATAATTTGGATATTAAATCAATCTCGTAGCCACAGAGGCCGTATAATTTGTATATTAAATCCAATCTCCTAGCCACAGAGGCCGTATAATTTGGAGCTGTACAGATCCTCCCTTGACCATTAAGGCCTGCGTGAACTGTACAAGTTCTCACAACATATATTGGGTAATTAAATTCAATTGCTTGGCTATAAAAGCTCAATATCATGACTATAAAGTACCCATACACAAAAGTCATACAATAACTCCCAACATTTCTAATCCCGTACCTTTCTACATAATAGCACGTAATTACAACACATCTATCGCGTAAACATCTAATTTACTCTAGGTGGCATGTAAAATATTCATTGCACATCCACTTAACTCTAGAGTATTATATTGTATATAACTACTAAACTCACCTATAATAACAACTTATTTTCAACACTTGATACCCCCGGATTACTTGGTATACATAGATAGTAATTTCTACATACTTGTGAATTAACTAGCATCACATACACATAACATCATACTATACATATATATATCATCATCTATATCTATCATGTACACTCCTTCATGGTTGCTAAATATTTGCTAAGCAAACCACTAACATCACAATTGTACCTAGTCACAAAGTACTCATCTTGTGATATGCAAACCACACTTCAAGTAAACACGAGATCCTCATCTCGATGTCGGTTACTACACATCGTAACCACTAACTTCTAACACATATAATCACAATGGATTCTGCATATGGCTACATAGATCCCACACAATCATCTATATGTATTATTAGCAATTAAGCACACTTTAACACATATAACATGTTACTACTAACATGTGGATAGAGTTACTCACCTGGTTTGAAGTCTTATCCAGACCTAGCTAATTTCAACAGTAGATACAAACGATCCTTCAACGTTTTCCAGCACCTACATAATCATATATACACCAAGTAGAGATGAATATCTTGTTTTTCAACCATCCAAGCTTAAAACTCGATCATAACAGTTAAAGCTCGGGATTAAAGGCATATTAACGCATCCAAACAAGTGTTATACACTAAATTTTCGACTAATCACAGGTGGTTCATCATAACTACTCGAAACCAACCCAATTCAACCAAATCAATCGCTCAATCGAGCTAGAAAAGTAAACCTTACCTTTGAGAAGTGAAATACCGAAGATTACTTCAATCCGTCGAGTTCTAGCCTTCCGATTTGGTTCAAAGATGATTAGGAAACGATCTCTAGGGTTTTGGGGGTTTTTAAATCAAGAGAAATCCCTAAAATGGCTGAAAATCGCATTAAAAAGGGGGTGGGTCTGCGTGCAGCACGACCCGGGTTCACAAACCCGACCCGGGTTACGCTGCTGCTGCTGTTTGCTGAATTTCGTCAACTGGAACTCGACCCGGGTTGGCCAACACGACCCGGGTTCATCTAAAAAGCCTTTGAATGTTGTTTTAAGCCTTTCAACTCGACCCGGTTTAATCCACACGACCCGGTTGTTCGTTTTTAGCGTTTTTCGCACGAAAACTCTATCTTAAAGGCGTTCTAACCATCCGAACACTTACAACATTATTTTATATCGTAATCACACCATGATTAACGTAAAATTACTTATCGAAAGTAACGTGGTGTTACAAATTCTTCCCTCCTTCAAAAGATTCCGTCCTCGGAATTTCATACCAACTTATCAAATTGCTTAAGGTTTCTGTACAAACCTTCATTCTTATTTAGATTCGAATTCTCATTACACGATAGGAATTCTAACTTCTATTCATCTCTCGTCTTGGTGGTGATGCGTTTGATTGCTAAGGAAATAGTCCCATCAATCACAACCAAGATCACATTCTTAAAGTTCTATACATACTATAATAATCTACTTTCCTTGCTATATATGTACATCTATCTTACATCATACAGTATAATCATTCAACATCTCTACGATGTATATTCATTTACACATATACACAGTCATAACCAGCTACATGGTTGCAAGGTATTTGATATGTAACTACCACATATCCTTACTATTACTTACGATCACAAAATAGTCGTAATGTGATTGCCACATACTATATATGATCACCACATATTCGTTAAGTGATCACCATTCGCATAACATATGTTATACAAAACATCTATTACACGTTCATTTTGTTCTCAAACAACACATTAGACGTAGTAACGATATTCTCGTCTCATTACTAATATTTTATCTCACTATCACAATAGTTAATTGGGCTAAGTTCCTTTGCTCAGCACTACGAGCCGCACATACTCAATTTATCGAACCATGAGTATCCGCTTAGTGCATCTTGCCAGGCACAAC
Source organism: Cichorium intybus (assembly GCA_023525715.1). Classification (NCBI taxonomy): domain Eukaryota; kingdom Viridiplantae; phylum Streptophyta; class Magnoliopsida; order Asterales; family Asteraceae; genus Cichorium; species Cichorium intybus. The sequence continues at coordinate 60,503,341 of CM042015.1, forward strand.
AATTCTGCATCTGTACATCAAATTACAACATCTGCATACTAAACTTAAACGTGTCTAGTATTAGCTACACATTAACATATTATATATGGTATACTACAGCACAAAATCGGTTTGTATGCATTCAATATACACAATTCCAACAAGTTACTACTTAACTCATAGCTTTTATATCGTATATAACATTGTACTATTACTTTACTTCATTACATAGTACCCTGGTACTATACACTATATGGTATCTTCGTACCAATTATCACAAAGTATCACCGACTGGTAATTCATACCAATCGTTACACATTATCAAATCACGATACCTCGTACCGTCTACTACTATTACCAATCAATACCCGTTCACGATACTTTGTACCGTTCTCCAATTAAATTGTGGCACCTCGTACCATTCTCTGATCTTAGATGCATTCATTCATGAATGATCTTCGAGGAGATAACTACTTTCTTCATAGTTAAAACATGCCCCTTCTGTCTAAGTATCATCATACTTTAACTATTATGCAATTTATACCACTTATATGGAATTTTTTTTGTTACTTAGCTAACCAATTAAATTTCCCGTTCAAAAGAAATACAAACTCTTCGTTATGTCACACTTTTCAACTACTACTACCGCCGCCTACACACAGAGTTCCTCAGAACCTCTAACAGCGGGTATATATATATATATATATATATATATATATATATATATATATATATATATATATATATATATATATATATATATATATATATATATATACACATTACATAACAAGATTAACTAATACTCATACATTCATTCGTAATACTTCTCATTACAATGCTTTCCGTCTTTGGTAGTGATCAGTTTGATTTTTAGGAAAACAAGATTCCCTCAATCACAAATGAAATCACTATTATTCATTCCGGTATAAATCTATTGGCTACTTCATTCCAATCACTTAAGTTGTACTTAAACAGTCCAACTATTCTTCATATATTTATTACACTAATAGACACTGAGAAGTGACTCTTATTTAAACTTTTGAGTCCACATACTCCATCGTACCACATTTATAGAATTTAGCTATATAAAATTTCCACAATACCGGTTCACTGCGAACCCAAATTTTGTTAACTATAATATTTTAGCCACAAGGCTTAATTCCATAGCACATAAGGCTATCCGTCACTTCTCTAACATTTCAACGTTATCTCATAGCATTCTTCTAATACTTGCCACCGATATGGTGCAATTCTTTTAAAAGAAACATTGGTAACAACTCTTCCTTACCATATTCCATACATTTACCGACTTTATTAACTTTTTAATACATGTCGATCACTTTCTATCAACATCGACTCGTCCACTCTCATCTAGACCCTTACCATGGTATGGTCTACCGGTCACCTTAATAGTCACCGGCTCCAACTACATATTTTTATTTTGAGAAATAGCTTACGTACCTTTTTCTATAACTGCTGCCCACAACTCTCGTGGACATTTTACTACTTTCCTTCATTTTATATTCATCGAGCCTCAAAACGACTCGTCTGCTTTTCCGTGTACACCTACAACAATAGGTAATAATTTATGTACAATATCACCAATTATTACCCGCAAGTCTGTCGGATTTATTTTCGCTGGGCCACTAGCCCCTCTTTGTACCGAGTCTTAAAACAAACCAGGCCACCACTCGGGCTCTCAACCCTTAATTTCGAAGATCAGATTACTCCGAATACTTCACATACTTCAAAATTCGGCACTAATCAGGTCATATATATAACACGCATGTTAATATATACCTAATTTAACAATACAATCTATTATCTTTCAAGGTTTAAGTCTAGGATTCTACTCTACAGACACCTAGTTCACTTAAACCACGGCTCTGATACCAACTTGTAACACCCAGTTTTCAACACAGAGTATACCCAAATATTTTCGTTTTTAAAACTTAAATATTATAATTGGATACTCGTGTGCTCTGGAAACTACAAGAAGTTATCACTGAGAATCGTCCCACGATCCGAGTCGGGCGCTACAACTGTTAACCTGCATACAACACAACACACACACGTAAGCTACAAAGCTTAGTAAGTAACAATATAACAACATGAATGATTCATTTACAATGTAATACATCACCCAATTCAACGGTGTAGTTATTTCCTGCAACATCTTATAAGTACTGGCTAATATAAGTATATTAAACCAGCTACAATTCATTATCAATAACTATAAATACTCTTTATGTAGTCCCACAGGTATCTTCCGATACTTAAGCTACTAATTAAACAAACGTAGTGTATTACAAGTAACACAAGTATACACCTAACTGACAACTCGGTACCACTACACGGTACTCCGTCACACTGACTTTCAACATGGATTCCTCCACTCTACGACCTTTCTCATCGTAGGTCACAAGGACTGTATATCTATCTCATTCTCAACATCTATGGTTTCGAACTACTAGGACTCACCACTGCCCCGGTTGTAGTATGAGCACAAAAGCTCTAACTGCATATAATGGGCAATTAAGCCCAACCTCCTAACCACAAAGAACATATATGTCGAACAATTAAGTTCGACCTTCTAGCCACGAAGGTCGTATAATTTGGATATCAAATCCAATCTCCTAGCCACAGAGGCCGTATAATTTGGATATCAAATCCAATCTCCTAGCCACAGAGGCCGTATAATTTGGATATTAAATTCAATCTCCTAGCCATAGAGGCCATATAATTTGGATATTAAATCCAATCTCCTAGCCACAGAGGCCGTATAATTTGGATATTAAATCAATCTCCTAGCCACAGAGGCCGTATAATTTGGATATTAAATCCAATCTCCTAGCCATAGAGGCCGTATAATTTGCAGCTGTACAGATCCTCCCTTGACCATTAAGGCCTGCGTGAACTGTACAAGTTCTCACAACATATATTGGGTAATTAAATTCAATTGCTTGGCTATAAAAGCTCAATATCATGACTATAAAGTACCCATACACAAAAGTCATACAATAACTCCCAACATTTCTAACCCCGTACCTTTCTACATAATAGCACGTAATTACAACACATCTATCGTGTAAACATCTAATTTACTCTAGGTGGCATGTAAAATATTCATTGCATATCCACTTAACTCTAGAGTATTATATTGTATATAACTACTAAACTCACCTATAATAACAACTTATTTTCAACACTTGATACACCTTGGTATACATAGATAGTAATTTCTACATACTTGTGAATTAACTAGCATCACATACACATAACATCATACTATATATATATATATATATATATATATATATATATATATATATATATATATATATATATATATATATATATATCATATATATCTATCATGTACACTCCTTCATGATTTCTTAATATTTGCTAAGCAAACCACTAACATCACAATTGTACCTAGTCACAAAGTATTCATCTTGTGATATGCAAACCACACTTCAAGTAAACACGAGATCCTCATCTCGATGTCGGTTACTACACATCGTAACCACTAACTTCTAACACATATAATCACAATGGATTCTGCATATGTCTACATAGATCCCACACAATCATCTATATGTATTATTAGCAATTAAGCACACTTTAACACATATAACATGTTACTACTAACATGTGGATAGAGTTACTCACCTGGTTTGAAGTCTTATCCAGACCAAGCTAATTTCAACAGTAGATACAAACGATCCTTCAACGTTTTCCAGCACCTACATAATCATATATACACCAAGTAGAGGTGAATATCTTGTTTTTCAACCATCCAAGCTTAAAACCCGATCATAACAATTAAAGCTTGGGATTAAAGGCGTATTAACGCATCCAAACAAGTGTTATACACTAAATTTTCGACTAATCACAGGTGGTTCATCATAACTACTCGAAACCAACCCAATTCAACCAAATCAATCGCTCAATCGAGCTAGAACAGTAAACCTTACCTTCGAGAAGTGAAATACCGAAGATTACTTCAATCCGTCGAGTTCTAGCTTTCCGATTTGGTTCAAAGATGATTAGGAAACGATCTCTAGGGTTTTGGGGGTTTTTAAATCGAGAGAAATCCCTAAAATGGCTGAAAATCGCATTAAAAAGGGGGTGGGTCTGTGTGCAGCACGACCCGGGTTCAAAAACCCGACCCGGGTTACGCTGCTGCTGCTGTTTGCTGAATTTCGTCAACCGGAACCTGACCCGGGTTGGCCAACACGACCCGGGTTCATCTAAAAAGCCTTTGAATGTTGTTTTAAGCCTTTCAACTCGACCCGGTTTAATCCACACGACCCGAGTTGTCCGTTTTTAGTGTTTTTTTTTTCGCACGAAAACTCTATCTTAAAGGCGTTCTAAGCATCCAAACACTTACAACATTATTTTATATCTTAATCACACCATGATTAACGTAAAATTACTTATCGAAAGTAACGTGGTGTTACATGCGATAACTTTTAATCGCATTAAAACTTCTTTTATTAGTGCGAGTTTGTCCAATAGCACTATTAAAATCTTATTTTTACTACGAAAGTTTACAATCGCACCTTAAAAACCGTGCTCTTTTAATGCGAACGTTTACAATCGCACCTTTAAAACGACATTTGTTGGATTTGGCTTGATGTTCGTCCAAAGGCAGACTAAGCCCATGTGTCAGGCTAAGCCCAAATGGCAGACTAAGCCCATGTGGTAAGCCTAAGCCCATGTGGCACTATTAAAATGTTTTTTTACTACGATTAGTTTGGATAGCATTAAAAATCGATTGTAATTTAAATACAATAAATTTGGGGCTTTTATTAAGTCCTCCTTCGATCAAGCTTCTCCTTCTTCTTCAAGATCACTTGCCGTCTGGTTGCATTTACATCACTTCATTAAAGTCGGTTGCATTTACTTCTCTACGGTTAAGGTGAGTTTATATCAAACCTTTATTAATTTCGTTATATAACTCCCGACAACTGAAACCTAGATTTCAAACATTTATGAACCGAATAACAGAAACATTCCTTAATTGTTGTTTATTTTAATTTTCAGATGGATCGTTATTCTTGGATGTACGAAACTTCACCTATGTCCAGAGATTATATCAAGGGAGTTGAATATTTTATTAGTGTTGCTAAAGCAGATATTGAAAAGAATGGAAGGCGAACGATTTACTTCACTTCATTAAAGTTTACTTCACTTCATTAAAGTCGGTTGCATTTACTTCTCTACGGTTAAGGTGAGTTTATATCAAACCTTTATTAATTTCGTTATATAACTCCCGACAACTGAAACCTAGATTTCAAACATTTATGAACCGAATAACAGAAACATTCCTTAATTGTTGTTTATTTTAATTTTCAGATGGATCGTTATTCTTGGATGTACGAAACTCCACCTATGTCCAGAGATTGTATCAAGGGAGTTGAATATTTTATTAGTGTTGCTAAAGCAGATATTGAAAAGAATGGAAGGCGAACGATTTATTGTCCTTGCAACAAATGTAAGAACTTCGCATATTTTGCTGATGCGGGTTCAATAGAGTTTCATTTGATAGGAAATGGTTTTATGCCTAATTACACTTGTTGGTTAAGACATGGAGAATCACAAACTAATTGTATGGCATCGTCAAGCAATTTACCGAGTAATGATAACAGAGTACCAACTAACGACGATGATCAGAACTCAAATGAGCCCAACGAGAATTTCAAAGAAATGTTTGATGACATGGAGACAAATATGGGTGATGATGAACGAGGGAAGTTAAATCGTCTGTTTGAAGAAGCCAAAACACCCTTATATAATGGTTCTAAATATATGAAACTTGATGCGGTGTTGAAGTTGATGAACTTAAAGTTGAAAAACGGATGGAGCGACAAAAGTTTTACAAGTCTATTAAAGCTTTTGCATGACTTGCTTCCGGAAGACAATGGATTACCAATTTCCACATACCAAGCAAAAAAATTAATGTGTCCCATGGAAAGAATACATGCATGTCCAAATAATTGCCTGTTGTTCAGAAAGGAGCACGAAAATGCTCATAAATGTGTTGTCTGTGAGGCATCAAGGTATAAAAGGAAAAATAAGGACGATGAAGTTGATGACGATGTGACAAAAAATGGACTTCCGGCTAAAATGTTGTGGTATCTTCCTATCATACAAAGACTGAAAAGATTGTTTTCAAACGAGAAGGAAGCAAAGTTAGTCCGTTGGCATTCGGACGAACGGGTATCCGACGGAAAACTGAGGCATGTTGCGGATTCGCCTCAATGGAGAAACATCGATAAGAAGTATCCCAATTTTGGAACCGAGATGCGAAACTTACGGTTTGGGCTTAGTTCGGACGGGATCAATCCTTTCGGAAACATCAGCAGTCGTCATAGCACGTGGCCGGTTCTTTTATGCATTTACAATCTTCCACCGTGGTTATGCATGAAAAGGAAATACATCATGATGTCGTTGTTGATTCAGGGTCCGACTCAGCCCGGTAACGATATTGATGTGTATTTGACCCCTTTGATTGATGACTTATTAACTCTTTGGAGGACGGGTGTCGAAGTATATGATGCGTATAAAAAAGAACATTTTCGACTGCGGGACATGATTTTTTGTACAATAAGTGATTTTCCTGCTTACGGTAACTTGTCAGGCTACAGAACCAAGGGTAAGAAAGCCTGTCCTGTTTGTGAAGAAGACACAACCTGGCTATGGTTAGAAAATTGCAAAAAGGGTGTATACATGGGACATCGAAAATTCCTTCCGATGAATTACCGTTTTAGGAAAATGACTATCGAGTTTGACGGAACTGTTATGATTAGAAGGATGAAGCGACGATTTGATGCATTTTCCCGACTTAAAGACATAAAAGTTGTGTAAGGGATAAAATATAAAAATAATCCAAAATCCCTCTGGAAAAAAAAGTCAATCTTTTTTGAATTACCTTACTGGAGACATTTAGATGTTCGACATTGTCTAGATGTTATGCATATAGAAAAAAACGTCTGCGAGAGCTTGACAGGCTTATTATTAGATATTAAAAACAAAACTAAAGACGAGGTTAAGGTCCGAAAAGACATGGTCATCCTGGGAATACGTACAGATCTTGCTGTCGAAAAAACAATCAGAGGTTATCGTCTGCCACCTGCTTGTTATAACACATCAAAAGCAGGAAAACAAATGATTTGTCAATGTTTACATGCTATCAAGGTTCCATCAAATTATTCCTCGAACATCAAAAGATTTGTGTCCTTGAAAGACAATAAATCTTCCAATGAAGTGTCATGATTGCCACGTTTTGATGACACATATGATCCCAATCGCAATTTGCGGGGTTTTTAACCCGACGTCCAACACCCAATCACAAAGCTTTGTTTGTTTTTTAACAACATTCATTCAAAGGTTGTTGATGTCGAAGATTTGGACCGATGGCACAACGACGTTATTGTTGGATTAGGTGTCTAAGCCATGACTTTACAACTATATTTATCTTGTTAATTGAAGCAAAGTCCATTTGGGTTGCCGTCATAGCTGGAGGTCAGGATAGAGTTCGGTAGAGTAAAAGGTTGATTTATTAATTGCTTAATAAATCAATAGAATTAATTAAATGGTTTATTAATATATTTAAGTGTTAATATATTAATTAGAAACCATAATAATTAATTAAGATTTAATCTAGAATTAATTGGATTTAATTTAGTGATTAAATTAATTAATTAAAAGTGTGAGGACTAGTTTGTATTTATTCAATAGTTGAATAACTGGCAAAGAGAAGTCCAGGGGCCAAAAGTGGCGCCACCCTTGGAGGCTTCTCTAGGGTTGGCGAAAACCCTAATTAGGGTTTAGGGATCTGGTCCAAGTGGTCAACAGGCTTGCCCACTTGGAGGCTCCTTAGGGTTTCAGGTGTAACCCTAGGAGGCTATAAAAGGAACCCTCTGGCTCCCCATTATTCACGCCAACTTCAACCAAGATTACTCTGCTGGACTGTCTTCTCCATTGCTGTGGGTATGACTTGCATTTGAGGCAGGATACTTTTGCTGCTAGCTTTAAAGAACAAGATTTAAAGGTTGGTTCTTCTGATTTAAACTCTAGAAATCATTGTTGGCCTTTAGGTTTTAGTTTATTATCTTCATAGAAGAAAACATAGATCTTTCTAGGGTTGCATGTGAACCATAGATATTTTTGTGTTCATTGTTTGCTAGAAAACCCTTCAGTGGTATCAGAGCTTAGGCTGTTTTCTTGTGAAATTGATATAAACTGCTTGTTTGATCAAAGGGTTTTCGAAAATAAACCCTTGGGAGGCCTAATTTTCGTCCATGGTGGCTAGGGTTTCAAAACCCTAGCCTCCCCTGCCTTATCTGCGAATTGCATGCTGCCTAGAATTCTTGGTTGTTATTTTTGGTAACTAGATCTTCTGAATAACTTGAACCTTTATTCCTTGCATGTTAATTTCGAGTTTTTGGCTAGGGTTTCCTAACCCTAGCCGCCACCCTTGGTCCCCCCCTTGATTTGCTTGCCTTTTATAAGTAGGTTGTTATTTATGGTAATTATTGTATAATTAAATAACTGGAACCCCTTATCTTTGCATGCTGATTTCGTGACCTAGGGATAAGGGTTAGGAAAATTAATTTGATTAATTTTTGTGATTCCCTTATTAGATTTAATTAATTTAATTAATTGTTTTAATTAAAAGATAAATTAAATCAACTTAAGGAATTAATTTAAATTTTCGAAAAATAGTTTATAATTTGCGAAAATTATGAGATAATTAATTCTAAAATATTTTAATAAGATTAAAATATATCTTATATATTTATGATTAAAAGTTAATCATTTATATATAAGAAAAATTGGTTAGTCTTACTGCAAGTAGGCCTCATTCACAAAACTATCCTATAAAGAGGGTATAAGGCGACTGACTATAAAATGTTAGTCTAATGGGTATCTACTCTTACCCACCGCTCTCCTGGTCAGTCGAGTGTCGTTAGCCGAACGGGTTTGATAGAACCACTAAGCCTCTTAAAAGTATAATGCTATAATTGAAAGTACTAGAACCTTGAGCAAAAACCCAATCTAGTTACTTTAGGATAAAATGTGAATTGGTGCTAATCCATGGAATTGCACATTGCACTTTGTGGAACGTTGGTGGAGCATGTGTGGTTTACCGGCACACCAACTGGGGTCCGCAAAGGCTTGCAATGGGTTTCTCGATTTTGTCATTATTAACGGAGCGTGTGTGGTTAACCGGCACGTTAATTAGAGATGAAAATTGACTTCGAGAGTACCAAGCTAATTTGCATGGTTATTCACACCCGGTTTGTGATCCTCGGCATCCCAGTCACAAACAGTGGGGCACATCCGAGACTAAACATGCCATTGAATAGTTTAATGTGTCTCAACAGATCTAGGAATTTCATAAGATGAAATTGATAAGTGTATTATCTACCTTAATGACCATTATGTTGTGATTACGGCATCCCTCTTCACACCATAGTTGAGGCATTTTGGGTCCTAGCCTTAATAAATAATATATTGGGTAATTATTTAAAAGGATAAATTAAACTAATAAAATTCTGGTTATTGTAGATGTCTGAATCAAGTGTCTATTCTCCTCCCTCTCCTCCTTCACCCACTTCTGAGAGCATCAGAAAGCACCTGCCTAATATGGTAAGGCTGACTGGCCTGAATTATATGGTATGGCTTCATAAATAGAGAATAGTTCTTTGTTTTGCTGGCAAGCCATATCTGACTGAGTGTCCGCTCCCTAAAGCATGACATCACACAGTAGCTTGTGATGAGCATGACTCCTTGATTGTTAAGTCAAGGAAAGTTCGTTACCTAATACTATTGATCATTGACCCCGCTTTCCGCAGGAATTTAGAATTCCTAGGGTCAGATAAGTTAACACAGCTAGTTGTGGAAAAGTTCCATGAACTGGTTGAGAAAGGACGAGCTAAGATCTTCAAAGAGTTTGAAGTGTGCAGGAAGTAGCACCAGTTCACATGTTCTCAAGACTGAGAGACACATAGGTGAACTGTATAAATTTGGTCCCCTTTTGATCGGCAGTTAAAGCATTAGCTCGACTCGCTGATTCGTTCATCCTGATGTACAGGAAGGGAAACCAGATAAGACAATCGTGGACATGCATTCAATGTTGACTCTGTATGAGTCGTTCATAGAGAAGCATAGTTCCATTGATTCAGCTGCTTCGGGATTGAGTCCAGTAATAGGACACATCAAGAAATGGTCCAGATCGTCTAGACCGGTTCCTCGATGATTCAAACTGGGAATCCACAGGGTGGGACACAGTCACGGAAAGATTGGAAAATGCTCCGAAGCCGAACAGTTTGGCAACTCAAGAATATCTTAAAACTCAGAACATCTGATCCTTAGTTCCTTGATACAGGATGTGTTTCTCACATTTGCTCTGTATGCATGGACTCTGTAGGATGTGGGATGTTGTTGCATAGGAGCATATTCAGATTGGATCTGAAGCTCATGCAGGTTTAGAGTTTAGTTAGATGTTGAAATCGTGTTATTAGCTTATTAGATGCGTATGACATTGTCTATCATATAATACATTGATCAAGGATTTTGTTTTAATAAAATTGTCAATTTTCTTTTAACACGTGTTGTTTGAGATATCCTTGAAATGTTGTATGATTGTGTTAAATGCATAATTGCTAATAACTTGAATGTTGAATGCATCCAAAGTGTTTGGATTTCAGGAATTGTGTCCTTTTATGATTGTTAAGATAAATGTCATAAGAATCAATTCAACCAAAAGTCCAGTTGGACAGGACTTTGGAATCATTTGACTTAGAGTCACATGGTGAATTGAGCTCTTAATGTGTTAAGAAATGAATCAACCAAAGATCCAGTTGGACAGGACTTTGGAATCATTTGACTTAGAGTCAGATGATGATTAAGTTCTTTATAAAGCACACGTGGCAAGAAATGAATCACCCAAAGATCCAAAGGATAGGACTTTGGAATCAGTTGACTTGGAGTCAACTGAAGATTGCAAGTCTTAAACAAAATTAATAAAGTCATAATTTTACATAGAGATGTAAAAGACATTGAGATTAGGAGCAACGGACACATCAGTTACTGTGTATTGCTCGAATCTCCGAATAGAACACAATTGTTTGTACTTCACAATATTTGTCAGTCGGTATGACGAATATGTCCTCGCTTATCAGAATAAGCGATTGGATTGAATCTTTGAATAGTTCAAGGACTTCAAAGGAAGTAAGAGATCTACAGAACCTGAGTAACAGCATAAACTGGGGAAAATGTTTCACAGTTTATTCTCTTCCAAGAACATTAATAGTTATAATGTGTCTTAGGGAAGATGATGGAGCGTTGGTCGAAAGAGTTCGATCCTCAATGTATGAGATAGATTGCCAATTAGTTTCCCGTAAATTAAACACTAAACCAGTCAGACCATATTCCAACCACATCTACGACTAAGTAGGTTTGCAGACACTGTCTGAAATGTAAAGCTGGGATTGTCCCACTTGTACACTAAAGGTCCAGGGTCTTGTAGTGTTCGTCCGAACCTCACGACTGGCCTGAACCTAATCAGAAATGTCATTTCACTGGCTATCCCGATGTACCTGGAAAAGAAAGAGCTCTTTTAGAAAGAACTCATGTTCTAAGGAAACAGTGGGAGTTTGGGACAGTCCTGAATGTGTTCAGGATTAGCCAAGTGAAATAACCTTTAGTCATCACTAGGCTTAGAGCAGAAATCAGATTTCTGTTTTAATACTGACATAGTCTTCTCTTGACCAGTAGTATTGATCACCGTCATAAGTAGTTATGATCGGGGTGACATACCGAATAGTGGTAAAACAACTATAGTTGGTACGGATTTTCAATCCGACTACTTGGAAGCATTGGTGAGCCCGGTTGCTGCCAATTAAGAGAACTTTAAGACGAGATACAGTCCATGTGACAGTTTGATTGATTTTACAACTGGTCTTATAACAGTGGGAGTAATCATCAAAAGAAACCAACATGGACAGAAACGTACCTTCAGAACATCTGGTTGAGTGAGACGATACTCAGAGTCAAGTAATTGACTTCGAGAGAAGCACTCTCAATAGAAGATGAAATCCGAAAGGATACTGCATATTGTAAGTCGTTAGTGGAGCGCATGTGGATCACCGGCACACTAATGAGGACTCACAAAGAATATGCCAGTATAAAGGTACATGGGCCCGAGATTTCCCCGTGGGCATCTCGCAAGAAAGGATATTCAGATTCTCGAAATATGCCAAAGGATTGGATTTTGAGAATGGGCTGAAAGATTTCCATTAAGATGTCAGAAAGGTTTGGATTCTCAAAATGTGCCATAAGCTCTGGATTTTGTGAATAGTCCATAGCCGTGTCAAAGCCAGTGGGAGTATTGCTGTTATCTATCTCGATATGTGTGTTACATACTGTTTCTAGGAAACGTCTCTTTTCATTACAAAGTGTAATGACTTGGTGTTAAGAGACGGATCACTATGAAAGACTTAGTAAAGATACGACATGCTCGGGTGGTTATAAACGTCTATGAGATAGATCGAAACTCTACCAAGATGATCTTGATGAGACTCAAGATGCATAGCTCAGGAAAAGAGTTTCCTGTCATTGCAAAGTGTGATGATTTGGCATAAGAGGTATGAAAGGTGCAACGTACTCACATAATCCATTGACATATATCAGATAGATGTTGTCATCAGTATCGAACTGGCCATAGTAAGCATGATCTTGATAAGATTCAAGATGCATGAGAAAGAGTCTCCGAAAGGAAATAGTTTTTTTTGAAAATCATGACACAAGGATTATAAGTAATCCTAAGATTCCAAAAGGGTTTGGAATAGGACTAGATCGAATTCAACAAGTTTCTTGGATCGATCAGAGGTGTCATAAACATGTCTTGATGACTTAATGCTTAGAGCATACTGAGTCAGATTCAGGATATGACCTGGCTGGAAATACTTAATGGATTTTGTACATACATGAGAAATCATTGGAAAATGATTAGGGGTGAATGTTGATAACAATTTGAAAAGATTTTTTCAAATAAGGACTTAATGGTTAAAGAATTTCATTGACATTCCGATGGAGCGCGTGTGGCTCACCGGCACATCGTAACACCTCGAAATAGTCTTAGGGTGCAGTCATGTGGACTAAAGATCCCGAGAACCATGGAAAGTCACAGTACATAGAATGGAGTTGTTAGTGAGATTGACGGTATGACCAAAATTGAAATATCATCGGAAGGATATCCGATCGGATAAAGTGTATAAATGTATAACATTTGAATACATAGAAAGAGTAAAAGGTCAAGTAGACATAGATACATAACACAAATTAAATAGTTTAAAAGGAATCTAGAAACCGATAATAGTTTATGTAAAATCCGATGTGGTGATTACCTCGTGGAGACTTGGTAATTAGGCAATAGTAGCAACCAGTCAGATTTTTATGTTTCAACTTTGCATGTTTCACTTCCCAAATAATTGGATTATTCAAAAAGGTCCACAGTCGCTCATACTTTTCGGGAGTAAGTATGAACGAAGACTGTCGTGAATTGGTTTGTAGATTGTCTAAGGAGTTAGACATTGCAGTAAGACTGCTACAACGTTCATGAGTACTTAGAAATAGAGATTTGAGTATTGGATAAACCCGCGCTCAATAGATTGCTTCATGGATTACATCACGAGCAATGTTGAGACGATAATATCGTATGATCTTGAAGCGGAGACATATGAGTTGAAATTTACGAGTCAGTTGTGCATTGATGATGCGAAACGCATCGGTAACTCGATGTTATAAAACGCATTGTTGTGTACGATTTGATAAGTAAAAGACACAACCATATGAGTCAAAGCTTATTCATTCCTTGTGTTGGAAATCAAGGTTCATGTAATTAGTTTCAAAAACAAGAGTTTGCAACGGAAGCATAAAATCATGAACACAAATTCCATTTTCAAGAGGATCATGCTACATGCATGTAGAGATAAGATGAAGAACAAACATAGTTTAAGTTCAAGATCATAACCTTTGTTCTTGGGTTTGGTTTGGATGATTTTGATAGCTAGGAATCAAATTAGAATCCCTCTATAGTTGATCCACCACAAGCTTGAACACCCTTGAATGCTAGTTCCACAACTTGCAAGATATGACTCCTTTTCTTATGAAACCAAAAACCAATTTTTTCTAAGAACTTAAGGAGAGTTTTTGGCTGATTTCTTGAAGCAAGAATGATGTACACATGCCCTCAAATTCGTCCAACATATATCCCACCAAGGCAAAAGAAAAGCACATGCAACTAGCCTAAAAGAAAGATCCATTTGATTTCTATAATCAAAAGCTAGAAGACACAAGGCATCTTCCTTTTCTTTTAAGTTCTTAATGCATTCTTTTCCTTCCAATATGGCTGATTTTATGATGACAAATGAAGTGCTAGTAGGTTGTTATTATTTATAAAACTTAGATAATAAAAGCTTATAAATAATACATCTTCTTATTTCTTAAATGGGATAACATTTAACCCATAATCATATACATAAATAAACCATCTAAATATACAATCTTAATTGTATAATTATATATATACATATATATATATATATATATATATATATATATATATATAACAATATATATATATTTTATTTAATTTACCAATTAAATTAAATAAAAGGCTTACTTATAAATCAATTAAATCGTTTAACAATTTAAACAATTTAATTGTTATACTTAATTAATTCATCACATATGAATTATTAATCAACCTTTAATTTTTGTAGTTATTATTATTTACCTCAAATAATAATAACCTACAAGATTAAATTGCAAGTTTAGTATCATTTGATGTTAAATCAAATTTAACGTTCTAAATGATCAATTGGTGTCAAACTTGTTGTTGGTGTGACCCTATAGGATCATGTATTATTAGTAATATCATTTTATGATCATCCTTGGGCATATAGAACTAACAATCTCCCACTTGCACAAGGTTGCATCATATAATGATATCGACAGTGGAAAACGTCTAGCAACATTTCACTGCCCCCAATAACACATGACTTTGTGCCATTCAACAACATTCAATTCTTCAGAAAACACGAGGCTCTAATTGATGTATAAGGTTATCTATCAATTATCCCTTTGTCACAGACATCTTGTTGAACATGAGACATGGATCTTAATCATTCTCATTTTATGTTCAACTTTCAAACAGGCGCCTTAGATGTCTAACTCTCAACACATAAGAGGAACAAATCCCGTCTTGACTACATACGCCTCTCATATAGTTAGTACTATGCATGAGTATGGCCTTTATGGTTGTCTGTATTTCAAGAACAACAGTAAACCATATCAAAGCATAGTACACTCTATACTTGAGTCCCAAATATGTATCTCAGGTCAAAGGATACAATGATAATACCTTTATTCAAGAATCACTTATGATGATGATCCATGGAGTGATCTTGAAACGGGTCAAGTCCAATACTTGTTCACTGACAAGTACCTATGAATTTGGTTGCAACCTTTTGCTACTTTTACCCATAAAAGTCAACCAATCCAATTCATATTAGTCTTACTTCATAATTGCTCCCACAACTATGATCGACTATGGATGTTTAGAATAACTAAATTATTCAAGGATTAAACATGCTAATAAAACACAATAATTATGAATGAAACATCACGTCACATATATTACATAATTCTTGTCGTTTACATAAGTTCATATTTATAAAACATTAAACACAAATCAAATCCATTCATTAGAAAAACGGAGTCCTATACCCTTAGCATGACTTTCATGCTTAGTTTGGGGTAAAGGTTTCGTGAATGGGTCTGCCAAATTTTGATCTGTATGAACCTTGTGAATACTTATTTCACCATTCTTAACTTCATGTCTAATGTAGTTATACCTTCGGTGAAT